>CM061750.1:409056988-409621191 GCA_030979885.1 Lolium multiflorum
TTTCGGAGGCGCCACTTCTCCTCCTTCTCCCCTTTTCTCCTTTCTTCTCCATCCTCCTCCTCCACCCACCACCACCACCACCACCACCTTCTCCTCCTCCTCCGGCGACCACCACCACCTCCTCCGGCGACCTCCTCCTCCTCCGGCGACCACCACCACCTCCTCTACCACCCCACCACCTCCTCCACCACCACCACCACCACCACCTCCACCTCCACCACCACCACCACCACCACCACCTCCTCCTCCTCCTCCTCCGGCCGGCCTCCTCCTCCACCACCACCTCCTCCACCCACCACCACCACCACCACCTCCTCCTCCTCCTACTCCGCCACCTCCTCCTCCGGCGAAATTTCAAAAAAAAAACCAGCGAAATTCCTGCAGCTCCAGATCTATAGATCTAGATCTGGCCGCAATTCTTTTTAAAATTCAAAAAAAAAATCCGTGGCGCACCACTGCTGGGTGCGTCACAGAAGATTTTTGTGGCGCATAATACTTGGTGCGCCACAGAAGTTTTGAAATTTTTGTGGTGCATGTAGATATGCGCCACGTAATTTAAATACTAGTCGCGTGACAACTGTGGCAAGAGGGATATGCGCCAGAGAAGTTCGATTTGGTGCGCCACAGAAGAGCTATTTTCCAGTAGTGCATACATGGAACGAATACCTCAGGATCCACATAAAGCCGACGTAGTCTCCCTCGTAGTCTCCATAGCAATAAGTCTTGCACAATCTTGTGTGGTTGCACCCAAAATAAAGTATAAGATAAGTTCTTCATCATCTACATTATGTCTTTGATCCATACCTAGTGACCCAAGTCTCTTGCCGAATAAATAAACTCACTACCAATCCTCAGAGTGAGATTGACCTGGGATCATGAAAACAATCATCCGTCAATGTTGTCAAAGTAAAATTTAGAAAGTTGTCAAAGTAAAATTCGTAAATGTATTAGTAGTAAGTTAGAATAACTTTGCCAACCATTCTAGCACACATATGTGTTCTAGAACTCATTTACTATACATCATACTACAGTTTTTTAGTCGCTTACATATTTGTTGGGCTGAACTGAACGAACCCTGACCAATCCAGAACATGTACTAAAAGCATATATAATTTATAACATATTAAAAACTTGTATATATGTTAATGTAGGTAGAAAATTTCGAGGTTATAGGATCTTTAATACATTTATATAGATCCAAAAGTTGTCATCCATTAAAAAATTGTTGGTATAAAATTAGCATCATTAGAAGGTGTTTTTCAATACGAATCCAACAATACTAATTACATACAACATAATCAAGATTTTATTGCTTAATTTTTTAGTCAAACTTCATCTTGAAATACACGTGTGCATTATTCATCGTAACAGAGGTAGTAACAGACATCACCACATTTGAGCATCCGGATACACCTGATCCTTAGCGATAACCATTTGTAATGTAAAGCCATAACTCATGGGAAGTTTACTTTTGATCTTGGGTGCAAATGTCCTATCATCCAAAAAAAACATTTTAAAATGTCAAAAATATTCTGAACAAACATTTCCCGCGTACATCTCGGCATTCTATGTGTGCAGGCCAACTTTTGTGGAAACAAATACTTTTTGTCTCTTATGTAAAAACGATAAAGAAATGTATCATGAAGAGTTTTTCTTAGCACGCAGTTTTATCTTTTTTACACATGACACAATATATATAGTTTTCTTGTGGAAGGACTTTGCGAGAACATAGAACATCGAGATGTACGATTGGCATTTTTTATCGAACTTTTTTTATAGTTCGAAATACATTAAAAACTAATTTTAAACCCAGAGTCATATGCTCCTTGGTGCCAAAACCCCATGTTAACAATGATGCACTGTATAGACAGACAACATCGGTAGACATGAGAAACATGATTGTTTTTTGTAGGATGGGGTAACATGAATTTGATAGAGATATATAGATAAATCATCACACCCCTGGAATGGAAGCCGCGGCTCCAAGTGTGCCGGCTTATGTGGGACAAGGTAGCGAGAAACCAGGCAAAACCCACACCATGAGCACGAGTGCAAGTGGGGCAGATTGCGGGATCCCGCTTATGTACCGAATTTACCCTCGATAAACGCTAAGGTGGACCTTCCAAAAAAAAAAAACACACACACCTATGTGGCACTGGCACCTGCATATGACTGCATAATGTTGAAACATATGAAAATAAAATAAGGCTACAAGACCATCACACATATGTACACATGATTTTGTTGCAATTTAAGAACCACAAAATGATCCTTTTTTATTCTCAATCATACCACACATGCTTCCCTGGAATGCATGTATGTATATATGCATGCCACACATCAAGGGATAATGCATGCCACACATCAATGGATAATGCATGCTTATTCATGAGAGAGATATTTGTCTCTCTAGTATTGAGACTTGTCCATATTAAGGCAGTACCGAATGTTATTGATGGTCATCAAGTTGCACTGCCCTGGCGTGACGAGTATCTTGACAAAGTTTATCTGCGCGTCCTTTGGGCATCCGGGATGGTCCTTCAAGCTGACTGCATCAGGAATTGGCGTCGTTCCCATGAAGTAGCGCAACGCCTCGCATCGGCAGTTCTGTGAAATGTTCGCAAGCTCCCAGCAGCACCGGTCCTTCAGGAAGTACGGCTCAATTCTAATTCCAGGAAGAAACCCAGGATGGCTGACTATGACGCCACAGGTTTGTTCTTCCACATAGTTACGGCACCTTTGCAGCATACTGCTCGGAATACCCGTTCCTGTGAAGCAGGAATCAGCGGCGGCGGCGGCAAGAACAGAGACCAGGACGGTGGCCAAGAGGAGGAGACTACACTTGGACTTCGACGCCATGTTAGTCTAGCTAGATCTGTTCCGTTGGTTCAATTTCCTTATGCACTGGACTGGTGGGTGTAAGCTAGACGTACGACAATTGCTTGTATATATAAAGAAAAGTAAGAGAGGCTGATAGCTGGGAACAATTACTAACTGTTTTGTTGTGTTATATGACACTGACGGGGAACTGGAGTACAGTTAGTTCATTTGTTGGAACAAATTTTGGAAGGAAACGCAAGTTGGCATATGCGTGGGGAGCAGTGAGAGATCGGTAGCCGCTCTATCCTAGCTTGTCTAGTCATGGTTGATGTGGCATTGTTTTCTTGTACGTTCATTTCTCTTATCAAGTTGTCATCAATGTTAAAGTGGAACGTAGCTAAACGAAACACGTGATGACTGTTTGAGAAACTTTTTAAAGCATTGTTTTTCGAACTAGCATGGCTGACACTTGCAAATGGCAAGGGCATCATCTTGCATGTAGTAAAAGTGTTATTTTCTTTTATCTTATACACATCTTTCTTCTATATATACAAGGTGTAACCCTAATTAACCTTTACTTTGCATGCAACTATTGTGCTAACAAATAGTAGCAAAAAAAACGAACATTAATAAAACTGTTTCCTTTGTCCTCAGTACTTAGTTTATATATATTTTTAAAGTCAGAGTTAGAAAGGTATAATTCACAAGTGAGAATACATATGTATAATTATTTTACCAAAATATTTTATATAAATAATATACTCTACATAATATGATATTTAGTCATATTGTAGAACCAACAAATGTATATGCACAATCCTTTTAATTATATATAAATATCAACATACCAAAAAATGTGTTAGCATGCACAAAAGATTCAAATTTTTATCATATAACAAGTAGGGTTATATAAATCTAATGGTTACGATACACTAATAAAAAATAGATAAGATTCAAATGTTAGACGTCATTATTTTTTAAAATTTGGTTCTTGGGTGCATGGTTACTTTTTTTTGGAGCAGTTGCTGGATGGTGGCGACAAGTGGTGGAGTGGTGTGCATCTACCACGTCGGCGGTTGCGAGTCTTGTCAGCATGATGCAATGGGGCCTCGGTGACAGACGCGGTGTGATGGAATCGCGTAGGTTAGGCGTGTTTGTCTGGCGCCATGGCACCGTCGACAACAATCTTGTCAAGGGCTATACAAATCTCTGACTTGATGAAGATGAACCAGCGGTTGATGGAGGTGATATGGCTTCTAGAGAGTGCATTTAGCGCTCGCCGTGGGTATGCTAGACAAGATATGTGCTCTTGTTTCTCTATAGGGTGAGTCAGTGATGTCCTCGGTAATTAGCTGATAGGTTTTTGTTTATGTTTTTGGGACATAAGACTCGTCATTTTTGTTGGCGTTTAGTGGTTGCTTTGTGTTTTGTGATATATGCTCTTGACAAATCTTTGTTCAACAAACTCGGAAAAATGGCATATATAAGTGAATGTCCACACGTCTAAAGATGGTAATAATAAGACTATATAAGACCACCGCAAAACATATGAATAAAGGATGATTGAGTTGGAATTTAATGAAGAACCATAAAATGATTCTCTTTATTCTAAATCATAGCATATAATACCACACATGCTGAGCAGAGCGCACATATGCATATATGCATGTCACACACATCCATGGATGCATCATGCATGCTTATTCACGAGCAATAGGTTCGTCCATTTCGAAGCAGAATGGAGTGCTGTATTCTGTCACCAAGTTGCACTGCGCCGGCGTGGGGAGCATTCTGGCGAAGTCCCTCTGCGGTTCCGTGGGGCATCCGGGCCGGGCCAGGAGGCTGCCGTGTGGATGAGATAATGTTCCTCCCATGAAGTAGCGCAGCGCCTCGCACCGGCAGTGCTGCCGAATCTGTGAGAACTCCTGGCAACACTGCTGCCTCAACGTTTCGACGTCGACGGGGACGGGCGGCGCTCCGAGGATACCGGCGCCACAGGTTTGGTGCGCCACGTACTCACGGCAGCCCTCGAGCGGACTGACCGGCAGACCAAACCCGGCGTAGCAGTAATCGCCGGTGGCGGCGGCAGCGGCAAAGACGGAGACCAGGAGGGTGGCCAAGAGGAGAGGGCTGCAGTTTGACTTGGGCGCCATTTTATTCAAGCTAGGTCTGATTCCTTGGTGGGTTGAAGCTAGACACACCACAACTGCTTGCCTATATACCCAGAAGCCAGAGGGTGGAGCGAGAACTAGCTGGGAGCCATTACCAAGTAATGTATTATGCTACACGACGATTATGATGAACTGGAGTCTAATTAGTACTTAATTTGTTGGAACAGAATTTGCAGCAAGCACAAGATTGCCTTTGCGTGAAATCAGCGAGGGGTCTCTAAGCCTCTCGAGCCTAGCTTTTGTCGTCACGGTTGATGTCTTATTATTTTTCTTATACGTTTATATGATCACCTGTACTATGTCAAGTTGTCATCGGCACTTAAAGTGAGCTCCATCGGTTAAGCTAGAAATCTATTTATGCTTGCGTGTGTTGCTAATCCGGCCAGCAGCGGATTTTGTTTTCGCGTACCGTACTGCCGTGTCCGTGTGAGCAACTTTGCCGACTCAAAAAGGTTTAAACTGCTAGCGAACCTCGATGGCGAGGCCGTCACACAAAGCGAGCGGGTCGAGCTCGGTATTATTGGCCTTTGCGATGGCAATGACCTCCTCCTCGCTAATGTCCGGCCGATGGGTTTTCGGATCCCACGGCGGGCCTTCGTCATCGTGGTCGTTGTCTTCGCCTTGGACATGGCCATTGGACTCGGCCTCGGCGGTGTCATCGTCCTCGGCGGCCTCATCCACGTCACCATTTTCGTACTCGCCCTCGCCTTCATGGTTGTCGTCGTCCTCGTCCACGGCGAGCTCGCGGTTCAAGTAGTCGACGTCGCCGAGGTATCCCGCTCGGTGGCGAGGGTTGAACTCCCACGCCCCAACGAGATCCAGTTCTAGGAGTTGAGCGCGTACGTCAGATCTTCTCACAGGTCGGTCGGCAAGATGGCTCGACGGTGGCGCACCTCGTCGCGGCGCTCTCGCCCCTCGCATGGCACGGGAGGGACCGGCACACGCCTAGAGTTGAGGTACCAGCCTCCTCTCGGCAGGCTCGCATCCGGCCATGGCACCGACTGGTTCTCCTCTCAGATGCAGTGCGTGAATTCGATGTGGATGTAGTGCCCTACCCCCGACTTCTTGCGGACCGTGAGCCGCTTGCCTCGTGGTCGTTCTTCGTCTTGTGGTACAACCAACCCTTCCCATGGCATCGGTTGGGTGGATATGTCAAGCTCTGGCAATGGTGTGGTCGAGTAAATGGGCGCCGCCATCGGACCTTAAAAAGGTTCAGACGCCAGCTCGCCTTCAATGCTTTGCCACTGAAGCCGATGCGACACCGCCCACATGTGCACGTGTGCGGAAGGCGAAACGCGCCATTCACGCGACACAGAAAAGCTGCAACGCGCCTGTTATCACCAGAATTTGACCAAGTCAGAGGTGGGCCGCGATCAAGATGGACTTGAAGATATATGCGTGGACAGATATGTGAATCGGCCTTGTGTATCAAGTTTGGGCTAGTTGGCCCGTGTATCTTTATAGTAGGTTAAAAATTAGAGTTTATCTCGTGCACGGTTTAGTGCACGCCCACATTAGAAAGTCCCCTGGACTATAAATATGTACCTAGGGTTTATGGAATAAACAACAACCAACGTTCAACACAAACCAATCTCGGCGCATCGCCAACTCCTTCGTCTCGAGGGTTCCTCCGTAAGCACCATGCTGCCTAGATCGCATCTCGCGATCTAGGCAGCACGAGCCTGCCTAGTTGTTCATGCGTTGCTCGTCAAGCCTTTTGATGGCGAGCAACGTAGTTATCGTAGATGTGTTAGGGTTAGCATTGTTCCTAGTATCATATGCTGTCGTAGTGCAACCCTTGCGCATCTAGCCGTCTGTACCTCATCATGGGTGCAGGGGCGGCACCGCTTGATCGTTATTTAGTAGATCTGATCCGTTACGGTCGCTCCTTGATTCATCAAGGATTAGTTTAATATCTGCAATAGTTAGGCCTTACAAAGGGTTGGAGGATCCAGCGGCATGCAGGGTGTAGTTTGCTGCCCCTAGACAGACGTTCCGAGGATCAACCTAGTGTTGGTTTTAGGCCTTGTCTAGGGCTGGCTTACGTTTACCGTGTGTGAGCGCGAGGCCCAATCGTGAGTAGGATGATCCGATTATGCGGTGAAAACCCTAGATCGTCGTGGATCTCATACGCTTTATCTTGATCAAGCAGGACCACCATATATTCGGCCACCTTGGACGAATCATGGGTGGATCGGCTCCATGAGCCGATTCACAGGACAACCCGAGAGCCGATCGAGGCTCGTATTTAACGTGTACGTGTGTGCCCTGCAGGAAACTAAGCAAGGCATCATCCACACCTTCCCGACCGGTATAGGTCGGTGGCACGCCTGCAACCCGCATCGGCGCGCGACCAGAGGCTTTGCGGGCGTCGCTCGAGGACGGGGCCAGCCGCAGCCCTAGTCGTTCCCGGCTCTACGGTGTTGACCAGTCACTGCCCGCCGGTGGGTTTCTGACGTCAACAGCGCCGCCCGTAAGTTAGGCCACGCCGAAGACGAAGCTGCAACATGTTTACTAAAAATAAGTTCGGAAACATGTCACGAAAATGTACGGAATGAAAAATTATAAAAAGATGTTGAAATATAAAAAAATGTAAAATAGAGAAAATAAAGTGAAACCAAAGAAAAATAAAATAAAAATTAACGCGAAAATAAGATAGCATGAATAAAAAATTATAGAAAAAAGCTTGGTAATAAAAGACACCTATCATTAAGGCCCAATAAACTTAAGGTCGTGCATAAAGGTCCACTATTATATTACTTCCAAATAGAAGAGATGTAGTTTTTTTAACTAATATTATTTCTTATATTCATTCTATCACACTGCTAGATTAATATTACATCTTAAGAACACGAACACACAATACCATCACAGGAAGCAATATTCTCTAGCCATGTCCACCCCATGGTGGGGTATTTCTTGCTCATGCCACCTTCTGTCGATACCACTCATGAAACATATAACTCAATCACCATGCTAAAGAACACAAATTGAGATGTTAGTTCGATTTTAAATTGACAAATTTCAACAATTTTTTCTAACAATTAAGTTCCTTATTAGTTAAGAAAATTTCGTACACTGTACATCGTGGTCTTTTTCTACAATCTCATAACTTCATAAAATAAAGTACAAATGCATGTTTATTAGTAACCTCGGTATTTAATGTGAAATAGATGTGGTCCAATATTTAAAGGATTATCCATCATATAAGTTGTTTGAATTATTTTTTTGAATGGATTGCCCATTTTGCATGTTGTTTCATTTTCAAAATCGTGTTCGCCCTCGTGAGGTTTTGGATGAACAACAAAACAACATAATACTCTTGCTTTACACAGAGCCGGTAGACTAGAAATTGCTACTATTAAGTTGTGCTAAAAATATAATCTTTTCATAACTAACTTTTGTTCTGAGTCATATGCAGTTGTAGGTGATTGATATTTAGAAGGACAATCTTTATACCTGTAAGACGATTGATCAGGTGATATTTATAAATCAAGGGTAACACCGTTCAATCCATAAGATGCATGCAGGTATAAATAACGATGAAAATATCTTGATTGGTCGGGTAGCACCGTTGAGCAACAAAAAATTTAAATCGAGCGAGCCATACTCACTGCCATATAAAAATATCGGGAAGGTAGACTCTAGTGATCCAATCCGAGTATCTAAAGGTTGTTTGTTTATTTTTGAAGGGGATACATCCCAAGACCCAAGTAGTAACACGTTAATTGGTTTGTTATGTTGGATAAGACGAGGTTTCGACAACTAGCATTTGGAAAAGTAAAACAGCCCGTATCACTCAATCGACCCGAAGGCGTTCCGCCGTCTTCGCCTCTCCCCCAGTGAAGCTGGATAAAACTTATTGTTGTAGAGCTTATTATAGTAACCATGCAGGAAGTAGAGCGATTTTTTTAAAATAATACATTTTTTCCTATTAATTCTACAAATAATACTCGATTTTAATTTTTTTCAAAAATAATACATCGTCGGGTTAAGGGAACCCGATTAGTACTAATCGGGTTAGAGAAACCCGATTAGTACTAGTTCGGGGTAGAGGAACCCGACTTCTCCCTAGGCTGCATGTGCATGCATGCATGTGCTTGATGCTAATCGGGTTAGTGTTCCCCGATTAGTACTAATCGGGTTTCTCAAACCCGATTTGTACTAATCTGAGAACACTAACCCGACGGTGTATTATTTTTGAAAAAGTTCAACATTGAGTATTATTTATAAACTTAACGAACAAAAATATATTATTAAAAAAATTCGGGGAAGTAGACATGCTAAGGCTTCAAAGAACTAGCGCACATATTGTTTCTAAATCTTTAAATTACAAGGCAGCCTACTAGGAAAAGTAAAACAGTCCTACTATACCAAAATACTTCCTAGTCTAATGCATGGCCAGCTTAGTTGCAACTATCTTGCTAAGCATCATCTAGCCCGATTCCAACAATGCGTGTAGCCCTCCTTTATAGGCGCTGAGGTTTCCCTGAAAATGGAATAAACTTCTTCCCATCTAGCTCCCGTTCCTACAGTGGGTCGAGTGTTGTTTGAAGGACGTGTGGAGGTTTATCTCGGAGGATCTCCCTAGATTTAGTCGGTGTTTCTTTCGATCTGCGCTTTTCTTCATCCGCGACAGTTGCAGCTTACGTGCGCTAGTTCTTTGAAGCCTTAGCATGTCTACTTCCTACATGGTTACTACAATAAGCCTTACAACAATAAGTTTTATCCAGCTCCACTGAGGGAGAGGCGAAGACGGCGGAACGCCTTCGGGTCGATCGAGTGATTGTAGTCGTCGCCAGGTGGTCCAAAGATTTAGATGTGATTTTAATTACTTTGTGTTTTTCGTGTACTTCTTTATTGAGATTACGAATAGATGGGAGAACATTTCGAGAAAAAAGATCATCAGGTTCATCACGTTCCGAAAACATATCTAGTGATACCACTCCTTATTTGATACCATGATACCACTCTTCAAAATTTAAATTGTAAGTGTCAAAAAATTCGGAACCAAAATTTTGGGTGTTCACAAGTTGTGTGTTTACATACCCTGTAACTTTCATAACCAAATTTAAAATATCCTTAGAGAAACAAAAAAGAGAAATCTAGCATGAATAGTGTCACATAAAGACAAAAACACAAAATGCCACTATTCACACAACATTTCTCTTTTTTGTTTCTCTTTGTGTATTTTAAATTTGTACATGAAAATTCTAGACAATGTAAACACACATCTTGTGAACAACCACAAATTTATTATAATTTTTTTTATCACTTAGAAATTTGAATTTTGTGAAGCGGTATCATGGTATCATGTGAGGTGTGGTATCACTAGATATTTTCCGGTTCCTATAATGCTCAAAAGCAGCGGTCGACAATTCGACATCTAGGCACGTATTGGTAGTATGTGAGGGTGTCAAGTGGGATCCCACTTTTGTCCCACTTGTAGTATAATTTGAATTTTTTAGTACAAATTTTGACATCAAAATTTGAACTACATAGTATAAAATGACATCCCACCGGGATCCCACCTTGACACCCTAGTAGTATGTACAGCTGATTCACAGCTAGCATTCTGCTCTGCTCCGAGCTTGCATATATACGATTTTAGCCGAGTGCCGAAATATCAGTAATGTACAGCACGGCGCCGGCTGCTCGCTGGAAACCTTGTCAGCGCAGGCGATGGCGTGTGGGCGCAGCAGAGTGTGTACAATGAGTCAAGGAGCACAGTCGCACGGCCATGGCAGCAACGCCGCACGTACGTCGTCATCGCCTCCTCTGCAGCTCTGCATTACTGACGTTGCTGGCGACGACATCTCGTCGGATTGGATCGCTAGACTGGACTGCCCGTGGCCCACAAAACCAGGCGAAACGCACGGTGCGTGAACTCGGCTGTTCTGCGAGCCGCGGCGACGTGTCCAACCAGACACGCAAATGATGGGAAAGCCCCGGGTTTTAGCATCTGGAGCCGCAACTTTACAAACTCTGTTTCTCCTACGCGATCAAAAGCAGAATTATTATGCAATATGCATCCATCATCCATGCAATTACGCGTGACTCGTGTGCTTCGCTATATGTCCTTGTCCTCATGCCTACCTGGAGATCACTTTTTTTCGAAGAAAGATCACACCAAACATACTCCCTCCGACACATATTACTTGATGCTAAAGTAGATGTATCTAGAACTAAAATGTATCTAGATACATCTATATCAGCATCAAATAATATGAATCGGATGGAGTAGTAAAATTTCATAAGCTCTTTGGACCATCTAAAGATACCTACAGCTCGAATGATGTGCCGTTGTCGCCGCTCCCTTTACGGGAGCTGCACTGACGCTGTTGATCGTAGTTAGGAAGCCTTTATGCATGTGCCTCTAAGTACTAGCTCCACATAACCAAAGTTGTCTTCATTGAACCCTTAAATTGATCCGAATTTTCTAACACTAGATCGGACGAAACCCACCACTCTTGGGAAAGCAGTGACCAGACGAATCCCCGCTCTCCTCAAAGCCACCAGCGAGATCGTTGTCGACGAGGTGAACTAGGAGGCACAACGCCGCCATATCCACAGTAGCGACGATGCCTGTTGACCAAACTTTAAGTTTAGGGACCCTTCTTCAGACCTCGGTTCGAGGTTCCCACCCCCTCTCGCTGCCGGAGCAGCTAGCCGAGAAGGCAAGGGCCCACCAATTCTCGGCCATAGTCAACAATGATGACATCGACGAGGCAAACCTTTTTCGACAAAGAGTATATATTAGTATCAAGAAAATACAGTTACACCCATCCTATGCAACAACATAGTGACCTAATTGCAATACAGATGCACAAAACTAAAAAAGAATTACATAAAAGAAAAGTCTCGCTAAAGAGATCTATTCCTTGTAGTAGCAAACCAAACACCACCAATACAGCACCAGAAATCCATCATTCCAAAATTGATGCCTCCAAGAAGGAAACAATGCACAAGTATCGTCGTCGCTCTGATCATAAATCATAGGTTTTCACTCTGGAGAAAATCTGCGCTCACAAAACAATGCCTCAACAAGACCATTGCTAGAAACAACCAATTAAGATCAGACCCACAAGCCACCCATCAGCAACCTGCAAGCCGCCATCTCAAACCCTACCAGCGGCCCAGAGGGTATGCCAACAACAGGAAAGAAGACGACAAAGAAGGGTTGATGCCCTACCGGATCCGGCCCAACCATATGCAGCGAAGAGGATCGGAGAGGCAGCACGGGAGACACCCAGATCGAGATCTTGGGTTTCCAGCACCACCCGCCAGCCCTGCACCTTCACTGCCAGTCATGGCACCGCCGAAGAGGATCCTCGCCACAACCCCGACCATGGGCGCCGCCCTGGTCGCCGCTCGATGACGAGCCGGCCATCACCACCCTTTTGCCTTTGTATGATTATCGCCTTGACTTGGATGCTAATCGCGTGCCTTTTTCCCTCGTGTCCACTGATTAAGGCAGGCTACATACTTACAGAGTGCCTTTATTTTTGAAAAGAAACAGACGACAGCATCTCCAGTCTGTAGACTCTGTACTCGATCTTCAGAGTGTTAAGGAAACAGGATGTGAATTGCATGAACGGTCTTGGACGCGTGTATCGACATCCATGAAGTTCGCAATTTTAAAAGGACGCGTGTAACGTCACGTATTTAGCGTCACTTTACTGTGTCATACCATTCACTGGCTCACACGTTTTGGGCGTTATTTTTTGTTAGCGGTGCTATACACCTCTCACCAACTGCCACCAGTGGTGTCCTTTTTTCCAATGATACCGTCCTAGTCTTAGTTTACAGTGTCTACCGAAATTCCATGGCTGTCTCGATCGGAAGCTTCTGAGATAAATCTACCTCTTTGTCAACTGAATGGACAATTGAAGCATCGATCATCATGACACCTACGTGTGGTTTATCTATAAGCTAGCCCACAAATCTTGCCACAAGCAATATCATCAGCCGGCCTTCATCGGTCACCCCTACCTAGTCTCAGTCTCAGTCTCAGTCACTAGACCCAAATATTCCCCAAAGCCGCCTCCAGGGCGTGCATGTACGAACACAACTTCAAATAGACGAGTCTCCATCCTTGTAGCACGGTAGCTGTACCCTCATTTGCAATATGTAATTATGCATCAGTTGCCATCGATCCAACGAAGTTTTTGTCTGTTTAGCCGTTGTCGCTGTAATCTTCTGGCACATCTGAGCTCGTTTAATGTCCCCTAGCTAGGATGTCCGTGCAGTGAGGATGTTTTATGATCCCTCCGTTCCATATTTCTTATCATACGTTTGGATGTATCTATTCAGAAAATATGTCGAGATTCATCTGAATTTGCAACAAGAGTTATGGAATGCAGAGGTATGTGCTACTTTTCCAGGTAAAAACGAATCAGCGAGCTTGAGAGTTCAATTGAGGAGTGTTTTATTTCTCGGCCAAGACTCACCGAAAACCGGTTTTCCAGTCACCACCGAGAAAAATTTGTAGGGGACAAAATTTGCCAGTATATATGTAACATGCTCAAATTTGTATTTTTGGATAAATTTTAAATGAATTAGTAAATTCTTTTGACAAACTTCAGATAGCATTATGACCGATATTTCAGAAAAACCACCAATAGGCTAATGGCCGCGTGCCCACAGGTATTATTTTATCCCAGGTGAGGGAAAAAGGCAGATGGAGAAGAGTCAACACATGCCTGAATTTTTTTTTTGTTTCAGTATCTCTGAAATATGAGTGTGACTTGTTACTATTCCTTTTCTAAGAAACGGATGGATTTGTTAAATGAGGCAGTGGTAACATAACACGACATGTTGGCAGTTGCCCGTGCGCGCCAGGTAAGCAATCAAATAGAAAATGCAAAATTGTGGAGTAGTCCGGTTGTCCTAGCAACGTGGTACTTCAAAATGTACGGCCGTTTTAAAAGATATGCCCATATACATTACTAGAAAGTAGTTTGGATGTTCTACTTTCTAATGATATAATTTTGTTTGTATAATTTATGTTATGTTGATTAAATTTACAACCTAGGTATACGTGCCGGTCTTATAATCCTGAATGAAGGTAGTACATTAACATAAGCAAGTAGAGAGAAAATAAATGTTCTCCTATACTACATGGTACGGCTGGGGCTCATCGGAGAATAAGTGTACCTCTAGCTTTACTCTAAGCCAATTTTATTTACATTTGACTAATTTTATTGGAATATGTAACAACATATACTATGATGTTAAATTGGTAGATTAAGAAAGGCACAAATCCAGTGATATTATTTTAATATAATGTCATAAATATTGCTACGTTTTCTCATAAAGTGGGTCAAATTTGAATGTGTTTAACTTCGGACAAAGCTAAAAATACACTTATTGGCGATCGGAGGGAGAGTGTAGATTATCGATAGATATTTAATTACCCGGATGGCAAGGCACAAGTCCACAAGCATGTGCTCCGCTCACAAGGTCCTATTAGGCCCTGGTATATACCTCGAGCCCCTTTTAAAAAAACTCAACATTAAAGTTTGAAATAATTCAAAAAAATATTTGGACGTAGTTAACTATGTACACTATGGACGTATAAAATATCTTGTACCGTAGGCTCCTCAAAAATGATAAATTGAACAACATTTGAAAGAAAAAGTGACAAGGTATTTTGTATTGAATATTTACACACAGGTTGAATAATAAATCATATACCCTCTGGTATTTTTGTTGAAATTCTTTAAGCCTTCAAATTTGAAAATTGCGAAGTTTAAAACAGTCTCCCGAAACGACGCACTCGTGCTCCGTCCCCCTTCTTAAAAAAACGTCACATAAAGGTGTGTCTAATTAAACACGCGTACGTCAACCGGTGACCGACCTGATCAGCTGGTGAGGTCAGTTTCGTTCAGGTCGCGGGAGACTTGAAAATCTTTGATATGCCGCGTCGAACTCCACTGCTTAGGCTAAACAATGATTGAACGAATCCTTGGTACCCAATTGCCAAGTCTTTGTTCAGTTGCTGGTTCTTCCACATGGTCTAGCTAGTTTTGATTTTCCTAAGACCGATCGAGGTGTCCCGTACGCGGATCAAGTAATACTCACCACTTTCAGTCAAAGTGTAATATTTGCTCCCCGGTGTGAGATAATTAGGTCGGTAGGGCAAACTCGGCTCATACTTTAAATTTGTTATCCGGTTTTATGCTGGACGTTTTGGAACGATTAAAATAATTTTATTATCGAAAAAAAATTCTAATGCATCTAACGGCTTGTACAAAATAACCACGATACTTGCATGCATGAAAGTTTGTGGCCGGAGGACAAGACAAGAAAGCCCGGGCCTAGTGATCGGCAGGATTAAACATCACATGGAGACACTTGCATTTTGTTGTGGCAATTGTTGGGAAACTTTAGATAAAAAAAATCAAATGTAGGAACGTTAATTGAGATATTTGTGTAAGGGAATGCAATTTTCATTATATAGACAACTTATGGGACACTCCAAACTGTCATAGATAAATTATGAAAAGGTAATCATTGAGGAACTTCATCGAATGTCTTTACGTTCTTGAGGCATTTGTTATATGTTTGGGTCATGCTGGCCATTAATAATTAGAAATTTGTTCTACTTGTAGAAACGAGCCTAACCCCCACAAATTCGAAGCAGCAGCGGGAGGCAGTGATGCTGCTCCCGGAAGGCGACGGAGTTCCTGTGTTTCCACAGGTTCCACATGCAGATGAGGGTAAAGGTCGGCGTAGAGTCTAGACAGGGGCGGAGTGTGGTACGGAAGAAAGGGAGGGCCAATTGCCTTTAACACCAAACAATCACATATAAGGTCTTTCAAAAAATTGTGACTATTAAATAAGCAGAGAGAATTTCCATATAGAGGTATACTGATATTGTAATATGTTCACATAATTCAGTATGAGAGCATTGGTTCAGATTTAGTACTTCATTTTGTCTTGGTTGTTCAACTTCAAACAATGCCAATGGTTCATGTTCAGGGCCGGCAGAAGAATCTTCAGTAGTTTCACTTGCATCATCCCATTTTCTTTTTTAATATGTCATGATGGTTTTATGTTGAAAACTTGAACCAAAGCTACCTAACGGATTATACAAAAGCTAGTAGATGAGTTTTAAGCTAACCAAAAGCATATGAATTATCGTGTATGTGTAGCGCCCAAATAAAACTCCAAATATCCCAATCGGCATACATCAGCTTATTGTTTGAGATCACCACAACAAGAGGATTAAACACTCGATGATTTGATTGTTTGAATATATTGCTCGATCTGATGCTCCACGACTAATGTCCATGGTGGCGGACACGCCTGTGCTATGGTGACCATCACCATTTGATTTTGAAGCTATAGTTTGGTTCAATTCTTGATGTTAGAGGAGCTATTTTGGCTGGATTGAGCTAGCGAGAGAAGAAATAGTGAGCTTGGCCTTGGGGATTCTGAGGTATATGAAAGACCTACTACACATAACACATGGGGAATTTGGGGGACGGAGAGCTGCAGAAGAATCAGAGTGAAACAGACATAGGAGAAGGTATAGGAGTAGTCGTAGGACTGGCCAAATGGGCTTGGCCAATATACGCTGGTAATAGTAATTTGCATTTTTAGAAGACTGGGCCGGAGCCCAGTATGGCCGATGTGACGCTCCGCCCGTGACTCTAGGGGCACGGTAGCGGGGGCACCATACTAGTGGAGGAGCTTGACATCAGCGGTGCCGGGGATCTTAAACCCCGCCGCGGCCCAGAAGCACCCCACGAAGGGGCACTCGAAGAAGATGTGGTTCGCCATTTCTAGCGGAGCATGGCAAACAGGATAGAGAAGCAATAATGTCTAGAAGCCAGCAAGACAAATAGAGAGAAGAGCATGAAAAAAAAAAGATGTAGAATATAATGTCATTGCTCACCTGAAACGTATCCAAGCTCTTCTAAGTGTTTATGATGCATTGATAATGGTGCTAGAACTCCAAGAGTCTCTTATTAAAGCTCTACAAAACCTGAGCATTACCAAGCTGCGATGGCAAAACATAGGTTATTTGAGAATTTATTATATGTCAATCAAACATCATTTTGCTGATGAGGATCAAATGCTTGAACACGGTGATCATAATCGCCCTGTCTACATTGAGGGAAATATTGGAGCCGCGCATCTTCGAAGGATACTCATTGACCCTGGCGCGCTTAATATGAGACCGCCAGGATGTTCTTACGTAGCAGCGACGCCTGCGACTGCACCCTCCCTTTGAACAGCAACCATGCGAAGAAATTCACCTTAGAGGGTGCAAAGTTCTTCCAGACAAATTCGTGAGCGGCGTCGTTGACGCCTCCCCAAGAGCGCAACCTTTACATTGCCGATGCATCCAAGCTGCCCATCCCCTTACGCCAGCGTGACAACTCACGCGTGTCGACTGCCTCCGAGAGCGTGACGTCGCCTACCAGGGCGAGGAGGGCCAATAGCTAGTGCTCGACAGCGGAGGTGAGCCTCGGGACCAAGAATTGACGAATTCCAGCGGCGATCACGGAGCTGGTCGTGGCGTCCCGGTGAACAGCGTGCGAGAGGAGGATGAGCCACCTGCTACCGATGGCCTCGCTGCCGACCTTGTTGTCCAGCCAGAGCAACATGCATTGCCCATCTCCCACCTTGGCCACCGAGATGCCCTGATACAATGGCATGAGCGCTTGGAGGTGCTTCTAGTGCTGGCCGAGGACGGTGTGGCCAGCAACCGAGCTCCAGGACCAACGGGGCCATGGGGCGTGGACGTCGAAATGGAGATGGTGGACGAGCTTGAGCTGCATGCATAAAGACATTATTTTTAGCACATAGAGTGAGACACTGCACATAATGATAGTTTTAAGACAATATAAAAAATGCCCCTACAACTAAGTAAGAGCAATTCTACATGTACATTTTCTTGTAGTGGAAGCTTCCAATTTTTACCATAAGAAGTATAACCGGCTGTCAAGGCTGCACCCCTAGTCTCAATCACTACTCAAATAAAAATCCCCAAATCGCCTACAAGCATGCCCCAATCAGCAACATGCACGTCTCCGTCCTAGCAACGGTGGCTATACACTCATTTGCAATATCTAATTATGCATCAGTTGCATCGATCTAACGATGCTTTTGGCAGTTACCCCGCTGTAATCGTCTGCCAAACCAGATTGTTTACTCTTCCCAAGGCTGTCAGTGCACGTGAGCATGTTTTCTACTACTACTTGAGCAGTTTAAAACGAATCTCTATACGCTCGACCAGGAAGCTATTTGGTGGCTCTAGGAGTCTAGGGCGCGCGGACGCAGGAGGTAGAAGAGGATCGACAGGCAGGCCTGAATTGTTCTTTTGCTTCCCTTTTGAGATACGGATGAACTTGTTTAATCAACATGCATGGTGGAGACGTGGAGTTGCCCGTGTGCGTGCCAGGTAAGCCATCAACATAGAAAATTGCAAAAGCAAGCTAGTACTATAATACAGATAAGTTGCAAATAGTTGTCCTGGTCTGCTTGTCGTGGTACTTGAAATGGTAGAATCGGTCGTGCATCAATCCGGTGACTTACCTGACCGGGTCAGTTCGTGTCGCCAGAGACTTGAAAGAAGCCCGTGTTGACAGTCCGATGTTGCACTAGTAAACAACTGAAGCCTGCTTGGTCCGAATCAACGAATCGTGAAGTCGCTGTTCAAATGCAGGGGTAGGTGATGGAAGAGCTCGGTCTCTCGTACCGCACGTACATTTTTGGTTTTCTGAGATCGGGGTGACCGGTCGAACAAGTGCGCGTCTGATAACCCCTCGAGGGCAGTGGCGGAGGCAGAAGAGAATTAGAGGGTGGGCGCAGCTTCCAAAAAAGGTGTTTGCGTTCCCCAATTATGATTAAAATTTGCTAAATGAGCAATATATATGTAGCTAATATTTTAAAATTAAGGGTGATTTTTTTTAATCAAATTTTGGGGTGGATCATGGCCCACCCTATAGGTACGCCACTGCTCGAGGGTCGAGGTTATTTGACCCGTATTGGAGGAAATTAACATGGTTTGTTTGTTTGCCCGTAGTCCTTCAGTGTTGTGTATGAACCGGTTTTAAAAGTAATGTTGGATCTATTCTAGAAGAAATGCTTGAATTGGTAGTTTCTAGCGAGCCTGCTCTGGTGTGCTCTCTTGCCTTCCATTAATGCAACTTTAGCACGAGTCCTTTGATTTAGCTCACCCTCATTGCACCTCCATCAGCTACTCTCTTGTAATCAACACAAGTATGTTTGATTCAATATAAGTTGTACATGAAAAATATGCGACTCAACGATATGAGTTCATTCTGACAAATGGTTTCGAGTTTTGTTTGTTATAAATTGTAAATTTCGTTTTCATGTTTAGAACATATTTAGCGAATTTCCTCAAATTCTTCACACATGGCCGAGCGTTTAAAATTTTCTTAGGAGTAGCTTCACCTCATCATTCCTCACTACCATGTTGTAAGTTTCGTTTCAGTGGACGTAGATGGATTGATCAAAATGCATTTGCAACAGAGAAACATGCACGGAACTTAGCCCACGGATCCTCCCCCATGCAGTCTACCAAACGCCCTCCAAACGTACCACTGAACTTATTCCGGTGCAGAATGAAAAACATCTATCGGTTCTACGAGACAAACGTACCATCGTTCTCGAGTGCCGGTGGCCCATTGCTTTCTTCTGGGTATACTTCTAAAAATGTTGCCCCTAGACGAGACATCAACGAAGCTCGCGTGGCTGTTCCTCGACGCCCAGAAACGGATTGAAGGGCTACCCATTCACTTTTCGAAGCTCGCGGGCAGAAACGCTACAAACACTTGCGGGAAAATATCGATCGAGGAGCTAGCACGCTACAATATTGAAATCGGAAATGGAAACTACGCACGCAAGAATAGGAAAGAAGCTAGTGTTGGCGAAAAAATGGAAGGAATTCACGTAGAAAATGCATCCTTATCTGGCCTTATTGTTGGCAACTAAATACAATAGGCATGAATCCTTATCTGAACGCTCGAAATGGGAAAGCAGACAGAGAGGATGCAAAGTCTGGCAACCTATAACGACCATGGTTGCAACGTACTCCTTGGACGGTACGATTTTCCCACTCCATAGTTCAGCCAGCAACGGTCATGAATCTCCATCTCCAAGGGGTTCCCCCTCTTTTGTTCGATATTGTCCCTTTGAGGGCGGCAGAGATGTGTTCACGCACTATACACCCCGCAACACTGAACGGTGTTTCCAAAACAAACAAATATTTAAATTTATATTTAATCGAAATTGAAGCGAGAAAATATGCATAATGCAGCTAAGTTACAAAAAATACTAACTAAAACATTTAAAACAAACCTAAAAGGAAACCCTAAATCTAGACGTCGATGTTGGAGTCAATGAGGACAAAGGGCCACGTTATTGTTGCCGCAAGGATACCCACCGGTGGTGAGTAGTCCACTGAAAGCCGTAGTACAAGTCACCACCGGTATTCCTGGCGTCCTTGTGGTTGCACCCGATCGGCGATACGTTTCTCTCGAAACCAAGATGTGGGCGGCCCTTTGGCAAATAAGCTATGCCCATGAACCTCGTGCTCGGTGTAAAACACTTTATCCCACTCCGGCGAGTCGTAGGCATAGAGGGTATCTGCGAAATGCGCTAGGGTCAGTTATTGAAGTGTATACCTGGATTGTCTAATCCTTTCCATCACTTCGGACTTTTGGTTGCATTTACTGGTTCATATAGCTTGCCATGGTCTCAATGCCTAAAGTCTTGAGTTCGAGCCTGGGCTTTTCGCAATTTATTAATAAATTGGTGTTACTCCGCTTAGGCCACTTTATGCGAGATTGTTCTTGTATTCATGTGTTGGCTTTCTCTTCCCGTTACACACACAAGAGGGGGTGTTGAAGTGTATAAGGGGATTTTCCAACCCTCTTTCCATCCCTTCAAATGTTTGGTTGCATTAGCTAGTGCATGAAGTTTGACATCAGAAGCTGGCAGCGGTGCCACGGGAATCTTATTAGGGTTCAACTTCCACCTCGATGACATCAAGTAGAATTCAATATTTCCCTCTTCCTAAGAATTTTATTGCATTTTGATTATTTTCACATATAGAAATATACTACCCTATATATCCAATTGGAAATCATGGTTCACGATGCAGGAGCCCAAGTGGCGGCTAACTGATGACACTATTGCTCAGTCATCTGCAAAGGTCAGCGACGAGTGTTGTGGGACACAGATGAAGCCACCCGGCGAGTCGAGGAGCGGGCATCATGGTTGTTTCGTTTGTACAGACCAAATGGCTGCCACGGGGAGGAGAACCGGCGCGCGAGCTACGCCTATACAACCAAGGGTCTCAACAGGCGCACGGGAGGGACGCCTCGACGCGCAACATCGCGACTATTGCGCCCCATCGAACGCACCCACCAGCTGGGCATGTTGACAAGTGAGACTGCTATGGGCTGAGCTAATATGTCGATTTGGCACACTGGAACCAACGACAAAGGTGCAACTTAGATAGGAGGCCAGTAAGTGTGGCGTGTGTGATTGGAGAAAGGTAGTGTAGTGGGTTGGACAAACAAAGGTGTGCAATCCTAATAAATGGACAATGTGCCGTTGTTGGCAAGCTCGCGCGGAGGATGGTAGGTAGGTGCATACACGAGGGGAACTCGTGAGAAAAAAGTTAAGATGGCTTTGACGCCAACAAAGTATTTTCCCCTCGATGCTCGATCGAGGAGCACGTTACATTGTAATACAATAAATACTTCATCTACATACTGATACATAAATACACACGAAATGGATAGAAATTAGTGTTTGTGAAAAAATGAAATGATATAAAGAAAATGTAGTGTTACCGCTACAATTAAAAAAAACATGGGTATGAAATGCATGGCGACATCGACGAGAAAGGTGTGGCTATGCAGGAGCCAGGAAATAGAAGTCGGTGAGTGTGAGTGGAGAACTGAAGTAGAGTGGGCGGGGCAAAGGAGCATGTGGTCCTTATAAATAGATACCGTGGGCTAGGTTGCACCCCTGCGGCGGATGGTGGGCCAAGGGCAGACACGTGGGGGAAAAGGATGAGATGCCGGTGAGGCCATCAAAGTGTGTATCCTATATCTAGATTTTTTGGGACTAAGTTTGTTTTCACACAAGATACTGAGGCTAGGAAACAAGAAATAGAACTTTTTCGAAGAAAAGAAAAGATAAAACAACTGATTTAGTCATGTGGTCATAGTAAACTCAAAACCTTTATCTCACCTAACTGATGTAAAACTGGAGAACACATTGCATTATGCTTAGAAAATGGGAAAACTAATAGTGTCGTTGATTTAGTGGAACAAATAGTTCAGTTACATATAAGATACAAAAGTACAGACGATTGGGAACATAATTAGTGTTGCAGAAGTGAAGTGGTGTAGGTGGGACAAACGAGTGTGAGGTAAGAAATTAGTGATGAGGAAGAGAATTGAAGTGGGCAAAGCGAACGAGCACACGCGACCCAAATTAATGGGCGCTGTGAGGTAGGTGGCTAGAGCCCGTGCGGTGGATAGTGGGCCACAACACACACCTGAGAATCAAAGGCTGAGAAGACTGGGATGTCATGAAGCCATCACATTGCCTCTCATGCTCTATCGACAAGCACACTATACTGTATTAGATAAACTAGTTTGTCTACATACAACATACACAATTACACACGTAAATGAAAGAAATTAGTGATGAAGAAGTGAAGCGGAGTGAGTGGGGCAAATGAGTGTGCACGATCTTAATAAATGGACGTTTTGGGGTAGGTAGTGAGCCCGTGCGACGGACAGTGGGCCACAATACACGTGTGAGAATGAAAGGCTGATAATACTGAGATGCCACTGAAGCCATCATAGTGTTTGCTCCTCGATGCTCTATCGAGGATCACAGTTCACATGTAAATGAAAGAAATTAGTAACGAAGAAATGAAGTGGAGTGGGTGGGGCTAACGATCATACACGATCTGAATAAATGGACGATGTGTGGTAGATGGCGAGTCCGTGCGGCGGTCAGTGAACCCGTGAGAATAAAAGACTGAGAAGACTAAGATGCCATTGAAGCCATCATAATGTTTACCACCGAGGAGTACTAAGAACCACTAGTTTGTCTATAAATAAGATACACAATTGCGCATGTAAATAAAAGCAATTAGTGATGAAGAAGTGAAGTTGAGTGGGTAGGGTGCACAATCGTGTGCGATCCTAATAAATGGATGCTATGGGGTAGGTGGCGAGCTCGTGCGGCGAATAGTGGGCCACAGTACACGTGTGAGAATAAAAGACTGAGAAGACACAGTTGGATGCTCTATCGAGGAGCACACTATATTGTACTAGAACAATTAGTTTGTCTGCATAGAAGATACGCAATTACACAAGTAAATGAAAGAAATTAGTGATGAAGAAGTGGACTGGAGTGGGTAGGGAGAAGGATCGTGCGTGATCTGAATAAATGGACGATGTGTGGTAGGTGACGAGCCCGTGCGGCAGTGGACCACAACACACGGGTAAGAATAAAAGACTGAGAAGACAGAGATATCAATGAAGCAATCACACTGTTTGCAGCTGGATGCTCTATGAGGAGCACACTACATTGTACTAGAATAAGTAATTTGTCTGCATAGAAGATACGCAATTACACACGTAAATGAACGAAATTAGAGACGAAGAAATGAAGCGGAGTGGGATAAATGTTATGGGGTAGGTGGCGAGCCCGTGCGTCGAAGAGTGGGCCACGGTCACGCACACGTGACATGGAAAAAAAGAGGTTGAAATACCTTTGACAATAACAAAATGTAATATAGAACAAATAATTTATGTGCATACAGTACATGTAATAATTACACACTAAAAGGAAAGAAGTTAGTATTGTTGAAAAAATGGAAGTGATTTAAAGAAAAAATTACCGTTGCCGGTGTCCTAGTAAACAGTGGTGTGAATCCTTATCAGAATGCTGAAAATGGGAAAACAGGCAGGGATGAGGAAAAAAAGGAACCCAATAATGATCGCAGGCTGGCCTCAACTAGTAATCGTCAAGCATCTCGCATATATACTCATCTCAGAGCACGTCGATTGATGAGATGTGAACAAGGCCTCGCCGTAGACAGCGACGCAAAGCACAGGGTTGAGAGGAATTTGATTGATGGCTAGATAGATCCACAGATCCCCACGCAAGCATAGCAAAGCAAAGCCGCGGCCGCACGCTCGCCCCGCCGCCGGCATCGAGAAAGAAACCCAGACGAGACGACGTCGGGTACAAATGCTCGAGCGCTAAAGGCAACCAACCCACAAAGCCGGAACAAAACCATTAAACCACGGGGGAGCACTTCCCTCTTCCTCTGCTCCTCTTGCTCGCGAGCGAACCCACCTTCCGCACGCCGGCGGGGCTCGCATGGGCTGCTGCCGCTCCTCGCTGCGGGCGGTGACCCACCCGGAGAAGCCGCCGGGGAGGCCGTCCGCGGCGGGGGCGCCGCCACCCGGCCGCCCGTCCTTCTCCGCCAACCCGCACCAGGCCGCGCCGCCGCCGCCGTCCTCCTCCTCGGCCGCGGCATGGGGCGGGCGAGGGCAGGTGGCGCCGTTCGCCGAGTTCTCCCTGGCGGAGCTGCGCGCGGCCACGGGCGGCTTCGCGGCGGACAACATCGTCTCCGAGAGCGGCGAGAAGGCGCCCAATTTCGTCTACAGGGGCCGCCTGCAGGCCGACGCCCGCCGCGCGATCGCCGTCAAGAAGTTCACCAAGATGGCCTGGCCCGATCCCAAGCAGTTCGCGGTACGCCCCCGATCCCAAAGAACCTGTCTTTTTTCTGTTACCCGCGCGCGGAATAAATTCCCTAACCCCTGCTTGACGGATTTGCTTTGGTTCTTTGTGTGGTTCGCAGGAGGAGGCCAGGGGCGTGGGCAAGCTCAGGCACCGCCGGCTCGCCAACCTCATCGGATACTGCTGCGACGGGGACGAGCGCCTCCTCGTCGCCGAGTTCATGCCCAACGACACCCTCGCAAAGCACCTCTTCCACTGTAAGTTTTGCCATATGAGACTCCATCCTTCAGCACCTTTTTGGTAACTCGGTTTCTAAATTTCTCCTAGTTTGTGTGTGTGGCCATTTAAATAGATACGTCTTGCGAACTTATTTTCAGTTCTACTTCCTGATTAGGATGGGGAACCTGGCAAAAGTGACAAATTGGTCTGCTGGCGCATACCACCCTACTGCATTTGGTGTACCCAACGAATCATTAGGACAGCTATTTTCTATATGCCATTCATATTCTTTTGTGGCTGTCATATGTACTTGAATCGTCGATTGGGGCCAATTAAGGCACAAGTTCCCTAAACTCGTGGCATAATTTATTACATGCCTGCTTATGCTTTTAGTTTTGGATTCAGGGCCATATTCCAATGTGGAGGGTCCTGCCACAGTGAATTCACTGTGGTCATGGCCAATGTAGTTAGTACCTATTTATGTGCTTTTTATGGTGTCTCTTTGGTGACTCTGAATTTAGGCTGCTAATACTAGTAGATGGACTATCAAGTATCAGTACTGTATTATCATGAACCCCTACAAACATGCATGTTATGGCTTCTTTTCCTAACCTTGGTTGCTTTGGCATTTCTGCAAAATTTACGAAAATTACATTTCAGTTCACTTCCATGATACTGCTTTCGCTCTTCTGCAGGGGAAAACCAGACTATTGAATGGGCAATGCGTCTTAGAGTTTCGTACCACATTGCTGAAGCGCTGGACTATTGCAGCAACGAGGGTAGACCTTTATATCATGACCTAAATGCTTATAGGGTTCTTTTTGATGAGGTAAGCATCCAATTACTCTTTAGGCTTCGTTTTGTTCTGCCATTACATAGAGAACGATTTATCTACCGAGCAATTAATTGTTGTCTCGTCTGGTTAAGTAAGGGATGTTTTCCAAATCTCTAGAAAGGCTTCTCCTGCCAGTGTTGTTATGCATCTATGGGAACTGGGAAGTGCATTTAACAATTCCATTTAGCTTGGAGTACTCTGCCAACATGGATATGCTGCTTCTGGTTTTTGTTTGGATCTTTGCCAGCTAGTGATAGAGGTGGTTGTTGCCAACTGTTTTACCTCTAGCGGTTGGTAAAAACATCTCTATATGGAAATGTCAAACTCTTACATTGCAGATGTTCATGAAAATCATAAGTTCACTCCTAAGAACAATCTTTTTTTACTCAAGCTGTATGATGTTTAGTTGATGTATACTTCGTTCGAGAAATGATTTACTTGATTAGCACCACATGAAAAGCTAAAGCACTTCTTGAATGCATTAAACAGTCATAGGCACGGCTCTCTATCTGTTATCTTCTGCGAGCAAAATTGCTAATATGGTTATCTGCAGAATGGTGATCCTCGTCTTTCATGCTTCGGTTTGATGAAAAACAGCAGAGATGGGAAAAGTTATAGCACAAACCTTGCATACACTCCTCCGGAATACTTGAGAAATGGTATGTGCTTACAATCAGACTAGTACTTGAAATTTTCTTCTCCCGAATATTATCTAGCTATCATTTAGTGATTACATTTCATTCTTTTCTTCATTGCATGTGAGCTCTTGCTTTGCTTTTCGTTGTGGCAGAAGTTTCTTATTTTGATTGCTTATTCAGGATTAATACAATAAAGATATTAACCTCTTAAAACAGAATAAGGACTCGTACAATAATTGGATACCCCTCTAGACTGGTTTATCCTGTTAAATTACTAAATTCATTTTTAAGAAGCTGACGTGAGTTGTGATTGATTGTCAATAAATACAAAGTCAACTACAAACATGCGTAGGTGACTAAAAACTAAGTTCAAAAAAAATAGTCTAGCATATCTAATATGATATGGAATTATTCTAAGGGAAAGGCATTGTTTTGCATCGGTTATTCTTTTCCTGATGTTTTTTTTTTGCTTTCTATGTAATAGCCACATTGGAAAGTGGCATATTCCACTTTGCCACTAAACTAATTTCTTTCATGGCAATCTCTTACTTTTTCAGGAAGAGTCACACCGGAAAGTGTCATATTCAGCTTTGGCACTGTACTACTCGACCTTCTAAGTGGAAAACGCATACCTCCTTCCCATGTATGTTCTGTTTCTAGTAATTTTGCTTCCTTGCTACACATTATCGTAGTTCTTGTCTGAACCCTTTTCGAAAATAGCTTGACAATCCAGCAGTTGACACTATCGTGTATATATTATTTTCCTTTAGCACAATTACTGTCATGACACTCCTCTCTAAAACTTACAACTTTCTTTTGCTGTTGCACTGAAGATTTATGAATGAAGAACATTTATTTGGTTGGTTTTATGCCTGACACATTGTCTGTTGTTCTACCTTTAGATTATGTACTATTTTGAAGAAATTGGTAATGAAATTGGGATCCTTGTGTCCTTTGGAAAATGAACACGTAGATGTTAAGTATAGCTGGAATTATGTGATTGTTATAGTCATGCCATAGAAACTGGTGGAGCAAATGGAAGCGCTGAAGCTTAGCTGTCGGAGAATAGCTCTATTATTTTTACCAGTACTTAACAATTGAAATACTGCTTTCTAGTTTACAGTTTGTTTATTTGTTCCCCCCCAGGCTCTTGATATGATGCGAGGCAACAATCTCCAAGTGTTGATGGATTCACATTTGGAAGGGAACTACTCGACAGAAGAGGCAACTGCTTTGGTAGATCTTGCCACCCAGTGTTTGCAGTATGAACCTAGGGACCGCCCAAATACAAAAAAGCTGGTCACCATACTTGAACCCCTGCAAACAAAACTAGAGGTATCTGTTGTGTTCTATTTCTCAAATTTGTAAATCAACGAATCTTTTTGTTGGTCCTGGATGGTTTAAGCCAAATGATTTGTTGTATAGCTTCCATCCTTCCACAACTCTTATGATGTACAATTTCATGTTTAATAACTAAACAGGTACCATCCTACGAAATGCTTGGTATTCCAAAGATCGAGGAAGAAGCACCACCTTCACCACCTCCACCACCTCCTGCTCCACAACACCCTGTTTCTCCTTTGGCTGAAGCCTGTTCTAGGATGGACCTGACAGCTATTCAACAGATTCTTTTAACAACACACTATAGAGATGATGAAGGCAGTAATGAGGTAAGTATCAGAGCATTTGGTTCTATACCTATTCATTCTGCAGGGTGTTATCTGAGAAACTGATCACTTTATCTGTCTTGTGTTACAGCTATCATTCCAGGAATGGACACAGCAGATGAGGGATATGTTGGACGCCCGGAAACGTGGGGATTTAGCTTTTCGTGACAAAGACTTTAAGACGGCCATAGAATGTTATACACAGGTAGGCAGATAATATATCAGGAGACTTCAAATTGATGTTCTAAATATACCATTAGAATCATGCTAATCCAGTCTTTTACTTTCCTTTGGATTGCAGTTTGCTGATGTGGGGACAATGGTATCGCCTACAGTGTTTGCTAGAAGGAGCTTGTGCCACCTCATGTGTGACCAACCTGATGCTGCCCTCCGGGATGCAATGCAAGCGCAATGCATATTACCTGACTGGCCAACTGCATTTTATATGCAAGCTGTTGCACTTTCAAAGTTAAATATGCAGAGTGATGCTAAGGACATGCTGAATGAAGCTTCACAGCTAGAAGAGAAGAAGCAAAAGAACTCAAGATGATGTTGGGAGTGTGTTATTGTAAAAATGCGTCAGCTTGGTCTCTTTTGCAGCTCAAATGTTTATGTTGAGACGTGCTATTCTGTCATTGGGAAAATTGTGACAAATTCCCGGTTGAGTTAGGGAGAAAATGTGGGGAAGAAGTGTTGTAGAGTCATGTGGTTGTAAGTAACTATTTGGTTTGGCATTTCTGTGATGCATTTTTTGGGCGCATGCATATGTAACATTTTCAAAAGTTAAAACATGAATGATGCAAGGAAATTATGGTTGATGATATTAGAGCTGAGCTAATGTTATAGCTTCTAACTAATAAAACCACGGATTTCCTACAGATATGAGCACGTCTCTACTTCGTAATGACAGATTTAAGCTTGTCTCTACTCTACAATGTAGCTATGCATAACTAATTGGCACCTAGCCGGTTCTCGTATTTCGAAGGTGAACTTCTGAAGGCACCCAAGGAAAAGAACAGGCTGCGGGTCGCCACCTCTGATCTTCTTACCATGGTGAAAGTTACAGAACATAATGCAAGTATTTATTCACAGCTTCAGGCTCAGTGACAACTACGTCTGTAAGAGCAGGCTGCCCTGGGCACTACTGCAGGGCAGGCCCCCCCCCCCCCCCGACACCCCAAAAAAAAAATTGGACTAAGTTGTGAAGGTGGTAATGAGAATTTTCCCTTCATCCGACTTTCTGTTGGGTCTGTGTTGTTTTTGCTGATTCTCGGCACTTTGATCTACCTCTGTGTGCGGCTGCAACAACGAAAGGAAGCAGAAATGAGTCAGCAAGCAATTTAGCAAAGGCTGGAGGATGGCACCTTCTTCAACGAAGATCAAGCCATGCACGAAGACTTTGACAAAGAAGCCACTACAACGACATGGTCATCTCCACTAAGAACTTTTCTGACGACAAGAAGCTCGGACATGGAGTTTCGCCTTAGTGTACAGAGGATTCGTGAATGAACTAAACCTTCACGTGTCCATCATGAGAGTTTCCAAGGGCTCCAAGCATACGAGAAATGAATATGGCAGCAAGTAAATATGCAGTAGAACAGTAAATAAACGGTGTTTCAATGCTTAGAAACAAGGCCTAGGGATCATACTTTCACTAGTGGACACTCTCAACATTGCAATCATAATTGAATATAAATATAAGCACTTCATCATACTACTCTCTTATTGGATAGAGAACTCAAATTCATTGGGCAAGTGTGCAAAAGCACACCTCAAAGGCTTATTCCCAAGTACTAATAAACACCCCACACCGTCACCGTGAGCATTCATAGGAGGTACTAACACAACCACAATTCATAAGGGAGTTACACACGGTGCACACACTGTCACCATTACACCGTGGTCACAGTAACCCCAAAGTTCACATAATTAAGCACTTGAATAGCATATGACATCTAGATTACAAAGCTCATCATATGAATGTCAATCATGTAAGGCAGCTCATGAGATCATTGTATTGAAGTACATGGGAGAGAGAGAGAGAGATGAACCACATAGCTACCGGTAGAGCCCTCAGCCTCGGGGGAGAACTACACCCTCCTCATCATAGGAGAAAGCAATGGCGATGAAGATGGCGGTGGCGTCGATGGAGATGACTCCGGGGGCAATTCTCCGTCCCGGCAGGTGCCGGAACAGAGACTTCTATCCCCCGAATTGGAGTTTCGCGATGGCGGCGGCGTCCCTGGAGTCTTTCGGGAGTTTCGTCAATCGGTATCGAAGTTTTAGGTCACGAGGGCTTATATAGGCGAAGAGGCGGCGCAAGAGGGGCACCAGGGCGCCCTCCCCACCTGGTGGCGCGGCCAGGCCGGGCCCGCGCCGGTGTGGTGTGGGCCCCCGGCCCATCTTCGTCTCCCCTTCGGATTTCTGGAACCTTCCCGTGAAATAAGATGTTTGGTCTTTGTTTCGTCGAATTCGAGAATATTGCCCGAACACCCTTTCGGAACCAAAAACAACAAAAACAGTGTGGCATCTTGTTAATAGGTTAGTTCCGGAAAATGCATCAAAACGATATAAAGTGTGAACAAAACATGTAGGTATTGTCATAAAACTAGCATGGAACATCAGAGAATATTGATACGTTGGGACTCCAAGTGCAGAGTGTTGTATCAAGGGAGTATCTTCCCCACAAGAGTGAATCGAGGGTTTATATCGAACTCTCGAGGAAGAAGATGGAAGAGTATTCTCTTCTCTCTTCTTCATGCAATCCTGCAAGTATAATAAATGCTTTGTGTCTCCAACTCCACCGTGTGGTTGTCAAGCACAAGGTTTCGCGTAAGTAAATAACACAAGTAGTAATAAAACAAGTAGAAACTAAACTAGATAAAGAAACTAAGTAGAAAACTGTAAATAGATTGATTGTTTTTGGTGTTTTCGATGCAAATAAAAAAATTAAATATTTTTGTATTTTCGGAATAAAATATTGCAGCAAATAGAAAACAATGTAAAAGCAATATAAAGGTGTATCTTCGTAAAGTTTTGGTGGACAAAAAACAATTCATCACTGAGATATGAAGGTACAAATAATATTATATGTAAGATAAGAATTAATATGGGCATCACGTCGTAACATAGAGATGATCCAACACACCTCTCTTATACTCCACAAGAAATAAACTTCATCAATCTTGTATTAAGAATTAATAGAGCATAGCAATATGTACTTTGACATGAAGTTTGAATATTAAATATGCCTCCTTGAACAAACAAGATCATCATTGTTGTCACATGATGAACATAGCACATGCATTCACTTAATCCCTAGTGAGGCAGCAAAAGAAAGGCAAAGCCATAATATATCATGAACATATTGTCACTATCCAATCACTAAAACCATGTTGCTCCCTCTAACACACACATCACCCCACACACGCTCTTGCATAGATGTTGGATCAGAACATAAACTTAAGAACGGGATACATAATATGCATCTATCAATACATCTCACAATATAATAAGATAAGATCTCATAAAACAATATCATAGAACAAGGATCCACCACATATGTATTACAAATATGGCCATAATCATATAGGTAGCTCATATGGCACTAAGTACTATGAAGAACATGAGAGAAATAGATTAAGGTACTGACACAAACCCGTAGTCCAGAGGTGGACTACTCCCTCTTGGTCATGGTGATGATGATGAAGATGTTGGAGAAGGTGGAGATCCCTCCGGCGGTGATCCCGGGGGAGTTTCCCCCAATTTTCTCTGTAGCAACTTCTGTTTTGGTGTTTCTGCCATTCTACGACGCTCTCCTCCCGAAAACTCTTCGGGGCTATATATATATAGGGGTTTTAGGGGAAAATACATCGGTTCGCGAAAGAATTAGGGCAAACGGGCGATCAACGGCTGAACGGAGGTGGGTTGCGCGGCCAGCCTTCCAGGCCGCGCCACCTATGCTCTTTCGGCCCTCGGGCCTCTCCAGGTGTGCTTCAAGGGCCCATGTTGTTCCTCCCGATGAAAATAATGACGCTCCAAAAATCTCGAATCAATTTGACTATGTATAGGTCTCTAAAAGTGAAAAATACGCGAAACAGGTTTCCTGTTCTGCAGGGTTATAAACCAAATAAGGTGGTCATTAGTAAATCATCATAAATCAATGTAAAACATGGTATTATCATCACATATGTTGCATACACTAACACAATTATCTTATAACAAGGCAAGCAGTATTGTATAAACTAGAAAAATAAAACAAGAGAACTAGTGTCAGAGTAAATAGTAAATAGTTCAGCAAAAAAAAGAAGACGTTGGTGTTAATCTTGGTTGTGTGGTTGCCGCGCTGCTGCTGCCAGCGATGACGTGGAAGTGCCCCCGCTGCTGCTGTTGCCGCCTGTCACTGTCAAGGATGTGCAACTGCTCGTGCCAACCGGTGACATGTAATTTGCCGCCGGCATCGTCGCAGGGAGGCTCGGCAGCGGCGCCTCGAACCGCAGCACGTTGACGGCCTGCCTGACGGACGGTCTCAGTTTCAGATCAAGCTGAGAGCACCAGAGCCCGACGAGCATCACGCGCTCCATCTCCCGAGCGTCGAACTCGCCGCTCAGCCGTGCATCGGCGGCGTCTAGGATCCTACCCCTGCTATAGAAGTTCCAGACCCACTGAGCCAGGTGAACCGTGTCTTCCTCCTTCTCAGCTACCACTACAGGCCGTCGGCCGCACGCGATCTCGAGGAGCACGACGCCAAAGCTGTATATGTCCGAGACGGCGTTGGTCCTGCCGGTGATCATGCATTCCGGGTCCATGTATCCCATCGTGCCAGCGGCAACCGTCGTCCATGACATTGCTCGGTCGCGCTCAACAAACCTGGCAAGGCCGAAGTCACCGAGCTTGGCGTTGAAAGCGGCGTCCAGCATGATGTTGCTTGGCTTGATGTCCCTATGGATGACGCACTGCTCCCAATCCTGGTGTAGGTATAGAAGGGCAGAGCCTAATCCGAGCACAATCTCGTACCTGACTGACCATGGGAGCACAGCGTTGTTGTTATCGCCGTATAGATGGGTGTCGAGGCTGCCGTTGGGCATCAGCTCGTAGACGAGGAGCAGATCGCCGCCGATGTGGCACCAGCCGATGAGCTGCACGAGGTTCTTGTGCCGGAGCCTGCTTATGACCCTAACCTCTGACGCGTACTCCTTCCTCCCCTGCTTGGAGCCCTTGGAGACTCGCTTGATGGCCACCGGAAGGTTCAGGTCGTTCAGGAATCCTCTGTACACGGAGCCGAAGCCTCCTTCTCCGAGCTTGTTACCATTGGAGAAGTTGTTGGTGGCAAGGACCAAGTCGTTGTAGTGAAACCGCCTGGGTCCGGTCCCCTTCTCGAAGTCGTCTTCCATGGCCTGATCAACGTCAAATAGGTTGCCCTCTTCTGACCCTTGTTCTGTCGCTTCCTCCCGGATTTCAGCCTGCTTTTGCCGTCGCCGCCCTAGAAGGAGCCAGATCAATAAGCCGGTAGCGATCAAGAACGACACGGAACCGGCAGAAACTCCGATCAGAAGACCAGTTCTTCGTGCTGGAGGAGGTGACGGCTCTGCTGGTCCTCCTGGAGACGACGACGGTGGCTGTGCCGACGTGCTGTCCTTACAGAAAACGTTGTTACCATACCCCACCCCGAGCATGTCGCAGTACCTCTTGTAGTACCGGACACCGTCCTGGGCGGACTGGGAGGTCGTGCCGCACTCCACCCCGCCGTTGAGGATGTAGGCGGTCATGCCGTACCCGGGCAGCAGCCTGGCGTCGCGGTCCTGGGAGGACGGCGTCCAGTTGCCCGTCATCACGGCGTGGCATGACGGATACGGTGGCTGCGCCGTCGTCCAGAACCAGATGGCAGTCTCGAATGAGACGACGGCGTCGGTGGACACCAGGTCCGGGTTGCCCAGCAGGTCCAGCCCCAGCGCTTTCCCTGCTAGCCGGTAGTTGTCCTCGCTGTGAATGATGGTAAACTGTGCATTAGTATGCTCGGAACTGCACTGAATTCACATAATCTTTGGGAAAAGTGATGGCTGGAAATCAAGTGCCAAGTGAAACTAGAGCGGAGAGAAATGGGGATCATGTTCTTACGTGGACAGTTGTATGGGGCCTCGGCCGTAGTACGGCGCGCTGGTCGGGTTCACCTGTTTCACATAGCAGTAAGCTGTCGTTAAGTGGGAGGTCTGCCCGAAGAAGCCGGCGAGCTCACGCCGGCGAGTCTCCTCGTCGCCGACAGTGCCAAAGGCAGGGAACTTGCTGGCGGCCTTGAGGAACGCATCGTACGTGTAGAGCGAGCCGCCCTCGCAGCCGGACTGGTTGCGGCCACTCGCCATGGAATCGAACGTCTCCCGCGTGATGATCGACTGCACGCTAGCCTGCTGCCCGCCGGCCGCCGCGACAAGCGCGGCGCCGGCGAGAGCGAGCAGCCAAAAGGCACTCATGCGTGAGCCTGCCCTTGGCCCCGGACTGCTGGCTTGTGAGCGAGAAGAACGAAGCGTGGTGCGACGTGGACCGCGGAGTGGAATGGACATCGCCCAAGGTTTTGTACTCCTCTCTTCTTGGGATAAGAGCCTGCTCTTGAGCTCTTCCCCATGGACTGGTCAAAACTGAAAACACAGTGTACTGGAAGTGGTTGTCATGTGCTACCGTAGCCGCGATTGCTGAACGCAATTTTGATTGTTTTTCGGAGCTTCTGGTTCGGGAGATGCCCACAAGACCAGAGTCGCCCTGCAAGATTGGAAAAGCTACCTCCGGTCGCCTATTTTTCTTTCTCAGCTGTTTTGTGCATTGAGTGCATGCAATACCATCTTCTTCCTGGTTTCCCCACACGGTTTGGGCTCAGGTTGCCTCGTTTCACAATGTGGGAAACCAGGCTAAAACAAACGAAAACGAAAATATAACAACCCTGACTAGTAAACCCTGACTAGTAAACCACTCCGCGCTCTGAGGCTGCGCTGGCCTTGGCTGCAATGGACCGACCCTGAGCGCACGTGGGCTGGGTCGAAGCTTCCCTGTGACGCTGCCGACATGGCACTCTTCAGGGCTTCCACCAAAATCACCCTCGGCAACGGGAAGGTGACATCCTTCTGGCACGACAACTGGTGCGGGCGGGGCCCCCTATCTATTTGGGCGCCCGACCTCTTCAAGATTGCTTCCCGGAAAAACCGCACAGTTGCCAAAGAGCTAACCGACTACAATTGGATCCGCTCCGTCGCCACCATTAGCACTCCTACCCAGCTGGCGCAATATCTGGAGCTTTGGGACATCATCCACACCGTCACCCTTGTCCCTGAGCAAACGGACTCCATCTCCTGGACTCTCACAAACGATGGGACTTACACTGCCAGCTCGGCTTACAATGCTCAGTTCTTCGGTGGACATGCCAGATTCATCGCCAACAAAATCTGGGAGGCCCACGCCGAGCCGAAATGCAAACTTTTTGGCTGGCTTGCTCTTCACGGAAGGCTGCTCACTGCAGACATGCTCGCCATTAGGGGATGGCCCCATGACCCGCTGTGCCCTCTTTGCCTCCGTGCTCCTGAGACGGCCGAGCATCTTTGCAAGGACTGCCCCTTCACCATGGCCATTTGGAATCAGATCAAGTCCTGGGACAACGATGACAGTGCTGACATCAGCCATGATTACCGCTCGACCTCGGAGTGGTGGGACGCCATGATCAGCGGAAAGACTATTAAGGATCAGAAACGCTTCAGCGGCCGTTTCCTCTATGTTCTTTGGAATGCTTGGAAGGAGCGGAACAGACGCATTTTTACTGCGCGTCGTCTAACCTATCTGGAGGTGGCCGACATCACTAGGGAAGACATTCTGCAGCGGGACCACGCCATCAACGGCTTCGGGCCAGCTATCCCGGCCGAGCCGGACTAGTTTTTCTCTTTTTTGGGTCGGTTTCTAGGGTGGTTTTCTGGGCATATTTCCACCTTAATCTAAATATGCCCTTCTTTGTACAGTTTGGTTCGTTTTTCCCTCTTGCTTAATGAAAAGGCAGTGCTCCTGCCGGTTGCTCCAAAAAAAAAAAAAACCCATCGAGCGTCTAGAATCCGAAGAATTAATTAGCTATCGAATAGCGACATTAAACCAAAACTCAGAACGGTACATGAAGCATCCACATCACCATATCTGACCCCAGTCTATCTACCTTTTTTTTCCAATAATAAGTGTTTCATTACTTAAAAGGTTTGAGAACTGATTCTAGCTCAGTGGCAAGACTAGGAAATGCGCAGCCAGCCCATTAGGGTTTGGATCGCGGTAATTTCGCAGGAGGAGCGAACTTTAAACCAGCTTATCATTGTCGAGTCCATCCGCAGGGAGAGTCTCATCCTACCTAACAATGTATAGCCAAGGGAGGGATCATTCCTCCGCTGATCAAACTTTTACTTAAAAGGTTTACTAAGCATCTATTATATACTAAAAGCACAATACGGAGGTCTAAAATAGAGGCACCACGTTAATCCACATCATTTAAATTATTTAGGCTGTTAGATGTATAACCTGTGGCTATGATTTAATTAAAATTATAGACTACGTAACACATTAGACGTGACAGGACCAATCAATCCACATCATTTAAATTATTTAGGCTGTTAGATGTATAACCTGTGGCTATGATTTAATTAAAATTATAGACTACGTAACACATTAGACGTGACAGGACCAGTCAAGTTGGGAAACTCACGGAAACATTCTAACAAAAAATCTCACGCGGATGCATTGATCCATCTCCATCCATGATAATCCATGATATATAAAGAAAGTAAAAAAAAAAAAAAGTACCGTATAGATTAATCACTACAGATTAGCTATCTAGCTATCACAAAATTGATCAACTAGCTTCGTACGTGACTGACCCAGCTAACTTAAAAGCATATGGGTCAATGAAGATAAAATGGTATATACGAGAAGCCAACTCAAAACTGATCGAAAATGAAATTTTTTTTTTGAGAACCTGTAGGAGATCTGCGCGTCATTTCATTAAGCAGGTGTTCGACTGCGCGAGAGCGCCTGCCACACCCCACACACACCAGCAGAGAGAGCAGGACTATCATCGCACGAACCCACGCCTACAAGCTCCCTAAGTTGTCCATTTCTCCAGAATGCCACGGGAAACCTCGAAGATCGGTCTGGTGTGGGCGTCGAGCACTCGACCATTCCTCTCCAACCGGAGCGAACGAATGACCAGCAACACCAATGAGTTGACACTAGTGGAAACATGGCCTTTTGCACCGGTTTTTAAAGGCCATATGCACCGGATGGGCAACCGGTGCAAACCATCCGGTGCAAAAGGCCCCCCCCTTTTGCACCGGTTGGCTTACGAACCGATGCTAAAGGGGTCTCCACGTGGCCGGCTGTGGGGCGCTCGGCGGGAAGCTTTTGCACCGGTTCCGACGTGCAAAGGGTACGGCAGCATTTTAGTGCCCTTCTGCCGCGGCACTGCCGTGGCAGGGAATTGCACTAAAACGCTGCCGCGGCGAGACTCTGCCCCATTCGAAACACGGTATAATATTAATAATGCAGACAATTCAAATATATATATATATATATAGGAAACCATTATATTACATATATCGATCAAAGTGACACACGTTCATGCATATATATATGTCTACATCAACTTTGATACTGGATGTCGGCCACATAGTGTTCTCCGTCTGGAGCTAAGACTTGCTCAACTAAGAATCCCGCCAGCTCTTCTTGAATTGCTCGTACACGCTCGGTTGCTAGAAGACCGTCCCGCAACCGTTGGATCTAATAATTTGAATAAGGTACGGTGGTCAATATATATGTGTGTGTATGTGAATGAAACAGAAGGTGATAAAATAAAGCCATGAATGTTGTTTACTTACATCAAGTTGTTCCAAAATGTCCCTCTTATGGTGGGTATTCTGGCGGATGAACTCGCAAACGTAATACCCGCATAAATTATTCCCGTCCTCCTGCCTCAAGCACTTTACGAGAACAAAATTCAATCAAAATAATATATATATATAATCAAGGATGATAATAATGGTATTGAAACTAGAATCATCAAAGAGATGCGCGGCGTAGCCAGTATTAATATTACTTACCGGTACTTGTTTTATTCGAAGTTCTTTATTCTTTAAACCCGGAGACTTGTTGGTGAACCGTTTCCAAGCCTTGAGGAGGATATCAGCCATGTCCCCCCACGCCTCAAGGGGTTTACTCTTCGAGTCCATGACTTCTACTATCCCGGTGTCGGGTTCAATGACTAGCAGGATATAGTGAAACCTGCGGACACACATATATATGCATAACTCATCAATTACACTTAACACATGGAGTAAGCGAAAAAGATTTAATGTGTGAAGACAGTAACACTCACGAGAAGTTGTAAGGAAATAGTATTGCCCTTTTGTATGAGTTTTTCCTTAAGACATATACCAAGTTATTCTCTGTGTCCTTGGGAGAGTTGTGGACAGTATACCCATTCACGGTATATGGGTCAACGAACCCAAGATCATAGATTTGCCCCTTGCGGCATTCGCGGATCTTCATTCTGCATAATACAATGAGAGTATGGTTATATGCATGCAATGGACGAGCCGCGGTAGAGACTTAATTACATAAATAATACTTACAGACAGTAGGCACTCAGCAGAGATTTGTCGAGGGCGTCTTGGTTGAATAACTGAAATAATTCACAAAATTCGATGTTCATCACGTCATTTCGCCCGTAGTGCTCATCTGTGATTGCCACCATGATCCAGTTCTTACCATCCTTACATTTTTCCATGTACCAATTATGCAGTCTTCGCAGTTGCGTTGATAGATTAGGCAACTCCTCAGCTCTGACAAGAGGTTGCCCGTACTTGTACTGGTATGCTATTTGGACATCATCACCCGTACTTGTACTCAGGAATTGTGCATCGATGCGGCTTAAGTACTCAGGAATACTCATACCGACCGCATCTGCCTCATCTTTGTATAGTCTTACCATCTCCGGATCAAAGCACGCTGTGACATCGGGATACACTTGGAGCGGGGGGCACGAGTTTTTCTGGTTTCCAAGCTGGGGAACTGGATTCCCGTCTACCTTACTTTTTTCCCACCGATCTCTTGCTAACACATTTGACTTGCGAATAGACCGGTCATAGTTCGATGAAAGACTTGGCTCAGGTTGATGAAGGCTCTTCAGCAGTTTCAACTTCTTTTCCAGAGATATAGCTGGCTCCGGCTCAAGCTGGGGCTTTTTCAATTTCAACATTTGTTGCTTGTGTTGTTCAGCTACGATCTTGGCATTTTCCTCAACTGTATAGTCATAAGGTCTCTTGGGAGGAACCTTAGGCACTCTTGGGAGGGGCTCTTGTTTGCGTCTCGGTGATCTTTACGACTCAGCTGTGTCGTAGCGGACCGCCTAATTTTGCTCTTAGACTTGGGCTGCGGCGGAGAGAAGGCTCACGCGGCGGCGGAGAAGGCTCACGCGGCGGCGGAGAAGGCTCACGCGTCGGCGGGGAAGGCTCACGCGCCGGCGGGGAAGGCTCACGCACTGGAGACGGCTGCATCGGTGGAGAATGCTGCCTCGGTGGAGACCTTGTTGGCGCCTTCCAACCCGGAATCACAATGAATTCTTTTCGCCATAGAACTGTAGTGTTCTTGGCTTCTCCCAGCTCTAGCAAATCCCCTTCACCGGCTGGGTGGTCAAGCCTCAGCGGCCCATACCCATCCATAACTTGATCCACCCCGGCAACAGCGTAGCCAGGTGGAACCGGCTTGAAGTGGTATCTTTGATCGGTACTGGCGGTAAGACATAGCCGACCGCCGCCTTGAGCGTTAAGTAGCCCATCGTTTGGAAATGTAGCTCACAAGGTGTAGACTCTGTGATAAAGTCCACAGGGTAGAGATCAAGATCCATCTGCGGTTCCACAGGGGAGGGAGGAGCCATCTGTGCATCATCACCAGGCAGCTCCGTGGAAGCCACGCTGCTTTTCCGCTGAGATCCCTGGCCGGTAGCATCGAATGCAACTTCTTCTATCTGCGGATTAGGTTGAGGTTGGGTGACTGTGACTGAGCCTGACATTATCATCCTCACTTGCTCCTCTAGCTTAGCAACGCGTTCGTGAACCACATCCTTTTGCCTCTGACGGCTTCTATCGGGATATTTCTTCGTTTCTGCAGGAAACCCAATACACCACGGCTTGCCACCTGATGTGGTTCGTGTTCGTCCTGAGTGTTCAGGATTCCCAAGGGCGCGTGTGAGCTGGTCCTTCTCTCTTTCGGGACGGAACTTCCCCTCTTCAACTTCCTTTGCAACATTTCTAAAGGCTTCGATGGGAAGTGGGTTTTCCTTATGTCTTTGTGTATATATGCATAACCCTTGTGCGTCCAACGTGCCCCCATGCGCGTAAAACCAATCCCTTGACCGCTGGTTCCATTTCAGTACCTCTGGCTGGATCCCCTTTTTAATTAGCTCGTTCTCCCATTTCTCCCACTTAGGTCTGCCAGCATTGTACCCTCCTCGCCCCATGGTATGGAAGTACATCTTATTAGAAGCATTTTTCGTATTGGTGTCAGACCTTTTCTTTGCCTTGTCCGATTTCTTTAACTTCACAAATTCCTCCCAGTGGTCTTTTATCTTCTCATAGGGGCCTTTGAAATCAGGAGTCTTCCCTTTCTTGACAAAGAAGCTGTCCAATTTCTTCTTGTAGTCGTTGAACTGTACTGCCATCTTCTTAAGAGCCCACTTCTTAACTCTTCGCTGTACGCTATTCAGCTCGGGATCCTCAGGGTCTGGCCTGTCATTCTCACTATCAGAGTCAGTTGGCTCCGGAAAGATGAAATTTTTCAGCAGATTCCTAAACATCACACTTTTTAATCTCGTGTCGACATAAGTAACTCCTTCGCCCCCCTTTACAGGTTTCTTCCATTCTTGAGTGGTGATCGGGACGGTGTCCCTAACAACAACTCCACATTGACTTACAAACTTTTTTGCGAACTTCTTGGGAGAAATCGGTTCGCCATCTATCGCGATTTCCGTGATGGTGCACCTTTCATGGTCTTCCATCTTTCTGGCCGCGCCTCGTTTAGTTCTGCCAGTAGAGTTTGTTGATCGGGAGGTCTAAAAGAAGAAACAACGTTAATACATGTATATGCACAAATCTGGAGGCTTGGTTAATTAATATTTATACACCTCGGCGGCGTCGTGAGCTTCTCCCTCGCAGTCGTCACCTTCTCCCTCACCGGAGCCGTCTCCACGGTTGTCTTGCTCATCTTCCTCACCGGAGGCGTCTCCACGGGTTCGCTCGTCTCCCTCGCCGGATTGGTTTAGGTAAAGAGAGGTGATATCCTCATCATCACGGATAATCTCCTCGACCATGTATTCTTTTTCTAGGTCTCGTTCCATAGTTTCTGCAAAGACTTACAAGTTATTCTAACCAAGATAATGATATAAATAAATGATCAAATATTAGAGTTACACATATATATAAGTGCAAATAAAGGATAATGCTGAATACATAATCAAAGATCTGAGTTACACATATAGCTCGATCGGTCCCTAATACATCACACTACAAGCTCTCAACGGCGCCGACCGGGTCCCGAGCCGCGCCGGGTGAACACCCAAAGCCACGGAACAGTAACGGGAGCATAGCTAACATGAGATCCCCGCATAACTGACCATCCGGTCCTATACATGGTGTCTAACGCATACATGTAACGGCGAACATGCTCATCCTCCGCTGCAATGCGCTGAGCTACCACCTCCGGCGGGGCCGGCTCCCTCTGAAACGAACGTGGCCCATAAGACCTCCACCAGAGAATATCCGGGTCGACGACGGGACCTGGATTCCACCAAGGTGCGCCCCGGAAGATAACACCTCCCAGTGCCACCCGGCGGAGCCCTCCCGAACTTCCCCCAACTTCGCAACTCCTCTAAAATTGTCCTAGCTCCAGGACGCGGCGGGCGCGGCATCGTATGCAAACTAATATTTGAATTTGAATAAATTACTTATGAATATATATATATATATCTTAGTAACAAATATTACTACTTTTGTCTAACACATACATTTTTATCTAACAAATATTTCTAACATATAAATTTCACTAATATTTTCTAACATATAAATTTCTAACAAATTTTTCTAACTCTAAATTAATTAATATTTTCTAACCCTAAATTATCTAACAAATATTCTAACATATAAATTTCTAACAAATATTATCTAACAAATATTCTAACATATATATTTCTAACAAATATTATCTATCAAATATTCTAACATATAAATTTCTAACAAATATTATCTAACAAATATTCTAACATATATATTTCTAACAAATATTATCTATCAAATATTCTAACATATAAATTTCTAACAAATTTATTAACAAATATTATAACATATATATTTCTAACAAATATTATCTATCAAATATTCTAACATATAAATTTCTAACAAATTTATCTAACTAATTGAACTACTAAATTTCCAAACTAATTAAAACAAAAAAAATGAAAAAAGGGAGGCCGGGCGGGGCTCACCCCTCTTAGCCGGCCGGGAGAAGGCGGTGGCGCGGGCGGCGGTGCGGCGCGCGCGGCGGGGCGGCGCGCGGGGCGGCGCGCGGCGCTCGCGGGGGCGGTGGCGGCGCGCGGCGCGGGGGCGGTGGTGGCGGGGACGGCGCGGAGGAGGCGGCGGCGCGGTAGACGGCGGCGCGGGCGGGGCGGCGCGGTCGAGGGCGGCGGCGCGCGGGCGGCCAAAAAATTTGGCAGAGTTTTGCCTCTATTTTGGTCCTCGCGCGAATGGAGAAGAAGGGGCGCGCGCGCGGAATAAATACATGGGACCTTTTGCACCGGTTCGTGGCTGGAACCGGTGCAAAAGAGTCTTTTGCACCGGTTCCAGCCACGAACCGGTGCAAAAGGTCCCAATTTTGGTTGAATTTTTGCTTCTTCCCGCCTTTTTTCGCTGTTTCCGCCACGACGCTGCGCGGTTCCCGCCACGACGCTGCACGGGATATGTTCCCGCCACGACGCCGTGCGGGACATTTTCCCGCCACGACGGCAGGCGGGATATTTTCCCGCCACGACGCCGCGCGGGATATTTTCCCGCCACGACGCCGCGCAGAATATTTTCCCGCCACGACGCGCAGCGTGGGATATTTTCCCGCCACGACGCCGCATGGGATATTTTCCCGCCACGACGCGCAGCGCAGAGATTTCCCGCCTACACGCCCTCTATAAATAGTACGCCCCCGTCTCTCCCATTTCACTCATCACCAAACCCTAGCCGATTGCACAATGCCCCCAAAGCCGCACCCGCCGCCGGTGGAGGTGGACCCGCAGCTCGCGGAGATAGAGGAGTGGGAGGAGCTGCAGCGGCAGGAGGCGGCAGCAAGGAGGGCAGCAGAGGATGAGGTGGACCCGCAGCTTGCAGAGATAGAGGAGAGGGGGAGGCGGCGCTAGCGGCTACCATAGAAGCATTTGAGAGGCAGAGTCTCCAGGAGCTGCATAAGCGGCCGCGTGTGGCGGATCTGGATAGTGAGGAGATGTATAAGCGTCGTCGTGAGGAGGGGCTGCGGCAGGAGGCGGCAGCCAGGAGGGCAGCAACGGATGCGCGGAAGAACTAGTAGAAGTTGTTATTATTTTAGTTTAAATTTAGTTAATGTTAAATTTCAATAAAGTCGTTGTCGTTGTTTTAGTTTAAGTTTAGTTAATGTATCTTGTTAAATTTCAATAAAGTCGTTGTCTTTAGTTTATATACCCTTTTATCCCGGTTCCTGGCTTGAACCGGTGCTAAAGATGGTGGATTGGTTTATATACCTCTTTTATCCCGGTTCCTGGCTTGAACCGGTGCTAAAGATGGTGGATTAGATTATATACCCCTTTTATCCCGGTTCCTGGCTTGAACCGGTGCTAAAGATGGTGGAATAGTTTATATACCCCTTCGGTTCCTGGCTGGAACCAGTGCTATAAAGATGGGGGGCTAAATCTGGGGGAGGCTTATCTGGTGTTTGCCTTATCTGGGGTGGCCTCATCGGGGGGATTATCTGGAGGCACATGTTGCTATATATAGCCCCCTCCGGGGAGAGTAGAGAGAGCAGCCTGAGAGGCAACGACCAAGAAGGAAAGAGCCTCTCCGGCGAAGCTTCTCGAAGATGTCTTAGATGGCTGGCCGTCTTAGACATCTTCGGAAGCTTTGCCCGAGTAACTCTTCCCGCAAGTCATGCTCGGAAGCTGCTAGTATACACCCAACAACCAGTAGCTCAGGGTAAGGAGGGCTTCCGGGAGCTTTTCGAAGGAAAGAGCCTCTCCGGCGAAGCTTCTCGAAGATGTCTTAGATGGCTGGCCGTCTTAGACATCTTCGGAAGCTTTGCCCGAGTAACTCTTCCCGCAAGTCATGCTCGGAAGCTGCTAGTATACACCCAACAACCAGTAGCTCAGGGTAAGGAGGGCTTCCGGCTTCGAAGGAAAGAGCCTCTCCGGCGAAGCTTCTCGAAGATGTCTTAGATGGCTGGCCGTCTTAGACATCTTCGGAAGCTTTGCCCGAGTAACTCTTCCCGCAAGTCCCGCTCGGAAGCTGCTAGTATATATACCCAACAACCAGTACCTCAGGGTAATTAAAGAGGGCTTCTGGGAGCTTCTCGAAGGAAAGAGCATTTAGTTCAAACGACCAATATAATGTTACTGATACATATCACAACAAACGCTTCACAATATGAGCTCATCAAGGTACAGGATAATAATTAATACATTATGATCGCTTCGACCGTAACCATGGAGTATCTTCAGCATTTAACGCGATGGTTGGATCAATGTTCACTCTGAAGGGTGGAATTTCAGCAAACTTATTATAATCCTCTGACATGTCTGTCTTGTCCTCGACTCCCACGATGGTTCTTTTCCCTGAAAGAACTATGTGACGCTTTGGCTCATCGGATGAGCTCGTTTCCTTATGTTTTCTTTTCTTCGGTCTGGAGGACATGTCCTTCACATAGAAAACCTGAGACACATCATTGGCTAGGACGAATGGTTCGTCTCTGTAACCAAGATTGTTGAGATCCACTGTTGTTATTCCGTACAGCTGGTCTACCTTTACCCCTTTTCCATCAAGCTTGAACCATTTGCACCGAAACAAAGGGATCTTAAAATAAGGTCCATAGTCAAGTTCCCATATCTCCTCTATGTAACCATAATATGTGTCCTTTTCCCCACTGTTAGTGTTTGTTGCATCAATGCGGACACCACTGTTTTGGTTGGTGCTCTTTTTATCTTGGGCGAACGTGTAGAAGGTATTTCCATTTATCTCGTACCCCTGGAAAGTCAGTATAGTCGAAGATGGTGACCCGGCCAACAAGTACAATTGATCATCAATGGCGTTGTTATTCATGAGATGTGTTCGGAGCCAACCGCCGAATGTCTGCATATGTTTATGTGTAATCCAGTCTTCAGACTGCCCCGGATATTCGGAGCGTACAATATTCTTGTGATCAGTGATATACGGGGCCACCAAGGTGGAACTTTGTAGAACTGTGTAGTGTGCTTGAGTGAAAGAAATGCCGTCCCTACATATCATTGATTTCCTTCCTAGCGTGCCTTTTCCACTTAGTCGCCCCTCATGTCGCGATTCAGGAACACCAATCGACTTAAGGTCAGGAATAAAGTCAACACAGAACTCGATGACCTCCTCTGTTCCATAGCCCTTGGAGATGCTTCCTTCTGGCCTAGCACGGTTATGAACATATTTCTTTAAGACCCCCATGAACCTCTCGAAGGGGAACATATTGTGTAGAAAGACAGGACCGAGGATGGCAATCTCTTCGACAAGGTGAACCAGGAGATGTGTCATAATATTGAAGAAAGATGGTGGAAACACCAACTCAAAGCTAACAAGACATTGCACCACATCCTTCTGTAACCTTGGAAGACTAGCTGGATCGATTACCTTCTGAGATATTGCATTAAGGAATGCACATAGCTTCACAATGGGTATTCGAACATTTTCCGGCAGAAGCCCCCTCAGTGCAACCGGAAGCAGCTGCGTCATAATAATGTGGCAGTCATGCGACTTCAGGTTTTGGAATTTTTTCTCCGCCATATTTATAATTCCCTTTATATTTGATGAGAATCCAGACGGCACCTTGATACTGTAAAGGACTTCAAAAAAGATTTCCTTCTCTGCTTTGGTAAGAGCGTAGCTGCCAGGACTTAAGCGACTCCCTGTATCCGTCTTGTAATCCTGTTCTTGCTTGTTCTTTGGGACTTTCATACGATACTGGTCCTCCCTTGCTTCTGGTGTATCTTTTGTCTGCCCATACACGCCTAAGAAGCCTAGCAGGTTCACGCAAAGATTCTTCGTCACATGCATCACGTCGATTGAAGAGCGGACCTCTAGGACTTTCCAATAGGGTAGATCCCAAAATATAGATTTTTTCTTCCACATGGGTGCGTGTCCGGTAACAACCTCTTTGGGAACAGATTTTTTCTTCGAAGCCTTTTTTTGGGAACAGATTGGCCGCCAGCACCCTTTCCAAATATTACTTTTATGTCCTTGACCATATCAAGTAAAGCATCACCGGTACGGAGTTCAGGCTTCTCCCGGTGATCTGCCTCACCTCCGAAATGATTGCCTTTCTTTCTGACGGGGTGCCTCTTTGGAAGAAATCGACGATGCCCCAGGTACACAACCTTCTTACATTTCTTCAAATAAGCACCTTCGGTCTCATCTAAGCAGTGCGTGCATGCATTGTATCCCTTGTTTGTCTGTCCTGAAAGGTTACTAAGAGCAGGCCAATCATTGATGGTCACGAAAAGCAACGCTCGTAGGTTGAATGCCTCCTGTTTGTACTCATCCCATGCAAGAACACCTGGTTTGCTCCACAACTGTAAGAGTTCTTCAAATAATGGCCGTAGGTAAACATCAATGTCGTTGCCGGGTTGCTTTGGGCCTTGGATGAGCACTGGCATCATAATGAACTTCCGCTTCATGCACAACCAAGGCGGAAGGTTATAGATACATAGAGTTACAGGCCAGGTGCTATGACTGCAGCTCTGCTCCCCAAAAGGATTCATTCCATCTGTACTTAGACCAAACCTTAAGTTCCTCGCGTCATCTGCAAAGTCCGGGAACTCTCTATCGATTTTCCTCCACTGCGACCCATCAGCGGGGTGTCTCAGCTTCGCGTCTTTCTTACGGTCTTCTTTGTGCCATCGCAACAACCTGGCATGCTCTTTATTTCTGAACAGACGTTTCAACCGTGGTATTATAGGAGCATACCACATAACCTTGGCAGGAACCCTCTTCCTAGGGGGCTCGCCCTCAACATCACCAGGGTCATCTCGCCTGATCTTATACCGTAGTGCATTGCATACCGGACATTTTTCCAAATTTTCGTACTCATGGCGGTAGAGGATGCAGTCATTAATGCATGCATGTATCTTCAGCACCTCTAATCCTAGAGGGCAGAGAACCTTCTTTGCTTCGTACGTACTGTCAGGCAATTCGTTATCCTTTGGAAACCTCCTCTTCATTATTTTCAGTAACTTCTCAAATGGCTTGTCACATATACCAGCTTCTGCCTTCCATTGCAGCAACTCCAGTGTGGCACCGAGCTTTGTGTTGCCATCTTCGCAATTTGGGTATAACTTCTTTTTGTGATCATCTAACATGCCCTTTAACTTTCGCTTCTCGTTTTCAGTTTCTGCATCTCTGTGTGCATCAGCGATGGCCCGACGAAGATCATCATCAACGGGCTCATCTGATGCCTCTTCATCTTGATCACCTCCACCTGCCTCCTCATCTTCATCATGCCCTGTTGCAGTATCACCGTAGTTAGGGTACATATCATCATCCTCTTCTTCTTCGTCGTCGTTTTCCATCATAACCCCTCTTTCTCCATGCTTGGTCCAACAATTATAGCTGGGCATGAAACCTTTCCAAAGCAGGTGGGAGTGAATGACTTGCCATTCAGGGTATTGCTTTAAGTTCCGGCAATCAACACATGGACAACATATATAACCATCCGCCTGTGGGTTTTCCTCAGCCACACGGAAAAATTCTTTCAGGCCCGAAGTGAACTCGGGCAGACGTCGGTCAACGTACATCCATTGCCGCCGGTTCATCTACATCAAATAATTAAGTTTATCAAAAAACCATTACAAAACATCATAATATATATATATATAGTGGATATTAGCACCGTACAAATGAAAGGATAAAGTTGTTTAACCTTGATTGAGGAGGGAAAGAAAGAGGAGAAGCTTAAGTGTCGCTCCGGCACCTCATCTCATTTTTGTTTTGTGTAAAATCAAGCGGCATCATTCTCTCAGACATTTCATCGAGCACCTTGTGTGCATGCCAAAGAAATGCAAGGTAGCACTCAACACACACACCTTTCTCCTAGAAAAAGTGAAGTTGTGAATTGGCTAGTTGGAGGTGAGCTGATATAAGGGCTGGGGACCTTTTGCACCGGTTCGTGTTACAAACCGGTGCAAATGAGCTATCTTTTGCACCGGTTTGTAACACGAACCGGTGCAAAAGGGTCCTCGGCTGACACGTGCTTGGCGACAGACCTTTTGCACCGGTTTGTGTTACCAACCGGTGCAAAGTCCCTCGGCCGGCTGCTCCCCACGAACCGGTGCTAATGACCCCCTTTAGCACCGGTTCGTGCCAAATCCGGTGCAAAAGCCATTTGGGGCAAAAAACCAAAGCCCTTGTTTCTACTAGTGTGAAGACCTTGCGGCTGCCGTGCGGAGCAGCGCACTCAGCGTCAGGCCACCAATCACGGAGTGACGATGCTGGTGTTGGCATGGTGGGCTGTCAACCGAGGTGCTGAAACGCGACAGCCCAAACACCCGCGGCAAAGGGAAAAATTAGCCTATGCATGGATGCGTGTTACAACATAGCACGAGTTTTACTGACAGACCGGCGAGACATAGTTTTATAAGGGGATCTTAAAAATTAGACGGATTTATATGTGCCCTCTTCGTTCACTATTATAAGGCCATGTAGACATTTCATTCTAGACTAAGAGACATACAAAAAATAATGTACCTACAGAGCAAAGCGCCTATAGATATATTCATTTAAAAAAACTAAAACATCTTATAATAGTGAGAAGTAAGTATATATCTGCATCACCGAATAAATATAAAAAATGAAAAAATATAATTTGTTAGAGTTTTATTAATCTTGCTGGTTTTGAAAATGTGATTGACTTCCGGGAGTAGGAACTAAATCGTCAGATGCATGATGATTCCACATGCACAATCCTTGAAAGACAGACTGTCCAGACACTCTATCGTTCACTATTATAAGACCGTATACATATTTTATTCTATACTAGATACATACCAAAATGAATGAACCTACGCCTTGAAGCGCTTCTATCTACATTAATTTAGAAAAGGCTGAAACATCTTATAATAGTGAACGGATGAAGTATGTATATATCTACATCAGTGAATACATATACAATTTGAGAAAACGTAATTTGTAAGAGTTTTACTCCCTTCGATCCATATTATTTTATGCTAAAATGGATGTATCTACAATTAAATGATTTTAGATATCTCTATATTAGCATCAAAAAAATGAATCGGTGGAACTATTAACCTTGATGTTTTTAAAAATATGATTGATGATTTCCAAGAGTAGGACCTAAGTTAGTCGGGTGCACGTGATTCTAGAGGTACGATCCTGGCAAGATATACTGTGCAAACACTCTACCGTCAACTTGACAAATTATGAAATCAATCAGAAATGCAATCCATACCTAGGATTCAGTCAACTTAAGAGCAGACGTAGTTCCAATCGCATAATTAAATCAATGATTGATTAAAACCTTAGGACTATACAATACAAGCCATGTCATGCTAATATCAAATACATGCGATCGAGTTTGTAGAACCACTACATCAAAGATCGATCTAACATGGATAGATTTAAATAAAACAGATCAAAAAATAATGTACCAAAATAATTGATGTTCAATAAACTTGAAGTGGTACTTCGCTATCTTTGACTAACGTGGTATAAATATGTTAATGGAAATATTGGATAGAAAAAATGTGTGTAAGTACAAAGGTATTTCTCGAAAATATTATTACTATTTTTATCTCTCTATTTATCATTAATTTTTTAATATGATAATATAATAAATGGTCAAAACATTATTTTGGAGACTAATAAATATTTAAAATGTCAAACTTCTCGAAACTACTCATATAGTGTGCTGAACAAATATGGAACAATGTAACAATTCTAACGGCTTAATTTGGCCTACCTATCAACAAGGATGATTATTCTCCTTTTAGTTCATGAAGAAAATGTATGAGTATGAATTAATTACCCTCGCAGGAAAATCTAACATCCCATAACAACTATATTTCTATGTATTGAGATAATGTTGCCTGCCAAAGCCCACCGGCGAGCAGTGGTTAAGCAACACGAAGAGCCGGGAGGCTTCCAAGGCCATTAGGGTTCGAATCACCATCTCGCGGTAATTTCGCAGGAGGGGCGAAGTTCAAAACACATCTTATCATCCTTGAGTTCCGCAGGGAGAGTCTCATCCTACCTAACAATGTATAGCCAAGGAAGGATAGTCTCATCCTACTAACAATGCATAGCCAAGGGAGGGATCATTCCCCCGCTGATCAACCTTTTACTTAAAAGGTTTATTGAGCATTGATAAAAAAACATAAGCTTAGGATGGTTTGTATGTGGTGTGTTAGGAAATATTGTGTTCAAGTCTAAGGAGAAATCCCGAGAGATTGTCATGGAATCGTGGCAATACATGCAGGTAGTTTCATTTCCGTATTATCGACTTGGTGACCGGTGTCTAGTTTCATTGATATGCTTATTTTGTGCACATAGGTGCCTCCTCAATATGGCAACCGGTGGGGGTAGCTACCGGGAAAGGCAACCCCGGCCGGGTCTAGTCAACTCATCCCGAGAATGTATGGCAGCCACCTGGCGTCGTATGTCTGTGAAGACCTTTGGCAGTCCAACAGGATCACCGGGGCAACTAGGCGCAGTCCGTTGTGGAAGGACAAGATGGATTGATGGCATCCCACGGGGCCTTCGCCCTTGGTGCAGCCTGTTGATAACACTTCTACACCATGCGCTCGACCCTTGTTCCACACCCTTGTCATAAAAAAGGAGGGCCTTGGGCTAGTGAGAAGTTTAGGCTTGGAGGAAGGAGGAGAAAAAAAGTTGTATCAGAGACGAAGGGAGAGAGAGTCTCAGCCCCCTATGTAAGATGTTCATCAATCAAAAAGATCAGACAAGAAGGACGTAGGTGTTTCGCATTTTGCGCCCTGCACTTGGGAAAAAAACTCATATATCAGTGTTGTGCTTGATCCTATTTGCATCGCCCAGTGCCCTCTAGCCGAACCAAAAGAGGTGCAAACCAACTATCTCGCGGACGTAACAACAATTTTCTTAGATCGCTTGGCCATCTAGGGAATCTCGAGCTCGAACCTCCTCCGATTGTAAGCGGAACTGGACATAGACCTCGAACACATAGCTTCCCTCCAACACCCTCTCTTAAGCGCACAACACGTACCAAGCACTAGAGCGATTGAATACTTGACAAAGCGTCTCCACAGTCATTTGCTGGTGCACGCTGCTCAATCTGGCATGAAGCATGACGTCCAGACACAAAAATCTTGTGGCTCGGCATTTTGTCGAATAGGCGAGGAGGGGAGATCACTAGTAAAAATAGGTCTTTCGTTCGAAGCTGGAAAGAGCATTAGTCCCGGCTGCTGTTTGATTCGGGACTCTTAGGGCCTGTTTGGTTCCCAACCACACTTTGCCAAGCCTAATTTTGGCAAGTGTGGCAGCCACAAAAGTGTGGCTAGAATTTTGGAAGCCACAAAGTGTGGCAAAAGTTGGCAAAAAATTCACTCTATGACAAATGGGCCATATGGATAGTGAAGTGTGGCAGCTCTAAAGTGTGGCAAGAACCAAACACATGCCAAATTGCCAAACTTTAGCTTGGCAAAGTGTGGCTGGGAACCAAACAGGCCCTTAGTAGCAACAGTCCAGGTTCCAACGGCTAGAAAACGGGGCAACTTCTAGTCACGGTTCGAACGAGACCTTTAGTCTCGGTTTGTGGTGGGATCACCTTTAGGACCGGTTGGTATCATCAACTGGGACTACATGTCCATCTCTATATATACCCCAGCCCTGCCCAAGGTTGTGAGCCACACTTAGTTTTTTCCCTTCCAAGCACAAGAGGTGTATGTTGGTTGGCTTTCTCTTCTTATCTACAAGAGGTGTTTGATGAAATGGCTCAAAGCATGTGTCACTTGAGTTCACATAATACAAATATGATATGAAGTGCTTGAGCCACACTTAAGCTTTCTCCTCATTTTTTCCCTCTCGATCGAGGTTAATAACTTTATCCTTTTATCCGTTATTGATAAAATGCATGTGTCGATGTACATCGCTTCACTAATCATGATTTTTGTAATGGTTTTTGATGTACTTAATTATATAATACAGATGAGCCGGCATGGATGTACGTTGACCGACGCAGTGACGATTACATTGATGCCCTGCAACGTTTTCTCCAAGTCGCCGCGGCAAACAAACAGGAAGGTTTTATGTGTTGTCCATATGCTGATGTTCCCTGTATCCGGGTGGAAAGAGCATTAGTCCCGCCAGCTATTTGATTCGGGACTATTGCTAGCAACAGTCACGGTTCCAAGGGCTAGAACGCGGGGCAACCTCTAGTCCCGGTTTGAATGGGACCTCTAGTCTCGGTTGGTGGTGCGATCACCTTTAGACCCGGTTGGTATCACCAACTGGGACTTCCGGTCCATCTCTATATATACCCTACCCCTGCCCAAGGTTATGAGCCACACTTAGTTTTTTTTCCTCCAAACACAAGAGGTGTATGTTGGTTTCTCTTCTTATGCACAAGAGGTGTTTGATGAAATGGCTGATACGTCCAAAACGTATCTACTTTCCCGAACACTTTCGCTATTGTTTTGCCTCTAATTTGTGTATTTTGGATACAACTAACACGGACTAACGCTGTTTTCAGCAGAATTGCTCTGGTGTCTCGTTTTTATGCAGAAATCCAACTTTCAGGAAAAACCTCGAATTTATACGAAGGCCCTATTTTTCCAAGACTCACGGAGCCAGAAGGGCAAGCCAGGTGGGGGCATGAGGGCCCCACACACTAGGCCGCGGCGGGGGGCCGCGCGGCCCGGGGGCCCGCGCCGGGGGCCCGCGCGGCCCTGTGTGTGCCCCCCGGCTCCCCGACGCCCTCCTTCGGACTACTTATCGCCTCGACCTAAAAACGCAGAAGAGAAGTCGCGAAACCCTCCAGGAGAGCCGCCACATCGAAACTCCGTCTCGGGAGCCGAAGTCTCCGTTCGGCACTCCGCCGGAGACGAATTGGAGGAGATCATCACCGCCATCACCGCCAACGCCTCTCCATCGACCAACCATGTTTCCCACATCCATGGGTGAGTAATTCCCCCGCTGTAGGCTGAAGGGGATGGTAGGGATTGGATGAGATTGGTCATGTAATAGTCATAAGATTGTTAGGGCATAGTGCCTAGTATCCGTAGATGTCACTTTTATGATATTGTTGCAACTTGTTATGCTTAATGCTTGTCACTAGGGCCCGAGTGCCATGATCTCAGATCTGAACATGTTATTGATTCATGAAGATATTCGTTGTTTATGATCTTACACCAAGTTGTATACACATGTCACTGTCCGGAACCAATGGCCCCGAAGTGACAATCGGGACAACCGGAGGGGATGGTAGTGATGTGAGGATCACATGTGTTCACGAAGTGTTAATGCTTTGCTCCGGTACTCTATTAAAAGGAGTACCTTAATTTCCAGTAGTTTCCCTAGAGGCCGGCTGCCACCGGCTGGTAGGACAAAAGATGTTGTGCAAGTTTCTCATTGCGAGCACGTACGACTAAATATGGAACACATGCCTATTGATTGATTAGTACTTGGATACCGTTTTATTATTATCTGCAAATGCCCCTGCTTTGGTTGTTATATGAGTTTCTCTCATCCATGCAACGCCCGTTAATCCGTCCCTGTGCCTACAGTATTTTAATCCTGCTATTTACTATAATCACTACTGCTGTCTTTATTTCACCGCTGCTGTTATTTCACTATTCCTACCGCTAAAATTCTTCTCATAATTGTGATGATGCTTCTGCTGTGCTTGATAATGATGGTTCGTTAGGATCTTTTCTAGATGCTACAATTGCTAGGTCTAGGCAAATTGAAAATACTGAAACTCCTAATGAAAATGCTGCTACACCTGTTAATTCACCTGAGTCTTGAATATTCTAGTGATGATCTTGATGAAGATTATGTAGAGCTTGATGATGATTTTATTGAAAAATGCAATGCTACTACTGATGCAAGAAAAATTAAAAAGTTGCTTGCAGAACATGCTGTTAGATATAAACTATCTCCCGATCCTAAATTTGCCACATCTCCTATAAACATTAATGATAAAGATTATGATTTTTCTCTTGATCTATCTCATATAGCTATTGTTGAGAAAACACCCTTTTGTGGTACTGAAAAAGAAAGTGCTGTTGAACACATGATTGAGTTATCTACTCTGAGTAGCGTGTTTTCTGATGATGTCAAGATGCGTACTTATTTTGTCGCTAAAATTTTTCCTTTCTCATTAAAGGATGATGCTAAAACTTGGTATAATAATTTGCCTCCTGGTTCTATTAAAAGTCCAATTGACTTGCGTGATGTTTTCTTTCGAAAATACTTTCCTGCTAGCGCTCAACACGCTGCTTTGCAGAGAATTTATAATTTTGACCAGGAAGATGGAGAGAAATTGCCTGAGGCTTGGGCGAGATTTTGCTCTCTTATTAGAGCTCAGCCTGATCATGATTTGGAAAAGCATGATTTACTTGATATATTTTATAGTGGACTAACCATTGAGTCTAGGGCATACCTGGATAGTTGTGCTGGTTGTGTTTTCAGGAAAAGAACTCCAGACGACGCTGAAGAATTATTGGCTAAAATAGGCCGGAATCATGATGATTGGTCTACACCTGAACCAACCCCGACACCGATAGTGAAGAAGAGGGGTATGATTAAATTAAATGATGAAGATATGAGGGAAGCCAAGAAGTCTCTTAAAGAGAAGGGTATTAAACCTGAAGATGTGAAGAATTTACCTCCTATAGAAGATTTATGTGAGATAACTCCCCCTTCATCCATGATTGAGGTACACTCTCTTCAACGCTTTACTAGGGAAGATATTCCGTATTCAAAACCTCCTGCTCAATGCTTAGATGAGTTTGATAATTATATTATTAAGCAAGAAAACTTTAATATGAGAGTAGAGAATCATTTAATGGAAAATTCTCGAGCTATTAGTGAATTGCATGATATTGTGGAGAGAACCTCCAATGATGTTAAGATACTTGTTAAACATTTTCATATGGTTCAAACTCAAATTGATCAACTTACTAAAGTGCAAAATGACTTGTTGGGAAATAATTCTAAAGAAAAACATGCTTATGAAGTAACAACTAGAGGTGGTGTTTCTACCCAGGATCCTCTATATCCTGAAGGGCATCCCAAAAGAGTTGAACAAGATTCTCAACTAATTAAAACTAGTGCTTCATCTAAGAAAAAGAAAAAGAAACATAAGAATGTTGTAGAATCCTCTGAACCTGTTAATGATCCTAATAGTATTTCTATTTCTGATGCTGAAACTGAAAGTGGTAATGAGCATGATAAAGATGATGATAAGGATGATACTCCTGATAAAGAAGAGGTTGAAGAAGAACCTAAAAAGCATGCTAAAAATAAAAAGTACACTAAAGAAGATTTTATTGCTGAGAAACATGGTAATGAAAGAGAACCTTGGGTTCAAAAGCAAATGCCTTTTCCTGCTAAGAAACTAAAATCAAAGGAGGAGGAACATTATAATAAATTTTGTGATTGGATGAAACCTTTATTTTTGCAAATCCCTTTGACTGATGCTATTAAATTGCCTCCTTATTCAAAGTATATGAAAGATATTGTCTCTAACAAAAGGAAAATTCCCAATGAGGAGATTTCCACTATGCTCGCTAATTACTCCTTCAATGGTAAGATTCCAAAGAAGCTTGGAGACCCAGGTATACCGACTATTCCTTGTTCCATCAAGAATAATTATGTTAGAACTGCTCTATGTGATTTGGGAGCGGGAGTTAGTGTAATGCCTTTTTATCTTTATAAGAGACTTGATTTAGATAAGTTAATACCAACTGATATATCTTTGCAAATGGCTGATAAATCTACCGCTATTCTTGTTGGTGTATGTGAAAATGTTCCTGTTCAAGTTACTCAACATTGCTTGATATTAACTGATTTTGTTGTGTTGGAAATGCCTGAAGATGATAATATGTCCATTATTCTTGGAATACCCTTTCTTAATACTGCAGGGGCTGTTATTGATTGCAATAAAGGCATGGTTACTTTCAATGTTGATGATAAGGAACATACTGTCTATTTTCCCAAGAGGATTGATAAAGTATATGGAGTTAATACAATTTCTAATGTGAAAACTATCAAAGTGGGATCCATTGATTGTCCTATATATGAGCCTAAAGAAGAATATCAAACTCTTGTGATTGGATCCATATCAATTCAATATAAGGTAACATGATTGATTTGAGGTTTATTTCTTCTTATGTCATATAAAATTTATTTGGTAGCAAGACTTGATCAACCTTGTTAACAAGTATATTTTAATGCATAAGAGAGCTAAACAACATTTCTTTCTTTCTTTCTCCCTCCATTTATTTTACTTGCTGTAGCACATTTTGTTTTGCAATATGCTTTAGTTGTTTAAGATTTTGGAAATCATTTTCCTGCGCAGTAATAATTAATTTAACATGTGCATTTTTCGAAGTTCTCTAAAAATTACAAAAATTATACTGGTAGTCCTATTTTTCGAAGAGGCACAGGAGCACCTGGGCTGACCAGTGGGGCACCCCAGGGTGGCACCCCACAGGCCGGCGCGGCCAGCCGGGGGCGCGCCACCGTGTGTGGGCCCCCTTTGCCCCACTTCAGCATCTCTTCCTTCCACTCTCTTCTCTCTCCCGAAAAAACTCGCACCAAGTTCCTCTCACTCGCGTTTCTGCTCAAGAACTCGCGATTTCTCGATCTCCTTGCTCAGCCCAGATTTCTGTCTGAAATTTGGCACATTTGCTCCTTGGTATGTGACTCCTTTGATTGTCCAATTAGAATTTTGTTTGGTTGAGTATATCTTGAATATTTTGCTGCTGTAGATAACATGTTTAGTGAGCTTGCATGCTTGTTCTAAGTGGTAGAAACTAGTTTTGATGCATGTTTAGTACTCTAGCAAGTTCCTATAGTAGTTCCCCTCAATTATATACCTTGAAATCAAATTTTATAATGGTTGTTGAAAATTTCAGAAGAGGAAGATGAAGAAATTCAAATTTGGAGAATTGTTCAAGAAAGGAACAACCAGCACCGGTAGGCCCTCGAGGGCATCCACTCAGATTAGGCGATCCTACAATGAGGATATCATCGCGCCTAGCTTCGCGCCCGAGGAGGACAATGGGGCTCCTAATGCTTCATCCTTCCCATGTTATGATTTTCTGACAAATGCAGGGATATTGGATGATTTCTTCACCCTTGTCAACAGGGCGGGCTTAGCCACCTACGTGGGAGATGAAAGGGAGCAATACTACATGCTCACCAAAATTTTCGTTGAGAGCTTCAAGTTCCACAACACGCAATATGAGCCGACAGTTGCATTCAAGATCTATGGTAATCCTGTTACTATGGAATTGGAAGAATTTTGTCGTGCATTGGATATTGCCCCTGTAGGTACAGCAAGGAGGATTGATGACAACCCCCGGGACCTGTTGGAGCTCTATCGAGGGATCACCGAAGATGATTGCCGCACCATTCAGCGCGGCAAGATAAGAAATATTCAACTTCCCGCCATTAAATATTTTGCATATTACATTGCTACTAGTATTCTTGGTAGGGAAAATACTAGTAATATCTCTAGCTATCATCTTGCTTTCTTGAATGCTGCACTTACTGGACAGACATCTTATCATCTTGGTTCTCTTATTGCTCGCCGCCTGTCTAGCAGGGGGCCTATTTTTGGAGGAACTATTGCACTGCGCATTTTAACACATTTAAGACTCCCTCTTGATTCTAATGATATGCCATTAACCCCTAGGAGACTTGATATTGCTGCTATGAAGAGTCATCATTTTGTTACTACTGAATCCACTATAGATAATATGGTCTATAGAATGTTGTTTGCTGACGGGGATGAGAAGGAAATCCCTCTTCCCCAGCCAGGTTTGTTCAATATTGACAGGCAATCATGGTCGCTCACTAAGGAGGAGGTGGAGGAACATATGAAGATACAAGATTTCCACCAGCAGCATGACTCCGAGGACGCCGAGCCCTCCTACGACTACACCGTCACATACCCTGATGCTTCCTCCAGCACATACCTGGAACCGGGTCGTTCTTCGTCGTACTACGGAGACACCACTTCATGGGGACCGTGGGAATGAACTCCACTTAGGCCAAAAGCCTAAGCTTGGGGGGAGGTATACCGGCATCACTCATTCTTTGCATATTATGGTTGCTGGATACTTGTACATACTTGTTTAGTTTCTTAGAGTGGTTTTCTAATGAGAGGGAGATGATATTTGGGGAAGTGCTGTCCAAAAACAGATTCTGGGCTGTTACCAAAAAAATTCGTACGCACAGACAGAACGTTATTTTGAGTTGCCAATTTTTTAGCATGTGCCCCAGGTTGTTATCTAACTTTCATTAGTTGAACACTTTTTGAGCTGAGCAATGGAAGATTTTTGTTAATTTCGATTTCTGTACTGCTGTCAGGATTTGGCAGATTTCTGTCATCCTGCTTTTCTGTGTTTCTGTTAGTTTGCATTCTTTTGTTTTCGCTTTGTTTCTTTCCTAAAACACAAAAAGACCAAAAATATTTCTGTTGTTTCTCTTCACCGTTTGTTTATTTTCTCTTAGTTTACTTTATTTGCTATCGTTGGTTTGCTATGAGAAAACCCAAAAAGATTTTGCTTTGTTTTCCTGTTTCTTTTGTTCTTGTTTCCAATTCGAAAACACCAAAAATATTTGCTGCTCTTCTTTGGTTTGTAGAGTTCATCATGAGTTCAATGGTCTTCGGTGGCTGGAGCGTGGTTTCATTTCATATTATCCAAGCTACACAAGTGAAAGGCAATAATGACGACAATTGGATTGTGGTGAGAGGCTGGTATGAACTCTATTTGTTTTCATTTTTGTACATATACTCATCCATGTGAGCATGCTTAGTTGGTTCATGTGAGGTATATGTTATTTGAGAAAGTCTAGTAGTTCATGATCTCTCATGTTTAGCTCCAATTTATTAATATGAGTAGCATGTCATGGATGTTCGCTTGCATTGTTTTATTCATAAGTAAGTATGGCATTGTGGTATCCTCCTCTGAATAATTCATTTATATCGACTTGGCACATGCTCACGCATGCATATGACTGAACAAAAAGTCAATTAAGCCTCGATGATTTATATTGCTCCAGAGTTCTTGTATCACTTTTATGCCTCCATTAATTTATTTTGCCGCAAGCATGATTATACTGCTCTCTTGATTTGTCGCTCCCTAGTCTTTTGCTAGCCTTCACTTGTACTGAGCGGGAACACCGCTCGTGCTTCCAAACACCTGAAAACCAAGTTGTTCCAAAGTGTCCACCATAAATACCTATGCATGGCATTTCAAACCATTCCAAGTAAATTCTCATGCGCTACCTTTAAAACTTTCAAAATGCTTCTCAATTTGTGTTAATGTTTCATAGCTCATGAAGAAGTATGTGGTGTTTAGCTTTCAACCTTGTCATTTACTTTTGACGGACTCTCATATGGACTAGTGGCACATCCGCTTATCCAATAATTTTACAAAAAGAGCTGGCAATGGGATTCCCAGTCCCAAATTAATTAACTTAAATAGACACTCCTCCATGGTTTGTGATTGTTGGACGGCACCCGAAGGATTCGGTTAGCCATGGCTTGTGTAAGCAAAGGTTGGGGGAGTGTCATCATCATAATAAAACTTAAATAAAAAGGCACTCCTTCATGGTATGTGATTGTTGGCAGGCACCCGAGGATTCGGTTAGCCATGGTTTGTGTAAGAAAGGTTGGAAGGAGTGCCACATAAACATGCAAATAATTCATGGGAGCCGCTCTTGGGAGTCCGGTTGACGAGGTAGTTAGTGTACCCATTACCATTCGTTGACAACAACAAGCACTTCTCAAAATAATTTTACTCCTGTTTTAAAAATGAAAAGCTCTAGCGCATGTTAATCCCTGCTTCCCTCTGCGAAGGGTCAATCTTTTACTTTTATGTGGTGTTGATGACCCACAAGTATAGGGGATCGCAACAGTCTTCGAGGGAAGTATTACCCAATTTATTGATTCGACACAAGGGGAGACAAAGAATACTTGTAAGCCTTAACAGCGGAGTTGTCAATTCAGCTGCACCTGGAAACAGACTTTCTAAGAGTTTATCAGTAATGATTTTATAGCAGTAGGAATAGTAAAATAACAACGGTGAAATAAAGACAGCAGTAGTGATTATAGTAAACAGCAGGATTAAAATACTGTAGGCACAGGGACGGATTAACGGGCGTTGCATGGATGAGAGAAACTCATATAACAGTCAAAGCAGGGGCATTTGCAGATAATAATAAAACGGTATCCAAGTACTAATCAATCAATAGGCATGTGTTCCATATATAGTCGTACGTGCTCGCAATGAGAAACTTGCACAACATCTTTTGTCCTACCAGCCGGTGGCAGCCTCTAGGGAAACTACTGGAAATTAAGGTACTCCTTTTAATAGAGCACCGGAGCAAAGCATTAACACTCCGTGAACACATGTGATCCTCACATCACTACCATCCCCTCCGGTTGTCCCGATTTCTGTCACTTATGGGCCATTGGTTCCGGACAGCGACATGTGTATACAACTTGCAGGTAAGATCATAAACAACGAATATCTTCATGAATCAATAACATGTTCAGATATGAGATCATGGCACTCGGGCCCTAGTGACAAGCATTAAGCATAACAAGTTGCAACAATATCATAAAAGTGACATCTACGGATACTAGGCACTATGCCCTAACAATCTTATGACTATTACATGACCAATCTCATCCAATCCCTACCATCCCCTTCAGCCTACAGCGGGGGAATTACTCACGCATGGATGGGGAAACATGGCTGGTCGATGGAGAGGCGTTGGCGGTGATGGCGGTGAAGATCTCCTCCAATTCCCCGTCCCGGCGGAGTGCCTGGCTCCCGAGACGGAGTTTCGCGATGTGGCGGCTCTCTGGATGGTTTCGGCGACTTCGACTTCCCCGTGCGTTTTTAGGTCGAGGCCAATAAGTAGTCCGAAGGAGGGCGTCGGAGGCCGACCGGGGGGCCACACCATAGGGCCGCGCGGGACCCCCAGGCCGCGCCGCCTTGGTGTGGGGCCTCGGGCCTCCACCTTACTTGTCCTTCTGGCTCCGTCAGTAGGGAAATAGGGCCTTCTGCATAAATTCCGGGGATTTTCCCGAAAGTTGGATTTCTGCACAAAAACGAGACACCAGAGTGCTGAAAACAGTGTTAGTCCGTGTTAGTTGTATCCAAAATACACAAATTAGAGGCAAAACAATAGCAAAAGTGTTTGGGAAAGTAGATACGTTTTGGACGTATCAACTCCCCCAAGCTTAGCTTATTGCTTGTCCTCAAGCAATTCAGTTAACAACTGAGCGATAAAAGAACTTTCACGAACACATTTGCTCATATGATGTATATATTCTCATGCTATGGCTAATACTCAAGCAGTTCATAATGAGATACATGCAAATAAGATCATCCAACAGCTATATCAATCATGGAGAGGTACCAACAATTAATAATAAGCACCATGAATCATGTATATAAGCAGGATTGCAATGTTCATAAGAGAATATGATAAAGTGGTATCTCGCTTGCCCGTATTTGATCGGCAAAACATAAATGCCGAGGCACCTCTGAGTTCATAGAAAGACTAGAAGTAGTGATTGTCAAAGATAAAAGCATCAAAGTTATACCACAATCAATCATATTTTGAGACAAGCATATTATACTAAGAATGACAGTTGTGCTCTCAAGATAGTACTCAAAGAAAGAATGGAGACACAACATAAAAGTAAAAGATTGACCCTTCGCAGAGGGAAGCAGGGATTAGCATGCGCTAGAGCTTTTCATTTGTAAAGCAGGAGTAAAATTATTTTGAGAGGTGTTTGTTGTTGTCAACGAATGGTAATGGGTACACTAACTACCTCATCAACCGGACTCCCAAGAGCGGCTCCCATTTTATTTATTTTTGGGTGGCACTCCTTCCAACCTTTCTTTCACAAACCATGGCTAACCGAATCCTCGGGTGCCTGCCAACAATCACATACCATGAAGGAGTGCCTTTTTATTTAAGTTTTATTATGATGATGACACTCCCCCAACCTTTGCTTACACAAGCCATGGCTAACCGAATCCTTCGGGTGCCGTCCAACAATCACAAACCATGGAGGAGTGTCTATTTAAGTTAATTAATTTGGGACTGGGAATCCCATTGCCAGCTCTTTTTGCAAAATTAATGGATAAGCGGATGTGCCACTAGTCCATATGAGAGTCCGTCAAAAGTAAATGATAAGGTTGAAAGCTAAACACCACATACTTCCTCATGAGCTATGAAACATTAACACAAATTGAGAAGCATTTTGAAAGTTTTAAAGGTAGCGCATGAGAATTTACTTGGAATGGTTCGAAATGCCATGCATAGGTATTTATGGTGGACACTTTGGAACAACTTGGTTTTCAGGTGTTTGGAAGCACGAGCAGCATTCCCGCTCAGTACAAGTGAAGGCTAGCAAAAGACTAGGGAGCGACAAATCAAGAGAGCAATAACTGTCATAATCATGCTTGCGGCAAAATAAATTAACGGAGGCATAAAAGTGATACAAGAACTCTGAAGCAATATAAATCATCGAGGCTTAATTGACTTTTTGTTCAGTCATATGCATGCGTGAGCATGTGCCAAGTCGATATAAATGAATTATTCAGAGGAGGATACCACAATGCCATACTTACTTATGAATAAAACAATGCAAGCGAACATCCATGACATGCTACTCATATTAATAAATTGGAGCTAAACATGAGAGATCATGAACTACTAGACTTTCTCAAATAACATATACCTCACATGAACCAACTAAGCATGCTCACATGGATGAGTATATGTACAAAAATGAAAACAAATAGAGTTCATACCAGCCTCTCACCACAATCCAATTGTTGTAGATCGTCATTATTGCCTTTCACTTGTGTAGCTTGGATAATATGAAATGAAAACCACGCTCCAGCCACCGAAGACCATTGAACTCATGATGAACTTTACAAAACAAAGAAGAACAGCAAATATTTTTGGTGTTTTCGAATTGGAACAAGAACAAAAGAAACAGGAAAACAAAGCAGAATCTTTTTGGGTTTTCTCATAGCAAACCAACGATAGCAAATAAAGTAAACTAAGAGCAGGGAACCAAATAAACAAATGGTGAAGAGAAACAACATAAATATTTTTGGTCTTTTTGTGTTTTAGGAAAGAAACAAAGCGAAAACAAAAGAATGCAAACTAACAGAAACACAGAAAAGCAGGATGACAGAAATCTGCCAAATCCTGACAGCAGTACAGAAATCGAAATAAACAAAAATCTTCCATTGCTCAGACCAAAAAGTGTTCAACTAATGAAAGTTAGATAACAACCTGGGGCACATGCTCAAAAATTGGCAACTCAAAATAACGTTCTGGCTGTGCGTACAAATGTTTTTGGTAACAGCCCAGAATCTGTTTTTGGACAGCACTTCCCCAAATATCATCTCCTTCTCATTAGAAAACCACTCTAAGAAACTAAACAAGTATGTACAAGTATCCAGCAACCATAATATGCAAAGAATGAGTGATGCCGGTATACCTCCCCCCAAGCTTAGGCTTTTGGCCTAAGTGGAGTTCATTCCCATCGAGGGTCGGAGTTCCACGCCGGTGGATCATACATGGAGTGGTAATAGGGCCCCTGCGCAGAAGAATGTCGTGGAGGTTCCACATGACCATAATGTTGATATGAGGAGCTCGCTGCATCGGATGAAGAGTCGGGGTGCTCCTCGGCCTCCTCCATGCCTTCCCTTGCACGATGGCTTTCCCTTTCTATGTATGCGTTTAGCTCATTTTCTGTGATCGACCACCCTTTCCTGGCATCAAGGTTAAGCAGAGCAGGTGCAGGCAATCGTACTAATTTTTCAATTTTCTTAGTTATTCTCCAATTTTTCTTATACAAAGTTATCCTATAATACAGGTTGTTCAAATTAGATGCATCTGAAATAAACTCATGTCTGATCATGGAAACAACATCAAGTTTCTCTATAGAAAGTGGAATGTCTAGATGGTGAGGTCCTACACCATGCATAGCTAATAAACGAGAGGCGATAAGACCTCCACAAATTCCTCCCCTCTCACGGTTAGTGGCAAGTCTGTTAGCTATCAAAGCTCCCAAGCTATAAGTCCTATCACCTTGTAATGCAGCAGCTAGAAAGGCTAGATCCGGGATAGTTAGTTTACCTCCATTCCTTCTCGCTAGAACGCACTTGGTAATGAAATAAGCAAAGTAACGAATAGCTGGGAAATGAATGCTACTGATTTTACCATCATCCTCTGAGAAACTTCTCCCATGACAAATCATCTTGAAAAGGTCCAAGAACTCTTGCGGCGATCTCTTTATCTTCTCACATGATCCCCATTGCGGCACTCTGATTGCTGCACAAAAATCACTGAAAGGCAAGTTGATAGTTTTGTTATAAATCTTGTACCGGACCATGGGGTTAGTTTGAGACCGATGAAATTCGAAATCCTGCACAACCGACACCGTTAGTTTAGCATATTGGTGAGGTTCACCAACAGTAAAACCTTCCAACCCTGCATTGGAAATCAGTGTTTGAACATCTTGCAGGATTCCTGCATTCCGCATAAAATCCGTGCATGGGTAATAAGAGGGGTATACTCCCTCTTCACGATGAACTCTCATGACTTGCTGTACCTCCAACTCTTGTTGGTTAAGTTGGTGCACACTCCCCTCCATTTTCTGAAATTTTCAACAACCATTATAAAATTTGATTTCAAGGTATATAATTGAAGGGAACTACTATAGGAACTTGCTAGAGTACTAAACATGCATCAAAACTAGTTTCTTCCACTTAGAACAAGCATGCAAGCTCACTAAACATGTTATCTACAACAGCAAAATATTCAAGATATACTCAACCAAACAAAATTCTAATTGGACAATCAAAGGAGTCACATACCAAGGAGTAAATGTGCCAAATTTCAGAAATCTGGGCTGAGCAAGGAGATCGAGAAATCGCGAGTTCTTGAGCAGAAACGCGAGTGAGAGGAACTTGGTGCGAGTTTTTTCGGGAGAGAGAAGATGCTGGGAGGAAGAGATGAAGTAGTGGGGCAAGGAGGGGCCCACACCACGGGTGGCGCGCCCACCTCCTTGGCGGCCGCTGTGGTGTGGCACCTTGTGGTGCCCCACAGGTCATCCTCTGGTACTCCCAGGTGCCTTGTCGAAAAATAGGACCAACGGTGTAATTTTCGCGAATTTTTGAAAACTTTGAAAAATGCACATTTATGGGTATTTAATTAATTATTACTGCGCAGGAAAATGATTTCCAAAATCCTAACAACTAAGGCATATTGCAAAACGAAAAGGTGCTACAGCAAGTAAAACAAATGGAGGGAGAAAGAAAGAAAGAAATGTTGTTTAGCTCTCTTATGCATTAAAATATACTTGTTAACAAGGTTGATCAAGTCTTGCTACCAAATAAATTTTATATGACATAAGAAGAAATAAACCTCAAATCAATCATGTTACCTTATATTGAATTGATATGGATCCAATCACAAGAGTTTGATATTCTTCTTTAGGCTCATATATAGGACAATCAATGGATCCCACTTTCATAGTTTTCACATTAAAAATTGTATTAACTCCACATACTTTATCAATCCTCTTGGGAAAATAGACAGTGTGTTCCTTATCATCAACATTGAAAGTAACCATGCCTTTATTGCAATCAATAACAGCCCCTGCAGTATTAAGAAAGGGTCTTCCAAGAATAATGGACATATTATCATCTTCAGCATTTCCAACACAACAAAATCAGTTAATATCAAGCAATGTTGAGTAACTTGCACAGGAACATTTTCACATACACCAACAGGAATAGCAGTAGATTTATCAGCCATTTGCAAAGATATATCAGTTGGTATCAACTTATCTAAATCAAGTCTCTTATAAAGGGAAAAAGGCATTACACTAACTCCCGCTCCCAAATCACATAGAGCAGTTCTAACATAATTATTCTTAATAGAACAAGGAATAGTAGGTATACCTGGGTCGCCCAACTTCTTTGGAACTTTGCCATTGAAAGAGTAATTAGCAAGCATAGTGGAAATTTCATCATTGGGAATTTTCCTTTTGTTAGAGACAATATCTTTCATATAATTTGAATAGGGAGGCAATTTAATAGCATCAGTCAAAGGGATTTGCAAAAATAAAGGTTTCATCCAATCACAAAATTTATTATAATGTTCCTCCTCCTTTGATTTTAGTTTCTTAGCAGGAAAAGGCATTTGCTTTTGAACCCAAGGTTCTCTTTCATTAACATGTTTCTCAGCAATAAAATCTTCTTTAGTGTACTTTTTATTTTTAGCAGGCTTTTCAGGTTATTTTTCAATTTCTTCTTTATCAGGAGTATCATCCTTATCATTATCTTTATCATGTTCATTACCACTTTCAGTTTCAGCATCAGAAATAGAAATACTATTAGGATCATTAACAGGTTCAGAGGATTCTACAACATTCTTATGTTTCTTTTTCTTTTTCTTAGATGGAGCACTAGTTTTAGTTAGTTGAGAATCTTGTTCAACTCTTTTGGGATGCCCTTCAGGATATAGAGGATCTTGGGTAGAAACACCACCTCTAGTTGTTACTTCATAAGCATGTTTTTCTTTAGAATTATTTCCCAACAAGTCATTTTGCACTTTAGTAAGTTGATCAATTTGAGTTTGAACCATTTGAAAATGTTTAAAAAGTATCTTAACATCATTGGAGGTTCTCTCCACAATACCATGCAATTCACTTATAGCTCGAGAATTTTCCATTAAATGATTCTCTACTCTCATATTAAAGTTTTCTTGCTTAACAATATAATTATCAAACTCATCTAAGCATTGAGCAGGAGGTTTTGAATACGGAATATCTTCCCTAGTAAAGCGTTGAAGAGAGTGTACCTCAATCATGGATGAAGGGGGAGTTATCTCACATAAATCTTCTATAGGAGGTAAATTCTTCACATCTTCAGTTTAATACCCTTCTCTTTAAGAGACTTCTTGGCTTCCCTCATATCTTCATCATTTAATTTAATCATACCCCTCTTCTTCAATATCGGTGTCGGGGTTGGTTCAGGTGTAGACCAATCATCATGATTCCGGCCTATTTTAGCCAATAATTCTTCGTCGTCTGGAGTTCTTTTCCTGAAAACACAACCAGCACAACTATCCAGGTATGCCCTAGACTCAATAGTTAGTCCACTATAAAATATATCAAGTAAATCATGCTTTTCCAAATCATGGTCAGGCTGAGCTCTAATAAGAGAGCAAAATCTCGCCCAAGCCTCAGGCAATTTCTCTCCATCTTCCTGGTCAAAATTATAAATTCTCTGCAAAGCAGCATGTTGAGCACTAGCAGAAAGTATTTCCGGAAGAAAACATCAAGCAATTCTTTTGGGCTTTTAATAGAACCAGGAGGCAAATTATTATACCAAGTTTTAGCATCATCCTTTAATGAGAAAGGAAAAATTTTAGCGACAAAATAAGTACGCATCTTAATATCATCAGAAAACAAGCCACTAAGAGTAGATAACTCAGTCATGTGTTCAACAGCACTTTCTTTTTCAGTACCACAAAAGGGTGTTTTCTCAACAATAGCTATATGAGATAGATCAAGAGAAAAATCATAATCTTTATCCTTAATGTTTATAGGAGATGTGGCAAATTTAGGATCAGGAGACAGTTTATATCTAACAGCATGTTCTGCAAGCAACTTTTTAATTTTTCTTGCATCAGTAGTAGCATTGCATTTTTCAATAAAATCATCATCAAGCTCTACATAATCTTCATCAAGATCATCACTAGAATATTCAACAGACTCAGGTGAATTAACAGGTGTAGCAGCATTTTCATTAGGAATTTCAGTATTTTCAATTTGCCTAGACCTAGCAATTGTAGCATCTAGAAAAGATCCTAACGAACCATCATTATCAAGCACAGCAGAAGCATCATCACAATTATGAGAGGAATTTTCAGATTCAGCAGAAGTACCAGCATTTGAAGCTTGTGATGGTGAAACAAGTTTACTTATCACAGATGGTGAATCAAGAGCAGCAGAGGTACTAAGAGTTGTACCTTTTCTTGTAGTGGATGGTAATATGGCGATCTTAGTATCGCGAGGTTTACCCATGATGGAGAATTGCAGCGAACAATATCAATCCAAGTGAACTTCCAAATAAAGCTATGCTTGGCGCGAGAAATAGTCTTGATGACCCACAAGTATAGGGGATCGCAACAGTCTTCGAGGAAGTATTACCCAATTTATTGATTCGACACAAGGAGACAAAGAATACTTGTAAGCCTTAACAAATGAGTTGTCAATTCAGCTGCACTGAAACAGACTTGCTCGCAGAGTTTATCAAGTAAGGTTTATAGCAGGAATAGTAAAATAACATGGTGAAATAAAGACAGCAGTAGTGATTATAGTAAACGCAGGATTAAAATACTGTAGGCACGGACGGATTAACGGGCGTTGCATGGATGAGAGAAACTCATATAACAAAGCAGGGCATTTGCAGATAATAATAAAACGGTATCCAAATACTAATCAATCAATAGGCATGTGTTCCATATATAGTCGTTAATGAGAAACTTGCACAACATCTTTTGTCCTACTGGCAGCGGGCCTCTAGGGAAACTACGGGAAATTAAGGTACTCCTTTTAATAGAGCACCGGAGCAAAGCATTAACACTCAGTGAACACATGTGATCCTCACATCACTACCATCCCCGGTTGTCCCGATTCTGTCACTTCGGGGCCATTGGTTCCGGACAGCGACATGTGTATACAACTTGCAGTTAGATCATAAACAACGAATATCTTCATGAATCAATAACATGTTCAAATCGTAGATCATGGCACTCGGGCCCTAGTGACAAGCATTAAGCATAACAAGTTGCAACAATATCATAAAAGTGACATCTACGGATACTAGGCACTATGCCCTAACAATCTTATGACTATTACATGACCAATCTCATCCAATCCCTACATCCCCATACAGCGGGGGAATTACTCACGCATGGATGGGGGAAACATGGCTGGTCGATGGAGAGGCGTTGGCGGTGATGGCGGTGAAGATCTCCTCAATTCCCGTCCCGGTGGAGTGCCGAGCGGAGACCGGCTCCCGACGGAGTTGCGATGTGGCGGCTCTGGATGGTTCGGCGACTTCGAATTCCCCCGTCGTTTTTAGGTCGAGGCCAATAAGTAGTCCGAAGGAGGCGTCGGAGGCCGGCCGAGGGCCACACCATAGGGCCGCGCGGGCCCCTAGGCCGCGCCGCTGGTGTGGGGCCCTCGGCCTCCACCTACTTGTCCTTCGGCTCCGTCGATTGGGAAAATAGGGCCTTCTGCATAAATTCCGAGGATTGATATAGCTGTTAGATGATCTTATTTGCATGTATCTCATTATGAACTGCTTGAGTATTAGCCATAGCATGAGAATATATACATCATATGAGCAAATGTGTTCGTGAAAGTTCTTTTATCGCTCAGTTGTTAACTGAATTGCTTGAGGACAAGCAATAAGCTAAGCTTGGGGGAGTTGATACGTCCAAAACGTATCTACTTTCCCAAACACTTTTGCTATTGTTTTGCCTCTAATTTGTGTATTTCGATACAACTAACACGGACTAACGCTGTTTTCAGCAGAATCTCTGGTGTCTCGTTTTTGTGCAGAAATCCAACTTTAAGGAAAAACCTCGGAATTTATACAGAAGGCCTTATTTTTCCAAGACTCACGGAGCCGAAGGGCAAGCCAGGTGGGGGCACGAGGGCCCCACACTAGGCCGGCGCGCCCAGGGGGGGCCGCGGCCCAGGGGGCCGCGCGCCCTAGTGTGTGGCCCCCTCGGCGGCCCCCGACGCCCTCCTTCGGACTACTTATGCCCTCGACCTAAAAACGCAAGAAGAGAAGTCGAAGTCGAGCCCCTCCGAGAGCCGCCACATCGCGAAACTCCGTCTCGGGAGCCGAAGTCTCGTTCGGCACTCCGCCGGACGGGGGAATTGGAGGAGATCATCACCGCCATCACCGCCAACGCCTCTCCATCGACCAGCCATGTTTCCCCCATCCATGGGTGAGTAATTCCCCCGCTGTAGGCTGAAGGGGATGGTAGGGATTGGATGAGATTGGTCATGTAATAGTCATAAGATTGTTAGGGCATAGTGCCTAGTATCCGTAGATGTCACTTTTATGATATTGTTGCAACTTGTTATGCTTAATGCTTGTCACTAGGGCCCGAGTGCCATGATCTCAGATCTGAACATGTTATTGATTCATGAAGATATTCGTTGTTTATGATCTTACCTGCAAGTTGTATACACATGTCACTGTCCGGAACCAATGGCCCCGAAGTGACAGAAATCGGGACAACCGGAGGGGATGGTAGTGATGTGAGGATCACATGTGTTCACGAAGTGTTAATGCTTTGCTCGGTACTCTATTAAAAGGAGTACCTTAATTTTCAGTAGTTTCCCTAGAGGCCCGGCTGCCACCGGCTGGTAGGACAAAAGATGTTGTGCAAGTTTCTCATTGCGAGCACGTACTAAATATGGAACACATGCCTATTGATTGATTAGTACTTGGATGCCGTTTAATATTATCTGCAAATGCCCCTGCTTTGATTGTTATATGAGTTTCTCTCATCCATGCAACGCCCGTTAATCCGTCCCTGTGCCTCTGATTTTAATCCTGCGTTTACTATAATCACTATCTGTCTTTATTTCACCGTTATTTCACTATTCCTACTATAAAACTGTTACTACGATAAACTCTTGCGAGCAAGTCTGTTTCAGTGCAGCTGAATTGACAACTCCGTTGTTAAGGCTTACAAGTATTCTTTGTCTCCCCTTGTGTCGAATCAATAAATTGGGTAATACTTCCCTCGAAAACTGTTGCGATCCCCTATACTTGTGGGTCATCAATGGCTCAAAGCATGTTTCACTTGAGTTCACATAATACAAATATGATATGAAGTGCTCGAGCCACACATAAGCTTTGTCCTTCTTTTTTCCCTCTCGGTCGACGTTAATGACTTTATCCTTTTATCTGTCATTGATAAAAATGCATGTGTTCATGTACATCGTTTCACTAATCATGATTTTCTGTAATGGTTTTTTGATGTACTTAATTGTATAATGCAGATGAGCCGGCAGTGGATGTACGTTGACCGACACAGTAACGAGTACATTGATGGCCTGCAACGTTTTCTTCAAGTCGCCGCGGGAAACAAACATCCAGGTCCTTTTGTTCCCTGTATTAATTGTTTTATGCAAAATACTGTTAATCTGGCAATGAGAAAAAAGGAAAAAAATGGAGAGATGAGCTGGTATAGTTTCAGAGAAGTAGGTAAGTTTTTTTAGAAGTGGTAGTTCTTCAGTAAACTGCCTGCAATTAGCCATGGTAAATGTTAAAGAGCAGAAAACTAATTATTTAGGTTATGATTTTGATACCAAGGAGGTACATAATAATTTTAGTCGGCATGAGAACCTTGTTGATTCACCAAATTCAGAAATTCCAAGTGTCGATGAACAACAACCTTTTACCGTTGAAAATCTTGATGGTAAATCTAGGCATACATAATTGAAACGGCGCATCTAAGGGAAGAGAATTTTGTGTTTCTATTAGATAATAAGTCTAGGCATAGTTTCTTTTTGCAGATGAATTGATGATCTCTTTGTGGCACTTAGAAGATCGGTGTTGAACTATCTTGTTTCTTATTATCACGATGTACTTCTTTGACCGTTACAAATAAAAACAATTTGGTGTGAGTTTTGTAGTTCAAAGACCATCAATATATGGTTAGGTGGGTTTATTTCGAAATACAATGCATTTTTTTTTGTCAACAAGGGCCCTTTTTCGTTATCTTGCCCCAGTGCCTTGAATATGTTCGATTTTTTTTTTGCGAAACACAGTACAATCAAAGAGACTCATACATACACGCACACACTCATTCCTATAAACACACGCACATCCTACCCCTATGACTATTAGCATCTTCAAGAGACTGCGTCGAAGAACTAATCTGACGGATCTTGAGATTGACGAAGTCACTACAGACGTCTCGTTGTCGATAAAAACATCACCTCCAACTGAAGAATATTCCGCAAACTGGTCACCGAACTCACCAAAAAAATCGGGCGGGTAGACAAAGTTGACCCGATCGAACACATACGGTCATTGGGTTGGTTTGGCTACGTATTGTGATGTTGTGGCGTGGGCCAGGGATCGCTCGCACTAGTTTGTAGAGTTTCAGAGGCGTTTTGCAAAATTGATAGACTAGTTGTTAGTCCATTTTGTTTGGTGAGTACCAAACCGGAGAGAAATTCCCCAATCGCCACACTCCAATCCATTACCCTATTCTTCATGGAGCCGCCCCGATTCACAGCTGTTGTTGCCATGTTTGCGGGAGGTAGCTCGAACGGCGACGGCAGGAGCGTCCCCCTCTCCGACGCCAGCTCAATAGGCGGCGGCATCGTCCCCCTCGCCGGCGCCAGAGCGACACGCACGACGACGTCGTAGTCTCCTGCGGATACCGATGAGGTGCAGCAGGAAATCCGAGGCGGATGCTACAGCTCACTAGTTCAGAACACATCTGAATTTTTGTTCCCTTTGCTGATACTGACTGAGTACTGGACATGTTTATAAACTTTACTCACTCATGTCATTCTGTTTGTTATCTGCAGGTGGAAGACAAGCAGAAACGGCAAGGAGACCTCATGTATAACGGTAGTCCTACTTGATGCTAAGTTAGATTCACTTGCAAGTGCTCTAAAATCTATCCAGACCGAGAGTTGGACTGCTCCAGCTAATGGATGGATCAATATGAAGTGCCAGGACGTGCCTGAAACTGAAGCCAAGGAGTGCCTTCTTGGTCTTCAGAGCATCCATGCTGTGGAAAATGCCTCAACAATCTTGGAGTACAACATTGAAGCAAGAAAATTGTCATCGTTTTCAAGTACTGAAATCTGCCCATATGCTGGCTGTTGTAGCTAGACATTCAGTTAAAGCCAGTTTCGGAGGTAGATGTTGTAAAGGAGATGCAGATGTAGTGATTTTGCTGATGTGTGGCAATGTAAGAGAGCATGTATCTGGTTTGTGTTAGCAATAAAATAATTTTGAGAACGTTTCTGATGTGTGCCAGTGACTAATATATTATCACAGCTTGCACAAATTGTTAGTAGAGCTATTGTTGTACCGTGACCCAGACCGAACGTAGTGTTCTAGTGCATTATTATTAGAGCTTGTGTTCTACTCCATTATTATCCGAAAAAAGGAGATGCAGTGACAGTTATAGGAACCGAAGCAATTGGTGTTCATACTTAGTCTAGTTAAATTAGCTATTGTGGCATTGATTCTGATGTTTCGTTTCGTGTTATAGTTTGCAAGGCAATTTAAATTGTCCTGATGTGTGCCAATGTAAAAGGGAACTATGTGCATTTCCTGATGTGAGCAACCCAGAATAAAGCTCTTTCCTGAATATTTTTGATTGGTAGTATAAGTGATAGTATCTCATCTTACACAAATGTACATTCGAACTGATAGTGAGCAACCAAAAATTGTAGCATGCAGAATGTATAGACGGAGGTCAAGTAGAAGATCTGTTCATTTTGCAAATCACACCATGTAGTTCTGCAGACGCACACGCATAGTACCTTGTACGTACACATATTGCCACGTCAGCATAATACGTTGCTAAACCAACGCAGTGACCATGTGCGTTCGGTCGGAACAAGTTTGTGTACTCGCACAAATTGTTTCTAGAGTTCAGTGACCAGTTTGAACTTTTCGAACTAGTTCAGTGGCCATACTACGTGAATTTTACTCTATATTAAGCCCCGGTTAAATCTCACACTGACTCTCGATCGACACGATTTCAGTGGTACAAAAGGGACTAGAAGGTTTTAGAAGAGTAGGAGATACAGATGATTTTGAGAGCTCAGAGGAAGTAGTAGGAATGAAGAGTGTTTGAGAGAAATGGATTCAAGGATTTCCCTTTTTGTGAGGCCTATGTCCTGGCTGTGTACTCCTCGCTCACCAACATAGTTGGGCCGGTGTTCTACAAGCGCAAACGATACAAACCATAGCCCAATACAAGATTGGTTCTTGACATTAACCCCCGCTTCAAGGAGAAACATCCGGGTACCCTTTTTGGGAACACCTTTTTTAGAAAAAAAAAACACAGTATAATACATGTGCTTATAAATATGTATTACATACATTCATCCTATGAATGCACGCACGTTTCAAAGAATAAGTCTAAGTAGCTGATATGTCGGGTTTTGAGATTGACAAAGTCACCACGGACGCCTCGCTGTCGATGAAAACGTCGTGTCCCACTGAAAGGATATTCCACCTTTTTATGACACATCAAAGAATCAAACCTGATGTTTAATCACTGGTGGGCTGAGGGTGCCAGTACCCTCCTAACCATTCAACCACACCTGTTCTTCTACTTCCTCCAATTTAGACGGAAGGCTCGAAGTGAGCCCGGCTTTGAATTAACGAAGTCATCAACCAGCTAGGAGTTACACCAAGAGTTACAACACACACGCGACAAGCGCACAACCCAAACCGCAACAAAAGACAACACAGAAAAGTAAACCAAGGCACCATTGATCCATGAAGAGGGAGCATTGTCTTCTGTTGCACCGAGGGATCGCAACCGTGTCCACGCAAACATACCTCCACCGCACCAAGACTGCAACTCAAGGGGGAAACTCAACGACGGGCCGACCACCTAGCAGAGCTTGAGGAACCAAAGGAGGGAGGGTCTTGTGGCAACGCCTCCAAGAAGGTGAATGGCGCAAGAATGCGTCATCGTCGTCGGCAGAGAAGCACCTGCAAAGTTTTCACCCAGACCCGAGAACCACCACCCATGGAGCTCGGGCTAGGTCCAGACCAAACACACAACATCATCCCCTGGCATTGGGATAGGCACACCGGCAAGAGCTACGACCAGACGCCGACCTAGCAAAGCCCCCCAAGGCGCTAGGAAGGAAATCAGCTACCGCAACAAACCGTGTAAAAGCAGCTAGGCCGACGTTGCGGGAGGGCTGCGACACCAGCGAGGTCATACGGTTCTCCACAAGATACTACCAGAGAAGCTTACATGAAGCGAGGCCTCCAAGAGGAGCAGATTGAGGCGGAGGGATGGAGTCCATCATTTTGAACAGGAGGGCCATCATCGGGACGCCTTCAACAAGGGAACGAGACCCGCAGGTGACGCCGTCGCCGGCACAGGCCAGAGCCATGTGCTGCTTTCGCCGAGGTCCAAACCTAGATAGAGACGCCGGACGCCGTCGCTAGGACGTAGAGCAAACAAGGCGGAGATCACCGCCGTGCCTCCAACCTAAGTCGCACTATGAGCTAGCCCCAACTCGACTCATCCGCAGGAAACACGTGCTGGCTGGCAGAGGTTTCGGCCAGACCCAGATCTAGACGTCCAAGACCCTAGATTGGCGGCACCACGATGTCCACCATCCCCAGCGCGCGAGCACACCTGCACAAGCACGACCAAATTGGTCAGAGGGAGAACAGACCGCAGCCACCGGAGTAGTAGCTGCAGTACTGAGCTGGCCCAAGGACATCGTCCCAGATAGCTAGCAAGGACGTCGCCCGAGTGACTCCAGAACGGCGGGACGTCACCCCAACGACGCCCCACCGCCGGAAGCTCAACCGAGCTCCGACAAGCCCGAGCGGGCAGATCGCCAAAACCGGCGCCGCCGGTCCAGTCCGAGCACGACACCAGCCGCGACGGATGGTGGCCGAGGAGGTCTCTGCGTGCAGCACACCAACAGAGAACAACCCAAGACGGTTGGGCCCGCCAAGCCCAGATCTAGGCCCGTGGGCCCAGATCGGGCGTCGCCACCAGGGGACGCAGGAGCGCCGGCTGACGAGGCGCAGGGCACCACCGCCGTGACCGCTCGCCTCGCTGCCAGCCACGGCGGGATCCACCCCGGCCTGAGCCGGAGCCGGCGCCCTCCAATGCCGCCTGGCCGAGCCCGCCCCGTCGGGCCTCCCAAGCGCACAGGAGAGAAGGAAACCGCCGCCGCCATCACCGCCTGGGCTTTGCCCGGCGGCTCCCGCCGGCGGCGGCGGGGGGAGAGGAGCGAGGAGGGTGGGGAGAGGGTGGGGAGGACGGGGGCGCCCCGGTCGCCCACGGGGGAGGCGACGGGAGACATCTGGTTCCTTCCACTCTTATTTACACAGGTATGCGAAAGAAGGAAGCCAACTGATGCATTTGGCTGCAACTCCAAAAGTCATGTAGTCACGGTCCGTATAGCAATAGGACTTCTCACCGAGTGCGCCCTTTGGTCGCCACCAACTCCCTCTCCCTCGAAAGTGTACCCACCCCCACTATTTGCTGGCCGTAAAGGTAAGTCTAAATGTCGCACCCCTACTACCACCTGCAGTGAAACTAATCACTGTTGGCGGTTTAGGCCACGGACACGAGGTAAACGCCACGTCGGCGCGTCAACAACCCCCCTGAATTGCTTCCACCGGCCCAGCTCTTTCCTGCGCCGTGCTCCTCCTCCCTAAGTCCGGCCTCCTCCACATCGATTCGTATGAAATCCAACGGCGGTTCGTCCTTCCCAACCAAATCAGGCCGCCGATTCGTCCTTCCCAACCAAATCCGGCCGCTACTTCTTCCACCCGACCCTAATCCGACCGCCTATCCCACATCACCGTACCGATGGAGGTTCAGCGTCGTTGTTGCCTACAGCCGGCGACGATAGAAGGACATGAGTTTGAGGAAGATGATGCCACCGCTCGTCCATCGTCGCCGCAGTCCAGGGAGCCGCCGTCCAGCAATTGGAGCAGTTGGAGGAACCGCGGTTGTAGGGAAGAGAAGACACGGTTCTGCAGCTGCAGGGAAGAGCAAACAACGGACAGCGGGTCGACGGGCAGACTGCAGAGAGCAGGTGCTAGCACGGAGATCATCATCTCACCTCGTGGCCGTCGTCGGGAGAGAAGAGAGGAGCGAGCGGGCGACGGCGCAGGGGCGGCGCGGAAATTATGGCCCAAGTGCAGCTTGCCCAGGTGTCGACCAGGTAAGGATCAAGATGGTCTGTCTCAACCATGCCAACATGGGCCAAAACCGTTGTACACCTGGCCAAAACTTGTGCCTAAACAACTAATCGGTAGGTAGGGGTAATTTGCCTAGTTTTGTATAGTTAGGGGGTGATTTGACCAAGTTTATAGTTAGGGGGGTTAGCGTCCCATACACAATCCTTAGGGGGGTGATTTAGACTTCTTTCCTCTCCTCTCCTCCTCCTCGGCGGCGAGCATTGCTCATGGCGGCGCGTGATGACCCACAAGTATAGGGGGTGTATCGTAGTACTTTCGATAAATAAGAGTGTCGAACCCAACGAGGAGCAGAAGGTGTTGACAAGCAGTTTCGATGAATGATTCACTGTAAATGCTCAGACAAGTTTTGGAGGTTTTGATATAGCAGATAAATAAAGTACAAGTAAGTAAAATGCGAGAGTAATAATTGCAGTGAGTGGCCCAATCCTTTTTAGCACAAAGGACAAGCCGGTTTGTTTACTTATAATGACCAAACTTTCTTGAGGACACACGGGAATTTAGTCTAGTGCTTTCGCTTCATATAGTTGATTAATCTTCATTGTTTTGATAAGTGTTGTGTGGGTGAACCTATGCTAATGCACCGCCCTTCCTAGGACTAATACATACTTGTGATTAAACCCCTTGCAAGCATCCACAAATACAAGAAAGTTATTAAGATAAATCTAACCACAGCCTTAAACTCTGAGATCCTGCTATCCCTCCTGCATCGATATATGATACGTCTCCAACGTATCTATAATTTCTTATGTTCCATGCTAGTTTTATGACAATACCTACATGTTTTGTTCACACTTTATGATGTTTTTATGCATTTTCCGGTACTAACCTCTTAACAAGATGCGAAGCGCCGGTTCTGTTTTCGATGTTTTTGTTTCAGAAATCCTACACAGAAATATTCTCGGAATTGACGAAACAAAAGCCAAACCTTCTATTACCGAGACGGACCCAGGGAGCCAAGAAGTGCCGGACGGGGGCCAAGGGGCCCCACACCATACGGGCGCGGGCCCCTCCCTATTCGCGCCACCAGGTGGGGAGGCCACCCCCTGGCTCCTCCAACTCCGCCCTTCCGCCTATATAATCTCTCAGTCGCGAAAACCCTAAAACATCCAGCCACGATACGAGAAAAGTTACGCAGCCACCGCCATCGCAAAGACAAGTTTCGGGGACGAGTCTCATTCGACACGCCGCCGGGACGGGGTGCCCGGGATCCATCTCCATCTACACCACCGCCATCTTCATCGCCGCTGCCTACTCCCATGATGAGGAGGGAGTAGTTCTCCCCCGAGGCTAAGGGCTCTACCGGTAGCTATGTGGTTCATCTCTCTCTCTCCATGGTGTGATCTTTATGTGATCATGAGCTTTGTATCACTATTAATCTATGTGCTACTCTAGTGATGTTATTAAAGTAGTCTATTCCTCCTCCATGATGTAAAGGTGACAGTGTGTGCATCATGTAGTACTTGGCGTAGGTTATGATTGTAATCTCTTGTAGATTATGAAGTTAACTATTACTATGATAGTATTGATGCGATCTATTCCCCTTTCATAGCTATTGGTGACGGTGTGTATGCTATGTTAGTACTCGGTCTAAATTGCAACGGTCTATTATGCACTCTAGAGGTTACTTTAATATGAACTCGGATGTTGTGGAGCTTGTTTACTCCGGCTTGAGGAGCTCTTGTAGCCCTACACAATGAATGATGTTTGTTATCCAACAAGAGAGTGTTTGAAAGTAGCACAAGTGAGGAGAAGTTATTTATTTATTATGTGATCAATGTTGAGAGTGTCCACTAGTGAAAGTATGATCCCTAGGCCTTGTTTCTAAGCATTGAAACATCGTTTATTTACTGTTCTACTGCATGTTTACTTGCTGCCATATTTATTTCAGATTGTTATTACCACTCATAATCATCCATATTACTTGTATTTCACTATCTCTTCGCCGAACTAGTGCACCTATACATCGACAAGTGTATTAGGTGTGTTGGGGACACAAGAGACTTATTGTATCTTAATTGCAGGGTTGCTTGGGAGGAATATCTTTGACCTCTACCTCCTGACTTCGATAAACCTTGGGTGATTCACTTAAGGAAACTTGTTCTTTATTCTACAAACCTCTGCTCTTGGAGGCACAACACTGTCTACAGGAATAGAAGCGTGTGTAGACATCAATATACCAACGGGGGTTCAGGTTGCTGTCACTCCGGCAACCCCACAATTAGCAAACGAATACAAGATGTATTCCCCTAGGCCCATAAAGGTGAAGTATGATGTAGTCGGCGTTCACATGACACCACTAGAAGAATAACACCACAACTTAAATATCAAACCATTAAATATTACTCAACATAGTTCACTACTAACATTTAGACTTCACCCATGTCCTCAAGAACTAAACGAACTACTCACGAGACATCATATGGAAAATGATCAGAGGTGATATGATGTTGAATAACAATCTGAACATAAACCTTGATCCAATGGTTTCACTCAATAGCATCAATAACAAGGAGTAATCAACACCGGGAGAGTTTCCCCTATGAAATAATCAAGATTCAACCCAAGATGTTACAGCGGAGACGAGGTGCAGCGATGGAGATGACGGTGTCGATGGTGGAGATGATGATGATGATCCCAATGAAGTCCAGCTCGATGACGGTGAGGATGGCGACGATTTCCCCCTCCGGGAGGGAACTTCCCACGCGGTTTCTGCTGCCGGAGAGCTCTTTTCTCTCTGGTGTTTTCCGCCCCGCAGAGCGGCTGTGTCTATCCTCGATGCCTCCCTGCACCTTAGGGTTCTCGGGAGATGAAGTACGCGAAAGGGAGATGGCCGAGGGGGGGTCGTGGGCCCCCTCCCCACATGGCGGCGCGGCCAGGGTAGGGCCCGTGCCGGCCTATGGGGGGCCCATGGCGGCCCTCCTCGGCCTCCCCTTTTTGGCTCCGTCATTTGGGAAAATAGGAGCTTCGGTGTATTTTCCGTCAATTGTTGATCTTGAGAAATATGGTATCTGACGGTGCTTTTCCAGCAGAATTCTGACTCTAGTGAATAATTCTCCAATAATCATGAAACATGCAAATAAGTGAAATAACATAAGTATCATCTCTAAATATGAAATATATCAATGAATAACAGTAAATTATGATATAAAATAGTGATGCAAAATGGACGTATCAACTCCCCCCAAGCTTAGATCTCGCTTGTCCCCAAGCGAAACTGAACTCAGTAAACAACACCACATGTTTATGGAGTGAAGAGTCGATAAACAAAATACGGACAAGAAGCATCACATTTATTAATTCACACAAGACATTCTAGTAAACAACTTCCTCATATAACTCAACTTGAAATAAGGAAAGCGAAATCACAAATAAAGGTGCATAGGAAATCATAATTGGTGATGGCAAACTTTGTTCTTGGTCAAAGAACGATTAACAAATTGTAACTTACATGCTCAATCATAACAATCTCCTCATAATCATTGATAACTTTCAAAGTCATATTCATTCAGATAAAATTTGTACTAGACAAGGAAGAATAAAAGGCATGATTAAATAGATCACAATATAAATGGTTGGATCACAACAACTCAATTGCTTGCTTGAGATAGAGGGAAATAGGTTTACTGACTCAATATAAAAGTAAAAGATAGGCCCTTCGCAGAGGGAAGCAGGGATTAAATCATGTGCTAGAGCTTTTCAAGTTTTGAAATCATAAAGGGAGCATAAAAGTGAAGTTTTGAGAGGTGTTTATTGTTGTCAACGAATGGTAGTGGGCACTCTAAACCCCTTGTCAAACAGACTTTCTAAGAGCGGCTCCCATGCAGGACGTTATCTCTACCAGCAAGGTAGATCATCCCTCTTGTCTTTTGTTTACACATGTACTTTAGTTTTATTTATGGATGACACTCCCCCCAACCTTTGCTTTCACAAGCCATGGCTAACCGAATCCTCGGGTGCCTTCCAACATTTCACATACCATGGAGGAGTGTCTATTGCAAAATTAAGTTGCTTACTGATAAATCAGGGCAAAACATGTGAAAGAATTATTGATGAAAGTTATTAATTAGGTGGGAACCTCGTTGCCAGCTCTGTTTGCAAAATTATTGGATAAGCGGATGTATATGCCACTAGTCCATTTGTGAAAGTCTGCCCAACAAGATTGAAAGATAAAACACCACATACTTTTTCATGAGCTATAAAACATTGACACAATTAAGGAGTAATAGAGTTAGAATTGTTTAAAGGTAGCACATGAAATATTTACTTGGAGTGGCGCAAAATACCACATAGTAGGTAGTTATGGTGGACACAAATGGCATGGCTTTGGTTTAAGGTTTTGGATGCATGAGAAGCATTCCCTCTCAATACAGGTATTTGGCTAGCAAGGTTGATTAGCAAGCATAAGAGTTGAGAGAAACAAACAAATATACATGTGATAGAAACAATCATGCATCTTCCTTGTAAGCACAAGCAATTTTAACTTCAGAATACTAAGCTCATTAGCTAACAAGAAAGAAAGATAATGAAATAATATATCTACATGTACTTCCCTCTTTTCTACTTAGGCCTCAAAGTATTGTTGCTATTGACCAATGCTAAGTTTGCCAAAACCAAATAGATTTACTTGATGCTCCCAAAGTGATATCAATACTAACAACAAGATCAATCATATAACAGAAATTGCAAACTAAAATAAGGCGTGCAAAAAGTAAATGATAAACTTCTCATTAATATTCCATAACGATAACTCAAACCAAGGGATACATAGATAACCAACTAAAAGAGAGATACTTCCACACTGCAAACCATCTTATATGATAACTTCCCTACTCATGATATGACACTACTTGATATTAAAAAGGTAAAAGATAGTGATGATGTGATACCGCGGCACACCGCCCAAGCTTGGAACAAGCCAAGGGGATGCCAATACCAATGATGAATTACTCCTTTGATGGTGATGGTGGTGAATTCTTCTCGTCATCAGACTTCCAAGGAAGAGGCTCTCCATCAACAAACGACGTCTTGGTCTCGGGAATCCTGAAACTAGCAGCATAGCTAATGTGTTTAAACCTGTTTTCATACTCACAGTTTTGATTCTGAACATCATAAAGTTGCGCCTGAAGTTGGTTGGTAGTGTTGTGAAGTGACAGTATATCGTTCCATAGCTTTGTAGTCTCCTTCTTGTGTTCATCAACAAGTTCGGACACAATTCGGTGGAAGATGTCCACTTCACGTTCAACCATCTTCTTGTAGGCGAAGACCTCTTGTTCTAGTTTCTCCATCCTATCCTCCAAGCTTCCTTCTCCTTTAGGACCCCAGACATCTTCTATCTGCATCTCTCCATCTACGAGCAGCAATTCCTTGGGATGCATCTTCAGCTCGTTCATGTACGGGTTGACGACGTTCTCAAAGAAGCTATCCTTCGGAGTTCCCGACGAAGACATGGTGGCTCTAGATCGAAAACAATATATGGCTCGAAACAAAACACGACGAAAAACGATATACGGATCTCGGAGGGTCGGGGATTATATAGCAAAAAATTCTCGACAAAAGGAAGTACCAGGTGAAAACGAGTGGAAAAGGGACTCCGAGAGGCCGTCCCCATAGGGCGGCGCGGCCAGGGTGGGGCCCGCGCCCCCACGTGGGGACGTGCCCTCGTGCACCTCTTCCGCTCCGATTCGATCTTGTAATTTTTCTTATTTTCCAAATATAGCAGAAATATTGTTCGGAAAGTTAAATGCGGACTTTTTACTACTAAAACTGTTACCTATTCAAAGTCAAAATCTGCAGAACTATCAGTTTGATCTTTGATGAAGGTTTCCGGAGTCACCACTTGAATAACATCAACATCTTCATTATAAGAATCTCCAGAAATATAATGCTTGAGTCTTTGTCCATTCACCACTTGTGTGGCATCATCTTTCAACGAAGCAATTTTTATTGCCCCTGAACGATACACCTCCACAATGACATATGGTCCTTCCCATTTTGAGAGCAATTTTCCTGCAAAAAATCTGAGACGAGACCGATACAATAGGACTTTATCTCCAACATTAAATTCTCTTTTAATAATTCTTCTATCATGCCATTTCTTAACTTTCTCCTTAAATTTTTTAGCATTTTCATAAGCTTCACTTCTCCATTCATCTAAAGAACTCAATTGTAGCAACCTTTTCTTACCGGCAAGTTTAAAATCTTTATTAAGTTCTCTTACAGCCCAATAAGCTTTGTGTTCTAGTTCTAAGGGTAAATGACAAGCTTTTCCATAAACCATTTTATAAGGAGACATTCCCATAGGATTTTTATAAACAGTTTCTATAAGCCCACAATGCTTCCTTTAACTTACTAGCCCAATTTTTCTAGATTTATTAACAGTCTTTCCCAAGATAGATTTAATCTCTCTATTTGATAATTCTACTTGCCCACTAGTTTGAGGATGATAAGTGGAGCAATTCTATGATTAATACCATATTTAGCAAGAGTTTTTCTAAAACCACCATGAATAAAGTGAGAACCTCCATCAGTCATAAGATATCTAGGTACTCCAAATCTAGGAAAAATAACATCTAAATGCATTTTTAAAGAGGTCTCACCATCAGCACTTTTTGTGGGTATGGCTTCCACCCATCTAGTAACATAATCAACAGCAACAAGTATATGAGTGTTACCTTCTGAAGAAGGGAAAGGACCCATGAAGTCAAATCCCCAACAATCAAATGGTTCAATAACAACAGTATAATTCATAGGCATTTCATTGCGTCTAGAGATATTACCAACTCTTTGACATTCATCACAAGACAAAATAAACTTTCTTGCATCTTTAAAGAGAGTCGGCCAATAAAAACCTGACTGTAGAACCTTTTGTGCGGTTCTATCTCCGGCGTGATGTCCTCCATAAGCACTACCATGACACTTACTCAATATCTCTTGTTGTTCATATTCGGGGACACATCTTCGCATGATACCATCCACTCCTTCTTTATATAAGTGTGGGTCATCCCAAACATAATGTCTCAAGTCATAAAAGAATTTCCTCCTTTGCTGAGCTGAAAAGGTTGGAGGCAAGTACTTCGAAACGATAAAGTTAGCATAATCAGCATACCAAGGACTATCTCGCGAGCTCACTTTTATTACAGCCAATTGTTCATTTGGAAAACTATCATTAACGGAACAGGATCATAAGCAATATTTTCCAATCTAGGTAAATTATCAGCAACAGGATTATCAGCACATTTCCTATCTACAATATGTAAATCAAATTCTTGCAAAAGAAGCACCCATCTAATAATCCTTGGCTTAGCATCTTTCTTTCCCATAAGGTACCTAATTGCAGCATGATCAGTATGAACTGTGACTTTTGAATCAACAATATAAGGTCTAAACTTGTCACAAGCAAAAACTACGGCTAATAACTCTTTTTCAGTTGTAGCATAATTTCTTTGAGCAGCATCTAGAGTCTTACTAGCATAATAAATAACATTCAATTTTTTATCTACTCGCTGTCCAAGAACAACACCTACAACAAAATCACTAGCATCACACATAATTTCAAAAGGTAAATTCCAATCAGGAGGTTCAACTACAGGAGCAGTTGTTAAGGCTTTCTTTAGAGTTTCAAAAGCTTCCTTACAATCATCATCAAAAACAAAAGGTACATCTTTTTGAAGAAGATTAGTAAGAGCTTTGAAATTTTAGAGAAATCTTTAATAAATCTCCTATAAAAACCAGCATGACCAAGAATACTACGAATACCTTTAACATCCCTAGGATAGGGCATCTTCTCAATTGCTTCAACTTTAGCTCTATCAACTTCGATACCTTTCTCAGAAATTTTATGCCCCAATACAATTCCTTCATTAACCATAAAGTGGCATTTCTCCCAATTAAGAACAAGGTTAGTTTCTTCACATCTCTGAAAACTTTATCAAGGTTTCGCAAACAATTATCAAAAGAATTCCCATAGACAGAAAAATCATCCATGAAAACCTCTACAATCTTTTCACAAAAACCATGAAAAATAGCAGACATGCATCTTTGAAAAGTAGCGGGAGCATTACAAAAACCAAAAGGCATACGCCTATAAGCATAAGTTCCATAGGGACAAGTGAAAGTGGTTTTCTCTTGATCTTTAGCTCTAACAGCAATTTGTGAAAACCCAGAATAACCATCAAGAAAGCAGAAATGAGTATTTTTAGATAACCTTTCTACATTTGATCAATAAAGGGTAAAGGGTAATGTTCTTTCTTAGTAACTTTATTAACCTTACGAAAAACAATGCACATTCTATACCCTACAACTACTCTTTGAGGGATGAGCTCATCATTATCATTAGGTACAACAGTTATTCCTCCTTTTTTAGGAACACAATGCACAGGACTAACCCATCTACTATCAGCAATAGGATATATAATACCAGCTTCAAGAAGTTTCAATACCTCATTCTTTACCACATCCTTCATCTTAGGAATTAGACGATGCTGATGTTCAACAACAGGCTTTGCATCATCTTCCATGTTGATGGCATGTTGGCAAATAGAGGGAGAAATCCCCTTCAAGTCATCAAGAGTGTAGCCAATAGCTCCTCGGTGTTTCTTCAATATTTCCAATAATCTTTCTTCCTCAAAATCTGAAAGCTTAGCACTAATAATAACAGGATATGTTTTCTTATCATCAATATAAGCATACTTAAGATTATCAGGTAATGGTTTCAAATCAAAAACAGGATCTTCCTTTGGTGGTGGTGTTGTACCTAGATCTTCGACCGGTAAATCATGCTTAAGAATGGGTTGGCGAAGGAAAATTTCATCAAGCTCATTCCTTTCTTCCCTAAAGACTTCACTCTGGCGATCCTCCAAATATTGCTGCAAAGGATTAGTAGGAGCAAGAGCAATAGACGCAAGTTGTTCAACTCTAAAGTCATCATTAGGCAATTCAGCTTCATAAGGAGCTTTGGCAAATTTAGAGAAATTAAACTCATAAAATTCACCAGCAAATTTAGTCACAACTTTCTCTTTCTTGCAATCTATAATAGCTCCACAAGTATTTAGAAAAGGTCTACAAAGAATGATAGGACAAGTCTTACTAGCAGCAGAACCAAGTACCAAAAAGTCAGCAGGATATTTAATCTTACCACATAAAACTTCAACATCTCGAACAATACCAATAGGAGAGATAGTTTCTCTATTAGCTAGAATAACCACATCAATTTCTTCAAGCTCACAAGAACCAATTTCATGCATGATTTCCCTGTAAAGCTCATAAGGAATGGCACTAGAACTTGCACCAATATCGCATAAACCATAATAACAATGATCACCAATTCTAACAGAGAGCATAGGAACACTGGCTTTCCTAGACTTACTAGGATGTGAAACAATATTAGAAGCATCTTCACAGAAAATGATGTGACCATCTTCTACATTTTCAGTCACAAGGTCTTTAACTATTGCAACAGCAGGTTCAACATGTATTTGCTCCTCAGGTTCTATAGATTTCTTTGCACTTTTGTTAACTACACTAGTTATAACAGAATACTCCTTCATTTTAGCAGGAAAAGGAATTTTTTCGATATAAGCTTCAGGAAGAATGTGATCAATAGTTTTAACTTCAATACATTTACCTATAGGTGAATCAGTTTTATCTTTGTAAGGTTCATGATACTTATTAAAATTCTTCCTAGGCAATTCAAAATGAGAGGCAAAAGCTTTATAAAAATTTGCAACAACTTGAGAGTCAAGACCATAAGTAGCACTCATATTTCGAAATTTATCGGTATCCATAAAAGTTTCAATGCATTCATAATCATAATTTATACGACTCTCTACCTTTGTCATTCTCCCATCCTTCAGTATTCTCCTGAATCCGATCAAGAAGGTCCCATTTAAACTCTTCTTTGTTGCGTGTGAATGATCCAGAACAAGCAGTATCCAGCAAGGTTTTATCTTGAAAAGAGAGTCTTGCATAGAAATTATCAACGATGATATTACCAGGAAGCTCATGAATGGGGCATTTGAGCATTAAAGACTTCAATCTCTCCCATGCTTGGGCAATACTCTCTCCATCATGAGGCCAGAAATTATATATGCGGTTTCGGTCTTTGTGAATTTCACTTGGAGGATAGAATTTAGAATAAAATAGAGGCACAATATCCTTCCAATCAAGAGAATGCCCATCCTTCAGCAGTTTATACCAATGTGCCGCTTTACCAGACAGCGACATAGAAAATAATTTATTCCTAACTTCATCCATAGAAATACCTGCACACTTGAATAACCCGCATAATTCATGTAAAAACAGTAAATGATCTCCAGGATGAACAGTTCCATCCCCTTCATAGCGGTTATCCACAACATGTTCAATAATTTTCATAGGTATTTTATAAGGAATTACTTCCTCACCTGGCGCCTCATCCACTACCTTTGCAGTAGTAGTAGATTTCCCAAATAGGAATTCAAAAAAGATCTCTCCACAATGAATTATAGCAGCAGGCAGAAATAAAAACAGCACGTACAGTAAAAGTTTTCCTTACCAATTCCACTTACCAATAGCGCCCGGCAACGGCGCCAGAAAATAGTCTTGATGACCCACAAGTATAGGGTGTGTATCGTAGTACTTTCGATAAATAAGAGTGTCGAACCAACGAGAGCAGAAGGTGTTGACAAGCGGTTTCGATGAAGGATTCACTGTAAATGCTCACAGACAAGTTTTCAGGAGGTTTTGATATAGCAGATAAATAAAGTACAAGTAAGTAAAATGCGAGAGTAATAATTGCAGCGAGTGGCCCAATCCTTTTTAGCACAAAGGACAAGCCGGTTTGTTTACTTATAATGACCAAACGTTCTTGAGGACACACGGGAATTTAGTCTAGTGCTTTCGCTTCATATAGTTGATTAATCTTCATTGTTTTGATAAGTGTTGTGTGGGTGAACCTATGCTAATGCACCGCCCTTCCTATGACTAATACATACTTGTGATTAAACCCCTTGCAAGCATCCGCAAATACAAGAAAGTAATTAAGATAAATCTAACCACAGCCTTAAACTCTGAGATCCTGCTATCCCTCCTGCATCGATATACCAACGGGGGTTCAGGTTGCTATCACTCCGGCAACCCCACAATTAGCAAACGAATACAAGATGTATTCCCCTAGGCCCATAAAGGTGAAGTATCATGTAGTCGACGTTCACATGACACCACTAGAAGAATAACACCACAACTTAAATATCAAACCATTAAATATTACTCAACATAGTTCACTATTAACATTTAGACTTCACCCATGTCCTCAAGAACTAAACGATCTACTCACGAGACATCATATGGAAAATGATCAGAGGTGATATGATGATGAATAACAATCTGAACATAAACCTTGATCCAATGGTTTCACTCAATAGCATCAATAACAAGGAGTAATCAACACCGGGAGAGTTTCCCCTATCAAATAATCAAGATTCAACCCAAGATGTTACAGCGGAGACGAGGTGCAGCGATGGAGATGATGGTGTCGATGGTGGAGATGATGATGATGATGATCCCAATGAAGTCCAGCTCGATGACGGTGACGATGGCGACGATTTCACCCTCCGGGAGGGAATTTCACCGGCGGATTTCTGCACTGCCGGAGCTCTTTTCTCTGGTGTTTTCCCCGCAGAGGTGGCTGTGTCTATCTCGATGCTTCCTGCACCTTAGGGTTCTCGGGAGATGAAGTACGCGAAAGGGAGATGGCCGAGGGGGGGGGTCGTGGGCCCCCTCCCCACATGGCGGCGCGACTAGGGTAGGGCCCGCGCCGGCCTATGGGGCCCCATGGAGGCCCTCCTCGGCCTCCCCTTTTGGCTGGCTCCGTCATTTGGGAAAATAGGAGCTTCGGTGTATTTTCCGTCAATTGTTGATCTTCAGAAATATTGTATCCTGACGGTGCTTTTTCCAGCAGAATTCTGACTCCGGTGAATAATTCTCCAATAATCATGAAACATGCAAAATAAGTGAAATAACATAAGTATCATCTCTAAATATGAAATATATCAATGAATAACAGTAAATTATGATATAAAATAGTGATGCAAAATGGACGTATCAGCGCCGTCGGCGCTGCCTTTCTACCCTTCCCATTCCTCGCTTAGTGCTGGTCCGTACTCTCCTTCAGCTCCCTCTGGTCTGCTTGGTGAATTTATATTCGATTTATCGCAGTCTATTTCTTTCTCAACCATTTGCTCCTTGATGCCTTGCGAAGCTATGGCCTTCGCTTGCGGTTCGTTCTTCATGCTGCCCGTCTCCTCTCTCCAGCCCGCGCACTTGGAACTGCCGTTGTCAGGACAGTGTTGGTCTCACTCCTTACCTGCTGTCGTTGTTTTAGGAACCTAGCCGGTCCGTGTCCTTCCCGCGCTGTCCTGTAGGCGTGGGGATGGAATGGAGCTCTGAACCCTAGGCTGCCTTGGTGAAATCTTCCGTTATATGGAGAATTATCAGTTTCGCCTCGTGATGACCCACAAGTATAGGGGATCGCAACAGTCTTCGAGGGAAGTAAAACCCAAATTTATTGATTCGACACAAGGGGAGGTAAAGAATACTTATAAGCCTTAACAACCGAGTTGTCAATTCAGTTGCACCTGGAAAAGCACTAGTAACAGGGGTGATGTGAAAGTAGCGGTAATATGAGAGCAGTAGTAACAGTAACACAGCAGCAGTAGTAGTAATATGAGAGCAATGGCACCAGATAATAGTTGATACTACTTCCAATGACATGTAGAACGAGTATATAATGATGAGAGATGGACCGGGGTTCCCAGCTATCTACACTAGTGGCAACTCTCCAATAACAAGTGTTGGGTGAACAATTACAGTTGGGCAATTGATAGGATTGATAAGGCATTAAGAAAGAACATCAATTCATTAATCATGTAGGCATGTTTTCCATATTTAGTCGTACGTGCTCGCAATGAGAAACTTGCACAACATCTATTGTCCTACCAGCCGGTGGCAGCCGGGCCTCAAGGGAATCTACTGGATATTAAGGTACTCCTTTTAATAGAGTACCGGAGCAAAGCATTAACACTCCGTGAAAACATGTGTCCCTCACATCACCGCCATCCCCTCCGGTTGTCCCGATTTCTGTCACTTCGGGGCCTTTGGTTCCGGACAGTGACATGTGCATACAACTTGTAGATACAATCTAAGCAATAATTATAGAGCTCAAATCTAAGATCATGCCACTCGGGCCCTAGTGACAAGCATTAAACACAACAAGATTGCAGCAACAATAACTTCACAAACTTTATAGATAGACTAATCATAATGTATCATCCATCGGATCCCGACAAACACAACACCGATTACATCAGATGAATCTCAATCATGTAAGGCAGCTCATGAGATCATTGTATTGAAGTACATGGGGGAGAGAATACCAACTAGCTACAGCTAGAACCCGTAGTCCATGGGGGAACTACTCACGGAGCATGATGGAGGCGATGGCGTCGATGGAGATGGCTTCGGGGGCACTTCCCCGTCCGGCAGTGCCGGAACAGAGACTTCTGTCCCCGAATTGGAGTTTCGCGATGGCGGCGGCGCCCCTGGAGTCTTTCTGGAGTTTCGTCAAGTGGTACGGTGTTTTTAGGTCACGAGGGGTTAAATAGGCGAAGAGGCGGCGTCAGAGGGGCACCAGGGCGCCCTCACCCTAGGCCGGCGCGGCCAGGGGCCTGCCCGCGCGGCCGTGTGTGTCGGGGCCCTGGGCCTCCTCTCCGTCTCCCCTTCGGTGTTCTGGAGCCTCCCGGGAAAAATAAGATCTTTGGCGTTGATTTCGTCCAATTCCGAGAATATTGCCCGAACAGCCTTTCTGGAACCAAAAACAGCAAAGGAGCACTGTGGCATCTTGTTAATAGGTTAGTTCCGGAAAATGCATGAAATCATCATAAAGTGCAAGCAAAACATGTAAGTATTGTCATAAAACAAGCATGGAACATAGAAATTATGGATACGTCGGGGACGTATCAGCATCCCCAAGCTTAGTTCTGCTCGTCCCGAGCAGGTAAACGATAAAAAGAATAATTTCTGTAGTGACATGCTACTTACATAACCTTGATCATACTATTACAAAGCATATGAAATGAATGAAGTGACTCAAGGCAATGATCTATAGTTGCTAACAAATAGATAACATATAGCAAAACTTTTCATGAAGAGTACTTTCAAGACAAGCATCAAAAGTCTTGCACAAGAGTTAACTCACAAAGCAATAAATTCAAAGTAAAGGCATCGAAGCAACACAAAGGAAGATTTAAGTTTCAGCGGTTGCTTTCAACTTTCAACATGCATATCTCATGGATAATTGTCAACACAAAGTAATATGATGAATGCAAATAAGCAAGTATGTAAGAATCAATGCACAGTTGACACAAGTGTTTGCTTCTAAGATGGAAGGAAGTAGGTAAACTGACTCAACATAAAGTAAAAGAATGGTCCTTCAAAGAGGAAAGCATCGATTGCTATATTTGTGCTAGAGCTTTGGTTTTGAAAACATAAAGAGAGCATAAAAGTAAAGTTTTGAGAGGTGTTTGTTGTTGTCAACGAATGGTAATGGGTACTCTAACTACCTTATCAACCAGACTTTCAAGAGCGGCTCCCATGAAGGACGTTATTTCTACCACCGTGGTAGATCATCCCTCTTCTCTTTTGTTTACACATGTATTTTAGTGGGGTGGCACTCCTTCCAACCTTTCTTTCACAAACCATGGCTAACCGATTCCATCGGGTGCCTGCCAACAATCTCATACCATGAAGGAGTGCCTTTTTATTTTAATTTTATTATGATGACACTCCTCCCCACCTTTGCTTTCTCAAGCCATGGCTAACCGAATCCTTCGGGTGCCGTCCAACCTTTCACATACCATGGAGGAGTGTCTATTTGCAAAATTAAGTTGCTTACTGATGAATCAGAGCAAAACATGTGAAGAGAATTATTAATGAAGTTAATTAATTGGGGCTGGGAACCCCTTTGCCAGCTCTTTATGCAAAGTTATTGGATAAGCGGATGAAGCCACTAGCCCATTGTGAAAGTCTGTCAGAAGTAAATGACAAGATCGAAAGATAAAACACCACATACTTCCTCATGAGCTATAAAACATTGACACAAATAAGAGATGATAAATTTTGAATTGTTTAAAGGTAGCACTCAAGCAATTTACTTTGGAATGGCGGAAAATACCATGTAGTAGGTAGGTATGGTGGACACAGATGGCATAGGTTTTGGCTCAAGGTTTTGGATGCACGAGAAGTATTCCCTCTCGATACAAGGCTTAGGCTAGCAAGACTGTTTGAAGCAAACACAAGTATGAACCGGTACAGCAAAACTTACAAAAGAACATATCGCAAGCATTATAATACTCTACACTGTCTTCCTTGTTGCTCAAACACTTTTACCAGAAAATATCTAGACCTTAAGAGAGATCAATTATGCAAACCAATTTCAACAAGCTCTACGGTAGTTCTCCACTAATAGGTTTAAACTACATGAAAAAACTTAATCATGATCTACTTGAGAGCTCAAAACAATTGCCAAGTGTCAAATTATTCAAGACATTATGAGGCATTTTCTATTTCCAACCAAATACCAATAAGTATTGTAGCTTCCAACTTTTATCATTGAACATTAAAAGTAAAACGAAGAACAAGTGTTCATATGAAAAAGCGGAGCGTGTCTCTCTCCCAAACAAGGATTGCTAGGATCCGAATTTATTCAAACAAAAAAAAAAATAAAAACACACAGACGCTCCAAGTAAAGCACATAAGATGTGACCGAATAAAAATATAGTTTCAATAGAAGAAACCTGATAAGTTGATGAAGAAGGGGATGCCTTGGGCATCCCCAAGCTTAGACGCTTGAGTCTTCTTGAAATATGCAGGGATGAACCACGGGGGCATCCCCAAGCTTTGACTTTTCACTCTTCTTGATCATATACCATCCTCCTCTCTTGACCCTTGAAAACTTCCTTCACACCAAACTTCTCATAAACTTCATTAGAGGGGTTAGTACTCAAAAAACTTGAATCCACCTTGGTCCTGTAGTGACACATTGCAAGAACTCAATAAAACATTAGCTACAGCTCTCCACGTCTAGAAAGCCTCACATAAAGTCCACAAGAGACAATGCAAAAAACAGAGACAGAATCTGCCAAAACAGAACAGCCAGTAAACACGAATTTTAAAATGGTACTTACGTTGCTCAAATCAGAAAACTCAAAACTAATGAAAGTTGCGTACATATCTGAGGATCACGCACGTAAATTGGCAGATTTTTCTGAGTTTCCTACAGAGAAATATGCCCAGATTCGTGACAGATAGAAATCTGTTTCTGCGCAGAAATCCAAATCTAGTATCAACCTTCGATTAGAGGCTTCACTTGGCACAACAAAACACAAAACTAAGATAAGGAGAGGTTGCTACAGTAGTAAACAACTTCCAAGACACAAATATAAAACAAATTACTGTAGCAAAATAACACATGGGTTATCTCCCAAGAAGTTCTTTCTTTATAGCCATCAAGATGGGCTCAGCAGTTTTAATGATGCACTCGCAAGAAATAGTATTTGAAGCAAAAGAGAGCATCAAGAGGCAAATTCAAAACACATTTAAGCCTAACATGCTTCCTATGAAAAGGAATCTTGTAAATAAACAAGTTCATGAAGAGCAAAGTAACAAGCATAGGAAGATAAAACAAGTGTAACTTCAAAATTTTAAGCATATAGAGAGGTGTTTTAGTACCATGCAAATTTCTACAACCATATTTTCCTCTCTCATAATAATTTTCAGTAGCTTCATGAATAAACTCAACAATATAACTATCACATGCAGCATACTTTTCATGATTTCCAAACACATAATTTTTATCAATCTCAAGAATAGTGGAATTAAAACTTTCAAACTTACTTTTATTAATAATATAACAAGATGATTGATCAATCTCAAAAGATATGGGACTCATAGATAAAGTCAAGAACTCTCCAATCCCTTTTTCATTAGTAGTACAATTAATATTATCAAGTAACATAGGACCATCATCTAGAGCTTTATCATAAACATTTGCCAAGCAAAATTCTTTAGTACCATGCATTTCGACATCAGGCACAAACAAAGCATTATCATAAGATTTATCAAAGTAGCATGGATTATCATAGATAACAGTAGCATAATCATTCTCACAAGTATTACTCATAGGTACTATTTCAAGAGAATCCACAGGAACATAACATTCAACCTCTTTCGGTAAGCATGGAGGACAATCAAATAGTGTAAGAGATAAAGAGTTACTCTCATTAGAAGGTTGACATGGGTAGCTAATCCATTCTTCCTCCTTTTGTTCGTCGCTCTCTTCTTCTTTTTCATCCAATGAGCTTTCAGGTTCATCAATTTCCTCCTCTTTTTCATCCAATGAGCTTTCAGGTTCATCAATTTCTTCTTCCACAGGTTCCTGCAAATTGTGAGTGCATTCTTGTGCATTAATGTGTCTCTCTTTATAATCAAGGATATAAGGATTCCTACTGTAGCATTCTATACAAGAATTAAGGATAGTAGAGACATAATCTTTAAGGTCCTTACAAATAGCACAAGTTTCATAATTCTCAACCATGAAGGATTCTATCTCGGAGGCTCCCATAAATAAGACAAATTGTTCTACCTCTTCGAACCCAAAATGAATATAGCAATTCCGGTTATAGTTATTAATACAAAATTCCTCACTAAAGCCACATTGAAATTTAAGATGTTTAGTATCATGTTGAGAGCAACAGTTTATATCATGGCGTCTAAGCAAGATTCTAGCAATTGTATTTAATTTCTCTATCATAGCACTCATTATTTTACCAGTTCTTGATTCTCTATAATTATTATAACATTCTATAAGCTCCAAGTAGGTTGTAGGTTCTCCCATAACAGCAGTTTTTAATTTTTTGGTTTTTCAAATTTTTATGGATTTTTGGGTATATGAGACAAATAAAACAAGACAAAAATAAACTAAGCAAAAGTAAACTACGCAAACTAATACTAGACAGAAATAAACTAAGCAAAACAAAATAAATTAAAACAGAGAGAGAGGTAGAGTGTACTCCCCAGGTGAACTTATGAGTAGAGCTATGCCTCCCCGGCAACGGCGCCAGAAAATAGTCTTGATGACCCACAAGTATAGGGGATCGCAACAGTCTTCGAGGGAAGTAAAACCCAAATTTATTGATTCGACACAAGGGGAGGTAAAGAATACTTATAAGCCTTAACAACTGAGTTGTCAATTCAGCTGCACCTGGAAAAGCACTAGTAACAGGGGTGATGTGAAAGTAGCAGTAATATGAGAGCAGTAGTAACAGTAACACAGCAGCAGTAGTAGTAATATGAGAGCAATGGCACCAGAAAATAGTTGATACTACTTCCAATGACATGTAGAACAGTATATAATGATGAGAGATGGACCGGGGTTCCCAGCTATCTACACTAGTGGCAACTCTCCAATAACAAGTGTTGGGTGAACAAATTACAGTTGGGCAATTGATAGGATTGATAAGGCATTAAGAAAGAACATCAATTCATTAATCATGTAGGCATGTTTTCCATATTTAGTCGTACGTGCTCGCAATGAGAAACTTGCACAACATCTATTGTCCTACCAGCCGGTGGCAGCCGGGCCTCAAGGGAATCTACTGGATATTAAGGTACTCCTTTTAATAGAGTACGGAGCAAAGCATTAACACTCCGTGAAAACATGTGTCCCTCACATCACCGCCATCCCCTCCGGTTGTCCCGATTTCTGTCACTTCGGGGCCTTTGGTTCCGGACAGTGACATGTGCATACAACTTGTAGATACAATCTAAGCAATAATTATAGAGCTCAAATCTAAGATCATGCCACTCGGGCCCTAGTGACAAGCATTAAACACAACAAGATTGCAGCAACAATAACTTCACAAACTTTATAGATAGACTAATCATAATGTATCATCCATCGGATCCCAACAAACACAACACCGATTACATCAGATGAATCTCAATCATGTAAGGCAGCTCATGAGATCATTGTATTGAAGTACATGGGGAGAGAATACCAACTAGCTACAGCTAGAACCCGTAGTCCATGGGGGAACTACTCACGGAGCATGATGGAGGCGATGGCGTCGATGGAGATGGCTTCCGGGGCACTTCCCCGTCCCGGCGGGTGCCGGGACGAGACTCTGTCCCCCGAATTGGAGTTTCGCGATGGCGGCGGCGCCCCTGGAGTCTTTCTGGAGTTTCGTCAAGTGGTACGGTGTTTTTAGGTCACGAGGGGTTAAATAGGCGAAGAGGCGATGTCAGAGGGGCACCAGGGCGCCCTCACCCTAGGCCGGCGCGGCCAGGGGCCTGCCCGCGCGGCCGTGTGGTGTCGGGGCCCTGGGCCTCCTCTCCGTCTCCCCTTCGGTGTTCTGGAGCCTCCCGGAAAAATAAGATCTTTGGCGTTGATTTCGTCCAATTCCGAGAATATTGCCCGAACAGCCTTTCTGGAACCAAAAACAGCAGAAAACAGGAACTGGCACTGTGGCATCTTGTTAATAGGTTAGTTCCGGAAAATGCATGAAATCATCATAAAGTGCAAGCAAAACATGTAAGTATTGTCATAAAACAAGCATGGAACGACAGAAATTATGGATACGTCGGGGACGTATCACCTCGCACACAGCAATAACAGTTGATTCCATATTCTCCCAAGTAGTGTGAAAAGCACATTCTCGGATCACATTGAGGGTCTGATTTGCAGCAATCCAGTACTAACGGAGTAACGGTGTTGCTGCTTTGTGCAATCCAGTTTTCTGGAGGATGTAGAAGAACCTCTTGTTGAATTTGAACCAACCCGTTGTTCAGAAACCACGCAGATTATAAGCCCAGAACAATTTAGTGGCAACAGAGGTGCACAACTTTGAGTCAATCAATTTATCCCAGCATTCGTTCTGTATCTGTAAGCCTGACCATCCGGGAGGTGCTCAACGTGCCTGACAGGTGACAGCCGCAACCTCTAGGCTTTCTCTCCAAAGATTCACTTCGGATAATGTGGAAACCCACCCATACATCTCTAGCAACAAGGTATCACGGATCAAAGGAAGATTGATGTCATGAGGTTATTTTATTCTGCATCCTTTTGTCACTTTGAATATCTTATTTAGGGAGTAGCTTTGTGTATGCATGGATGAATTTCAGTCTGTGGCTCTTATTGATGGATCTGTTTGGCAAGGGACTGGATTAGATCCAGCAACCTCCCACGGAACCTGCACTGCCTCAGTCTTGATTTCTTCCTCGGTGATACATCCTCTTCTTGTCTCTTTCTTCTTTGCAAATCTATGGTTCCCAGAGTATTGCTATTGGTGGCCTCAAAATCTATGTATAATGTTGATAAAAGATGTTAAATATTCTTGCTCATCTAATTCTGGGCTAGCAAACTGATCCTTGTTGATTAGATCAACACTTCCCATTCGTGCTTCAGATGAAAAAGTGTTTTGCTCTTCTTTGTTGCATGTAGGAGCATAATCTTGATACTATCATTTCCCCCTCTTGTTACTGTTGAGAATATATGCTATCTGACATGTATTGCCTATATTTGCATTATTAATGTCCAATAATGAAGTGATACCTTGCCGCGCCCTACTACCCGCCTGGGGAAGGATCTTCTTCCCAATGGGGGAATGAAGGTACCTCTTCACAATGGGGGCAACAAGGGCCCTTCTTCGAGATGGATCATACGGTTGGGGGCACGGCTCCGACCATCCCGGCTACTAGTTTCACCCCAAGCTTGGGGGAATATGTGCCCTTCACCTTTTCTCCATTGTATGTTGTCATGCTAGTTACTTTTCAGTATTGTTGCTTTGAAGTTCTTGTTTAGTTCATCATTTGAAAAATCCAAAAATATTCCTCCTTTTCGGTCGTTGCATTTGCTTTCCTTCGAACCAAAAACCCAAAAACCCAAAAATATTTTTGTTTTCTAGTTTCTTGCGTTTTGCTTTCTTCGCAAACAAAAACCTTAAAAACCAAAAGGATTTATTTTGTTTCTTTTGCTTTATTGATGTACCTTTGTTTTTTTACAATTCCAGAAACTTCAAAAACACACAAAAAAATTCGTTTTGCTTTCAAAGAAAAACGGAGTTGAGATTTCTTCTTGATAGTCTTCACCGTTTGATTTTTATTTCCTAGCCTGTAACTTGATTGGGCTGAAAACTTCGCTGAAATTTAAAACTTTGCATCCTCTACTGTCACATAAATTGGCTAAAATTCCTGAAATGTTTAAGTGGGGAAAAAACGGGTTGCATAGCTGCTGGAGTTTATTGACATATTTTATTTCTCATCACTAAAATGGCTAGTTGAATTTTCTATTGGTCCAAAATGAATTGCTATACTTTTATATGGATCCCAGCCACATGGTACACCTTAGTTACATCATATGTTCAAGGGTGCTACTGTAAACATGAGATGCTTTGAGTGAACCAAGTTTAAATCTTTGGCTTCTATATGTGAGCTTGTTGCGCAGATGAAACTGGATGTGAGGATCGATAAAAGAGGTATGACACCTTTGCTATATTCATGTATGGAAATTAACGATAGCAAATACTTGTGCATAGTTTCATCAATACTTGGGAAAGTGATATTAGATGTCTAGTATCTTTGTGTTCTCCTCTCTATTTATGATGCAAGCGAGATATTATTGAGGAATGCTATTTTTACATGATTGAGAGATAGTGGTCTGATACGTCCAATTTGCATCACTATTTTGTATCATAATTTGCTGTTATTCATTGATATATTTCATATTGGGACACAATACTTATGTTATTTCATCTATTTTGCATGTTTCATCATCATTGGAGGATCAAGCACCGGAGCCAGGATTCTGCTGGAAAAAGCACCGTCGAACGCAATATTTCGGAAGATCAACTGTGGAAGGAAATTTCACGTAGATTCCTATTTTTCCAGATGACGGAGAGAGCCAGAAGGGGAAGAAGAGAGGAGCCACTGTGGGCCCAGACCCTAGGGCGGCGCGGCCCATGGCCTGGCCGCGCCACCAATGGTGCAGGGGGCCCACGACCCCTTTCGCCTCCTTTCTTCGCGTACTCCTTCGTCCCGAAAACCTAAGCCACGAGAGGGATCCTCACGAAGGGTTACAGCCGCCTGCGGGGCGGAGAGCACCAGAGAAAAGAGCTCTCCGGCGGGCAGGAATCCGCCGGGGAAATTCCCTCCCGGAGGGGGAAATCGACGCCATCGCCATCGTCATCGAGCGGGACATCATCTCCATCACCATCATCATCATCTCCACCATCTACACCGCCATCACCACCGCTGCACCTCGTCACCGCTGTAACGATTTGGGTTTGATCTTGATTGTTTGATAGGGGAAACTCTCCCGGTGTTATTCTATACTTGTTGTAGATGCTATTGAGTGAAACCATTGAACCAAGGTTCATGTTCAGATTGTTATTCATCATCATATCACCTCTGATTGTATTCCATATGATGTCTCGTGAGTAGTTCGTTTAGTTCTTGAGGACATGGGTGAAGTCTAAATGCTAGTAGTGAATTATGGTTGAGTAATATTCAATGTTATGATATTTAAGTTGTGGTGTCATTCTTCTAGTGGTGTCGTGTGAACGTCGACTACACGACACTTCACCATTTATGGGCCTAGGGGAGTGCATCTTGTATTCGGTTGCTAATTGCGGGGTTGCCGGAGTGACAGAAACCTAAGCCCCCGTTAGTATATCGATGCAGGAGGGATCGCAGGATCTCAGAGTTTAAGGTTGTGGTTAGATTTATCTTAATTACTTTCTTGTAGTTGCGGATGCTTGCAAGGGGTATAATCACAAGTATGTATTAGTCCTAGGAAGGGCGGTGCATTAGCATAGGTTCACCCACACAACACTTATCAAAACAATGAAGATTAATCAGCTGTATGTAGCGAAAGCACTAGACTAAAATCCCCGTGTGTCCTCAAGAACGTTTGGTCATTATAAGTAAACAAACCGGCTTGTCCTTTGTGCTAAAAAGGATTGGGCCACTCGCTGCAATTATTTCTCTCGCATTTTATTTACTTGTACTTTATTTATCTGCAATATCAAAACCCCCTGAATACTTGTCTGTGAGCATTTACAGTGAATCCTTCATCGAAACTGCTTGTCAACACCTTCTCTCTCGTTGGGTTCGACACTCTTATTTATCGAAAGTACTACGATACACCCCCTATACTTGTGGGTCATCAAGACTATTTTCTGGCGCCGTTGCCGGGGAGTGAAGCGCTATTGGTAAGTGGAATTGGTAAGGAAAACCTTTACTGTTTGTGCTGATTTTATTTCTTCGCCTATAAATCATTATGGAGAGATCTTCTCTTCAATTTCTATTTGGGAAATCTACTACTACTGCAACGGTAGTGGATGAAGCGCCAGGTGAGGAAGTAGTACCATATAAAATACCTATGAAAATTATTGAACGTGTTATGGATAACCGCTATGAAGGGGATGGAACTGTCCATCCTGGTGATCATTTATTGTTTTTGCATGAATTATGCGGGTTATTCAAATGTGCAGGTATTTCTATGAATGAAGTTAGAAAGAAACTATTCACTATATCGCTGTCTGGTAAAGCGGCGCACTGGTATAAATTGCTGAAGAATGGTGATTCTATTGATTGGGAGGACATTGTGCCTTTATTCTATTCCAAATTTTATCCTCCAAGTGAAATTCACAAAGATCGGAACCGCATATATAATTTCTGGCCTCATGATGGAGAAAGTATTGCCCAAGCTTGGGGGAGATTGAAGTCTTTAATGCTCAAATGCCCCATTCATGAGCTTCCTGGTAATGTTATTATTGATAATTTCTATGCAAGACTTTCTTTTCAAGACAAGACCTTGCTGGATACTTCTTGTTCTGGATCATTTACACGCAAGAATGAAGAGTTTAAAAGGGACCTTCTTGATCGGATCCAAGAAAATACTGGATGGGAGAACGACAAAGATAGAGAATCAGGTATAACTTATGATTATAAATGCATTGAAGCTTTTATGAATACTGATAAATTCCGTAATATGAGTGCTACATATGGTCTTGATTCCCAAGTTGTTGCAAATCTTTATAAAGCTTTTGCCTCTCATTATTGCCTAAGAAGAATTTTGATAAGTATCATGAACCGTATAAAGATAAAATTGATTCATCTGTAAACAAATGTGTAGTGATTGAAACTGTTGATAATGTTATTCCTGAAGCTTATATTGAAAAAACTCCTTTCCCTGCTAAAATGAAGGAGTACTCTGTCATATCTAGTGCGGTTAATAAAAGTGAAAAGAAACCTAAAGAACCTGAAGAACAAATTAAAATTGAACCTGCTGTTGCAATAGTTAAAGATCTTGTGACTGAGAATGTGGAGGATGGTCATATTATTTTCTGTGAAGATGCTTCTAATATTGTTTCACATCCTAATAAACCCAAACAAGTTAGTGTTCCTATGCTATCTGTTAGAATTGGTGATCATTGCTATTATGGTTTATGTGATATTGGTGCAAGTGTTAGTGCTATACCTTATGAACTTTACACGGAGATTATGCACGAAATTGGTTCTTGTGAACTTGAAGATATTGATGTGGTTATTCATCTGGCTAATAGAGAAACTATTTCTCCAATTGGTATTGTTCGAGATGTGGAAGTTCTATGTGGTAAGATTAAATATCCTGCTGACTTTTTGGTACTTGGTTCTGCTGCTAGTGATTATTGTCCTATCATTTTTGGTAGACCTTTTCTAAATACTTGTGGAGCTATTATAGATTGTAAGAAAGAGAAAATTTTGACTAGATTTGCTGGTGAACCTTATGAATTTAACTTTTCTAAATTTACCAAAACTCCTTATAAAGTTGACTTGCCTAGTAATGATTTTAAAATGGAGCAGTGTGCATCTATTGTTCTTGTTCCTAATAACCCTTTGCAGCAACATTTGGAGAATAGTGAAAGTGAAGCTTTTAGGAAAGAAAGAGATGAGCTTGAGGAAATTTTTCGTCGCCAACCTATTCTCAAGCATGATTTACCGGTGGAAGATCTGGGTACAACACCACCACCAAGGAAGATCCTGTTTTTGATCTAAAGCCTTTACCTGATAATCTTAAATATGCTCATATTGATGATAAGAAAATATATCCTGTTATTATTAGTTCTAAGCTTTCAGAGATTGAGGAAGAAAGGTTATTGGAAATATTGAAGAAACACCGAGAGCTATTGGCTATACTCTTGATGATTTGAAAGGGATTTCTCCTTCTATTTGCCAACATGCTATTAATATGGAAGAAGATGCAAAGCCTGTTGTTGAACATCAACGTCGTCTAATTCCGAAGATGAAGGAAGTGGTAAGGAATGAGGTATTAAAACTGCTTGAAGCTGGTATTATATATCCTATTGCTGATAGTAGATGGGTTAGTCCTGTGCATTGTGTTCCTAAGAAAGGAGGAATGACTGTTGTGCCTAATGATAATGATGAGCTTATTCCTCAAAGAATAGTTGTAGGGTATAGAATGTGCATTGATTTTCAAAAAGTTAATAAAGTTACTAAGAAAGATCATTACCCTTTACCCTTTATTGATCAAATGTTAGAGAGGTTGTCTAAAAATACTCATTTTTGCTTTCTTGATGGTTATTCTGGGTTTTCACAAATTGCTGTTAAAGCTAAAGATCAAGAGAAAACCACTTTTACTTGTCCTTATGGAACTTATGCTTATAGGCGTATGCCTTTTGGTTTATGTAATGCTCCTGCTACTTTTCAAAGATGCATGTCTGCTATTTTTCATGGTTTTTGCGAAAGTATTGTAGAGGTGTTCATGGATGATTTTTCTGTCTATGGGAATTCTTTTGATAATTGCTGCGAAACCTCGATAAAGTTTTGCAGAGATGTGAAGAAACTAACCTTGTTCTTAATTGGGAGAAATGCCACTTTATGGTTAATGAAGGAATTGTATTGGGGCATAAAATTTCCGAGAGAGGTATTGAAGTTGATAGAGCTAAAGTTGAAGCGATTGAGAAGATGCCCTATCCGAGGGATGTTAAAGGTATTCGTAGTGTTCTTGGTCATGCTGGGTTTTATAGGAGATTTATTAAAGATTTCTCTAAAATTTCAAAGCCTCTTACTAATCTTCTTCAAAAAGATGTACCTTTTGTTTTTGATGATGATTGTAAGGAAGCTTTTGAAACTTTAAAGAAAGCCTTAACAACTGCTCCTGTAGTTGAACCTCCTGATTGGAATTTGCCTTTTGAAATTATGTGTGATGCTAGTGATTTTGCTGTAGGCGCTGTTCTTGGACAGCGGGTAGATAAGAAATTAAATGTTATTCATTATGCTAGTAAGACTCTTGATGCTGCTCAAAGAAATTATGCTACAACTGAAAAAGAATTGTTAGCTGTAGTCTTTGCTTGTGATAAGTTTAGACCCTATATTGTTGATTCAAAAGTTACAATTCATACTGATCATGCTGCAATTAGATACCTTATGACAAAGAAAGATGCTAAGCCAAGGCTTATTAGATGGGTACTTCTGTTGCAAGAATTTGATTTACATATTATAGATAGGAAAGGTGCTGATAATCCTGTTGCTGATAATTTGTCTAGATTGGAAAATATTGCTTATGATCCTGTTCCTGTTAATGATAGTTTTCCAAATGAACAATTGGTTGTAATAAAGGTGAGCTCGCGAGAGAGCCCTTGGTATGCAGATTATGCTAACTTTATTGTTTCGAAGTATTTGCCTCCAACCTTTTCAGCTCAGCAAAGGAGGAAATTCTTTTATGACTTGAGGCATTATTTTTGGGATGACCCACACTTATATAAAGAAGGAGTGGATGGTATTATGCGAAGATGTGTTCCTGAATATGAACAACAGGAGATATTGAATAAATGTCATGGAAGTGTTTATGGAGGACATCACGCTGGAGATAGAACCGCGCAAAAGGTTCTACAATCAGGTTTTTATTGGCCAACACTCTTCAAAGATGCAAGGAAATTTATTTTATCTTGTGATGAATGTCAAAGAGTTGGTAATATCTCTAGACGCAATGAGATGCCTATGAATTATACTCTTGTTATTGAACCATTCGATTGTTGGGGATTCGACTTCATGGGACCTTTCCCTTCTTCAGACGGTAACACTCATATACTTGTCGCTGTTGATTATGTTACTAAATGGGTAGAAGCTATACCTACAAAAAGTGCTGATGGTGAGACCTCTATAAAAATGCTTGTAGATATTATATTTCCTAGATTTGGAGTACCTAGATATATTATGACTGATGGAGGTTCTCATTTCATTCATGGAGGTTTTAGAAAAACTCTTGCCAAGTATGGTATTAATCATAGAATTGCTTCTGCTTATCACCCTCAAACTAGCGGTCAAGTAGAATTATCAAATAGAGAGATTAAAGCTATCTTAGGTAAAACTGTTAATAAATCTAGAAAGAATTGGCCTAGCAAATTGAAAGAAGCGTTATGGGCTTATAGAACTGCTTATAAAAATCCTATGGGAATGTCACCTTATAAAATGGTTTATGGAAAAGCTTGTCATTTACCTCTAGAACTAGAGCACAAAGCTTATTGGGCTCCTAAATTAGCCGGTAATAAGAGGTTGTTGCAATTAAGTTCTCTAGATGAATGGAGAAGTGAAGCTTATGAAAATGCTAAACTCTTTAAAGAAAAAGTTAAGAAGTGGCATGATAGAAGGATCATTAAAAGAGAATTTAATGTTGGAGATCAAGTTCTATTGTATCGGTCTCGTCTCAGATTCTTTGCAGGGAAATTACTCTCGAAGTGGGAAGGACCATATGTTGTTGAGGAGGTGTATCGTTCAGGAGCAATTAAAATTAGCTCTCTCCAAGGCAATGCCACACAAGTGGTGAATGGACAAAGACTCAAGCATTATATCTCGGGCGATTCTTATAATGTTGATGTTGATATTATTCAAGTGGAAACACCGGAGGCTTTCATCAAAGGGCAAATTGACAGTCCGCCAGAACTGGACTTTGAATAGGTAACAGTATAGGTAATAAAAAGTCCGCGTTTACCTTTCCGAACATTATTTTTGCTGTTTTTGGAAAATATGAAAAATTACGGAATCGAAACGGAGTGGAAAAGACGCACGAGGGGGTGCCACCATAGGCCGGCGCGGCCTGACCTGGGCCCGCGCCGACCTATGGTCTGGCCGCCTCGTTGCCCGTTTCCACTCGTTTTCGGCCTGGAACCTTCCTTTTGTCGTAAAAATATTTGCTATATAATCCCCCGGACCCCTGGAGGTCCGTAATATCGTTTTCTCGTCGTGTTTTGTTTCGAGCTGTTTTCTGCCAGATTTGTTTTGATCTAGAAGCACCATGGTCTCCAACAATAAAGACAAGGGGCCTTGGAGGGAAGAGATAGATGAAAGGATCAATAAGGATAAGGAGAAGATAGCATCAGCAAAAGGAGAGTGGGAAACTACGAGGAGTAAGCCAATCTTGGTGGGATCGGTTAACACTGGGCGTTCTTTTTCTCATAACTTGCAGGGAGCTCTTCCGCCTGCTCTGGACCTCGAGTCTTTCCCTTGTGTGGAGGAAGCAATACGGGTTGCTGATGAGTTTTGTGATCAATATCGTGCTCTAAGGAGGGAAGTGGAGATACTTCAGGAGGAGAACCAGCGACTTCGCAGAATGCTGGAATATTACTCAAATCCCAGCACAAGGCCGTCACCGCCACACTCGGATAACAATGAGTCTTTTCAGGTTTTGGTGCAGAATTGCAAAATTGAGAAGCTGAAGCTGAAGGAGATCCTTATGAAGCGCGAGAGGAATCCATCGCCATCATCACCGGAGGAGTAATTCATCGTCGGTATTGGCATCCCCTTGGTTTGTTCCAAGCTTGGGGAGTGCCGCGGTATCACATCATCACCACCTTTATCTTTTACTATCAAGTAGTGTCATATCATGAGTAGGGAAGTTATTATATGGAATAGTATGCAATGTGGAAGTATCTCTCTTAGTTAGTTATCTATGTATCCGTTGGTGTGAGTTATCATTATGGAATATTAATGAGAAGTCTTATCATTTACTTTTTGCACACCTTATTTTAGTTTGCAATCTCCATTATATGATTACTCTTGACATGAGTATTGATATCACTTTGGGAGCATCAAGTAAATCTATTTGGTTTTGGCAAACTTAGCATTGGTCAATAGCAACAACATCTTGATGTTTAATGAAAGAGAGAAATACACTTAGATACATTATTCTATCATCTCTATGCTTAGTGTTCTAAAGTTAAAGTTGCTTGTGCTTATGAGAAAGATGCATGATCGTTCTATCATACTAGTTGATACCCCGCGCGTTGCGGCGGGCATTATATAGATGATTTTTTATTTTTAAAATGGAAAGAATTATCTATGAAAGAAGAGTTCATTTGCATTTAATTGGATGAAGTGGAAGCATATATCCATTTACTTGGTTTTCATTTTGCATTGTCGCGGAAATCATATATGAATTTGTTTTTAGCTCAAACGATATTGAATTCAAAGATATTGTGCCATTGGTTGGTGTACATATGTAGACACTAAACCGATGGCAGGAGTTAACCAACTATAATTAATTTAGGTGATAAAAGGCACATGCATGGTTAGTAGCACAACAATAGAACTGATTCAAATTTTGAAGTAGAATATGGCTGGTGTAATTTGACATATGAAATTGATCATGTAGAAATCATCACAGTAGGCAGGCCACACGAAGTGGGCAGATAATCCTTATAAAGACATATTTGTAGCAAGTACATGCGTAGAGCAGTTGAGGGTCATGTCAAAGAATAGATGGCTTTAAGATGGAAAGAAAGAAGACGCATCATGTCAGCTATTCATTTTGTATAGATGATACACAATGAGAATCCACTCCAAGGAGAACCTTTGTCAGCACTTGATGCACGAACGCACGCCAGGTCAGCACTTGGCAAGCAAAAAGGATGAGACACAGCGCGGTCATGGTAGATCAACAGCACAAATCAAGCCCAGATACCAAATGAAGTCCTAACATGAAGTACCGAAGGGGGCAATTCCAGATGGTTCGCATGGTTCTTCTGAATCACAAAGCACGCAGTCAGGTCACTGCTGACGCTGATGCATGTCTGTCGTGTTAATTCTTTCGCTGAAAAAATAATGGCCAATCAGCTTTGAATCTGATGCGTGAGATTGTTTCAGAGGATGTTCCGGCAAGACTGTGCGCACAAACCATACAGAGAGAGGATCCGTGAGGCCGAAGAATGATGAATTTGAGTCCCACCTGGTAGCAGAACAATTTGAGACTAATCAATGGACGGAAATCCGCCTCTGCCCTCTCAAAAAAGAGAAAGATTGAGAGGAGAAAAATATAGAAGAGAACATGAAGAGGGGTGGCTTACTGATGTTTCAATTCTGGTTGCTTGGAGTAAAGCTCAACGGAAATACATCCGGCAACACCAGCAGATGCAGTCAAACAGAGACAGCGGGAAGGTTGCTCGAGAGGGGAAACCGACAGGCTCGAAGAAGAGACAACCGAAGGGTTCAAATACACCATCGCCGCGACAATCAGCCGGTGTAAGCCATTAAAATCCATTAAGGGCATCGTGGAAGATGTCGGGACAGCAAGCGTTACAAACTGACAATCCAATAACTGGAGGAGTAGAAACGACATCTACATGGGAGATCGAGAGGGAACTCGATACCAGACACAATATGTGCAAACATGCTACTACAATATATATTGCTTGCCTGCACCTGAAATGAACTCTCAGCTTTAACCTTGCTTGGGTACGTGACTTCACTGAACCTACACATTAGTAGTACCATGTACACATATAGCATCCGGGTTATAGAAGGATTGTGTCAATTGATTTGTGCGAAAAACATAAAAAATGATAATATACTGGAATGAAGAGCCGGACCTGTAGCTATTTCTCCCACACCGCAACAGAATCAGTAGACGCTCGGAGGAATAGAGGGAGCGCTCAGCTGTCCTGGCGGAGGCCAACCGGTCATCATGGAGGCAGTGTAATGAACTGCTTGTGTCTGGAAGAAAATCTGACAGATGAGTGAAGAAAGAATATCATGAGATGAGAGAGAAAAATGGATTTCGGCAAGACTTAAAGAGATGGATTGGCTCCAGATATGAATGATAACAGTGGGTAGAGATGGAGCTTACAGAGCAAGTGCAGGGAAGGAGAAGTTGGCCTCGTCCGTCCGAGGTTGTGTTCGACGATCGTTGCGAAGGCCTAAAGGCAGAGGGAGCTCCGCCTCGTGTGGTTGGGAATCAGACACGGTGGAGAACACACTGAGGTGGCCGCCTTGTAGGAATGAAGAAATGGTTTGTCAAGAAGAGTATCCCTCAGTTATAAATTGTTGCGGCTTTCTACTCCTGGCAGGAATAAATAGGCTCGTTACAAATTCAGTTGCACTGGGAAGGCGTTGCCACTCCATGATTTTAGTGGGAAGAGGAAACAATGGGGCACTCTTGTGTGCGTCATTATGGATTGGTCGCTCCATGATCTTAGTGAGAAGAGGAAAGGAAGAGGAAACGATGGAGTTTAAAGGAAGTCTCACTTAATTTTTTTTTATCTGGCACTGTGGTAACGTGGCTGAATAAGCAACAAAATTTAGTACTGGTTCCATCTATTTAGGAATAGAGGATGACCATGGATTCAATATCAGATGGCTCACAACAATTGAGGTGATGTGGCTGCACCAGGTTTGAGCTTGCAAACATTAAATGCATCTTAGTGGGGATCAACTTTATAGATATTATAGATGTATATTTGTTTGATTCCCTCAACCTTTATGCTTGCTATCAAACCTTGCTAGCCAAAGACCTGTATCGAGAGGGAATGCTTCTCATACATCCATAACCTTAGACCAAACCTATGCCATTTGTGTCCACCATACCTACCTACTACATGGTATTTTCTGCCATTCCAAGTAAATACTTCATGTGCTACCTTTAAATAATTCAAACTACTACTCCTTATTTGTGTCAATGTTTTATAGCTCATGAGGAAGTATGTGGTGTTTTATCTTTCAATCTTGTTGGGCGAACTTTTCCAATGGACTAGCGGCACATCCGCTACCCAATAACTTTGCAATAAGAGCTGGCAATGAGGTTCCCAGCCTCAATTAATAACTTTCATTAATAATTCTCTTCACATGTTTTGCTCTGATTCATCAGTAAGCAACTTAATTTTGCAATAGACACTCCTCCATGGTATGTGAATGTTGGAAGGCACCCGAGGATTCGGTTAGCCATGGATTGAGAAAGCCAAGGTTGGGGGTCTTAAATAAAACTAAAATACATGTGTAAACAAAAGAGAAGGGGGATGATCTACCTTGCTGGTAGAGATGCCGTCCCTCATGGGAGCCGCTCTTGGAAGGTTCGTTTGGCAAGGGGGTTAGAGTGCCCGCTACCATTCGTTGACAACAACAAACACCTCTCAAAATTTTACTTTTATTCTCTTTATATGATTTCAAAACTTGAAAAACTCTAGCACATGATTTAATCCCTGCTTCCCTCTGCGAAGGGCCTGTCTTTTACTTTTATGTTGAGTCAGTAAACCTATTTCCCTCTATCTTAAGCAAGCAATTGAGTTGTTGTGAACCAATCATTTATGCTATGATTCAGTTGATCATGTCTTTTATACTTTCTTGTTTAGTACCAATTTTATCTGAATGAATATGACTTTGAAGTTATCAATGATTATGAAGAGATTGTTATGCTTGAATATGAAGGCTCAGCTATATTCTAATATGAAAGCTTTGCTTAGAAGTACAATCCGTTAGTAGTTCTCTGACCAAGAACAAAGTTTGCCATCACCAATTATGATTTCTTATGCACCTTTACTTGTGATTTCTCTTTACTTATTTCGAGATGAGTTATATGAGGAAGTTGTTTACTAGAATGTCTTGTGTGAATGAATATGATGCTTCTTGTCCGTATTTTATTTATCGACTCTTCACTCCATAAACATGTGGTCTTGTTTATCGAGCTCAGTTTCGCTTGGGGACAAGCGAGGTCTAAGCTTGGGGGAGTTGATACGTCCAATTTGCATCACTATTTTGTATCATAATTTGCTGTTATTCATTGATATATTTCATATTGGGACACAATACTTATGTTATTTCATCTATTTTGCATGTTTCATCATCATTGGAGGATCAAGCACCGGAGCCAGGATTCTGGAAAAAGCACCGTCGAACGCAATATTTCGGAAGATCAACTGTGGAAGGAAATTTCACGTAGATTCCTATTTTTCCAGATGACGGAGAGAGCCAGAAGGGGAAGAGAGGAGCCACTGTGGGCCCCGACCCTAGGCGGCGCGGCCCATGGCACAGCCCGCACCACAGCAGGGCCCACGACCCCTTTCGCCTCCTTTTCTTCGCGTACTCCTTCGTCCGAAAACCTAAGCCACAGAGGGATCCTCACGAAGGGTTACAGCCGCCTCTGCGGGGCGGAGAGCACCAGAGAGAAAAGAGCTCTCCGGCGGGCAGGAATCCGCCGAAATTCCCTCCCGGAGGGGGAAATCGCATCGCCATCGTCATCGAGCGGGACATCATCTCCATCACCATCATCATCATCTCCACCATCTACACCGCCATCACCACCGCTGCACCTCGTCACCGCTGTAACGATTTGGGTTTGATCTTGATTGTTTGATAGGGGAAACTCTCCCGGTGTTATTCTATACTTGTTGTAGATGCTATTGAGTGAAACCATTGAACCAAGGTTCATGTTCAGATTGTTATTCATCATCATATCACCTCTGATTGTATTCCATATGATGTCTCGTGAGTAGTTCGTTTAGTTCTTGAGGACATGGGTGAAGTCTAAATGCTAGTAGTGAATTATGGTTGAGTAATATTCAATGTTATGATATTTAAGTTGTGGTGTCATTCTTCTAGTGGTGTCGTGTGACGTCGACTACACGACACTTCACCATTTATGGGCCTAGGGGAGTGCATCTTGTATTGCTTGCTTGCGGTTGCCGGAGTGACAGAAACCTAAGCCCCCGTTAGTATATCGATGCAGGAGGGAGGGCAGGATCTCAGAGTTTAAGGCTGTGGTTAGATTTATCTTAATTACTTTCTTGTAGTTGCGGATGCTTGCAAGGGGTATAATCACAAGTATGTATTAGTCCTAGGAAGGGGTGCATTAGCATAGGTTCACCCACACAACACTTATCAAAACAATGAAGATTAATCAGTGTATGTAAGCGAAAGCACTAGACTAAAATCCCCGTGTCCTCGGGAACGTTTGGTCATTATAAGTAAACAAACCGGCTTGTCCTTTGTGCTAAAAAGGATTGGGCCACTCGCTGCAATTATTTCTCTCGCATTTTATTTACTTGTACTTTATTTATGCAATATCAAAACCCCAATACTTGTCTGTGAGCATTTACAGTGAATCCTTCATCGAAACACATCAACACCTTCTGCTCCTCGTTGGGTTCGACACTCTTATTTATCGAAAGTACTACGATACACCCCCTATACTTGTGGGTCATCATGGTCTTGAGTAAAGTCTATGCATCCCATCATACTTGTTATTGCGGACTTGTCACATATTCAATGATGAATTATATTCCTATGTGTCTTTAAAACATGAAGGTTGATGTATGTATGACTATGACTATGACAGTCCAACCCTTTAAATGGTAGAACTCATCGTTGAAACATATATAAGTCGGTTGATAGTACATTTAGCTGACCAACCATTGTTCATTTTAGCCCTGCACCATTGAACCTTATTTTTGAGAGAGAAAAGAAAAGGAGAAAAAGCAAAAAGAGAAGAAAAGAAAAGAAACGAAAGAAAAATCATAGAAAAAAGTGAGAGAGAGTTAGGAGATGTTCGTCGTCTGTTGTTCATGTTGTCCCGGTATGCATGGCCTATAGTAGATATCTATCTCCTTTAGCCCTTTGTACAGGCGGTATAGAGGTACCTCATTGTGATACTTGTAAGAGAAGACCAATGGGCCGCTAACAAAAGCCATGCCTAATCATGGTGAAAGTTTCAACAAAGAGCATCCTTAAATTGGAAGAGTAAAAAAATGCTAGATCGGAAAAAGAAAGAAAAAAGTGAGGAAATAAGTAGAAGATTTAGAACCTAATGAGTCGGCAGCTTTGAAGACAGAAAGGGCTAAAACTAAGAGGTGCCCGTTGACTTGCACTTATAAGCTAAAAGGGGATGCACCCCTTCCACTCATAAGGTGTTAGAGCTAATAAGCAAACACCTACCTTGCCATTCCACCATGGTCAACCAAAAATACTAGCTTCTTACTCATATATGAGTCCTCTATGAGAGTTTGAATGTTAAAGGACTGGAAGGGTACGACATCCTCCCATTATTTGGTTTTGCAATGCAAGTATGATGAAATTACTAGTCAACAATTGAAAGAATCGAAAGGTCTCAACAACCTTGTTCATGACTCAATCGAATGGGATGCTAGAACTTTACTTTTTACTACTACCAATTAATCTTGTCCAAATAGTGTTGCTATATAATACCTCTCTTACACCATGCATAGGTAGAGGAACATGAACATGGTGCATATTCAGTAACATTTTGTCATTCTTTTGTGAAGCTATGTATTGAATACTTGCCATGTTAAATTTTTGCATAAAGCAAAGTTCTTGTCGAAGTCTTTTATCGCTTCAACACTATGTTTGAGTTATCTGAGAACAAACAACGAGTTAAGCTTGGGGGAGTTGATACATCCCAAATGTATCTACTTTTTCAAGAACTTTGCTCAATGAATTACTCCGAAATCTCACCATATTTGGATAAAACCTGCCGTTTGATGCTATTTTTTGCAAAGTCTTCTTTTTGTCAAGTTTTCGCAGAAAAATAAATCGGGCGAAAATACCACGGAAGTTTTTCACCAAAAGGAAGCATCTGGAGCTTTGGATCATGAGAGGGGAGCCACGAGGCTCGAACGAGCCTAGGTGGCGCGGCCCAACTTCTTGCCCGCGCCACCCAAGGCCGTTCGGTCCTCGACCGTCGTCTCGCCTCCCCCCCTTCGCGTGGTGCCTTATATACCCTAAAAACTGATGCGCCCATGAATCGCGAAACAGAGCGCCGCCGAGACCACGATCTTTGTTTCGGGGGCCAGATTGATCCTGCTCTCCACCCCGGAGCGAGGGATTTCGAGGGCTTCTTCATCATCACCACCACCGACGCCATCACCAACCATCATGTGCTCACTCCCCATCACCATGAATGAGTAGTTCTCTGTAGGTTTAGATGTGGATGGGTTTTGGATGAGATTGATCATGTAATCCTCCGCATATGTCGAGATTTTAGGTATTCGTCTTGAAGATATTCTTGTATGAGTGTTGGTACACCTTTGCTATGTTTAATGCTTGTTACTAGGGCCCGAATAACTTGATTTCAGTACTGAACTATATTGCTTTATCATATATATGAGGATGGTATTTATCTGCGAGGTGTATCACTTGTTATTATGTTGATCATGCGAATCCCCGGGTGACAAGTGGGGAAAAACAAAGGTGAGATGTAGTAATTTCGAGGAGTATGTGTGTTCATGGATCTTAATGCTTTGTTCCGGTCTATTCGGAAGGGTAGACCTTAATAGCTTGTAGTTCCAAGTTGGCCCCAGTGAAACGCGCAAGCTAGACAATAAATGTTATGCAAATTCTCTTAGTTAGTGCGCATAACTATATTTGGAGCACACCTACACACAACTGAATTAGATATGGGTGCTATGTTAGTTGGATTACATTACATGATCAATATCATCCATATATCACCCCATTGCTGCCTCATGCCTACGCTTTTAGCCACTACAAGTTTCACATTACTACTTCCGGTGAAAACTGGAAATCTACTACTTTTATTTACTGTTTTCTTTTACTGCTTTGAATCAGTTTTTATCAAATCACCACTTGATTTGTAAGTTTATTGATATATGTGTGATTGAGAGTGACATCTCAATTGCTAAAGTCTTATTGGTATTCTTGTGTTCCCCATGAGTCAAACGTTAAATTTGGGCAATACTTCCCATCGAAGATTTCAGCGATCCCCTATACTAGTGGGTATCAGCATCTTATTATGGAGCTCTCCCCACACATAGCTAGGCAAAAATATAGTTCATTCTAATCATAAGTAATAGAAATACTAGTGGTGGAACCTACACTCCTTGAGACCCCTCAACCATACCACAAACATACTCTCAACACTCTCTAGCTCTTGGTTACATTAGTTTATTTTTTTGTTCTTATTTACTTTAGCTGTCAACACAAACAACTTTTATATATTTTATCTTGGAATTATAATAACTTACAAGTATCCTCTAGATAATAGTAACAAGGGGCATTAAGACCCTAAACGGTAGCTCCTCGTGGTTCGATACTCTTATTTTGAAACTAGCTACAATCGATTTGTGTTCTTGCAGTTATCAGTAACTCTTGTCCATCTCTATACCCTCACCCCACACTTAGCAATGGTGCACCCAGCATAGGTCAAACCATGGACATCCTAATGGTGACACACTACTCACTGGTGCGAAACTGGTAACATTGCTAGCAGTGGAGCACTACTTAGTGGTGCGTTACTGCTAGCATTCTACAGCTAGACATTTTTCTAGTAGTGTTGGGCCTTTTCATTTATATATATTTAGAAAATGAAAGAAGTAGTGTACCGATCACCTTCAATCTATTAAATTTTATATTGATTATACGTTATATCACAATCATCCATTCCATGTAATAAAATCACTAAAGTTCGCAGGATTTATTTCACGTTATATTTAAAATCTGCATGCATATCGAATAAAATGCTAACGAAATGTCGACAAACATGGTTGTATAACTTTTTTACAAAAAGGATCTTTTTTGTTTAATATGCTCTCGAGACAAACTTTGATGGACTTGATACTGAAAATATCATTTGTCATAAACAATACTTCCTTCGTCCCAAAAAAAGCTGCTCAATTATATCTTGATTTTTTTGATTTTGTATTATATCTTGATTTTTTTTTCATATTATATCTTGATTTGGATATATCTATAACTAAAACATATTTATATACTTCCGTATCTAGATAAAATTGTGGCAAATTTTTTAGGGACGGGAGAATACAAGTCAATAGCAAAATCAAACATCTACAATACCAAAACCAAAGGTGTTCTGCGTCTATACTGTGTTTCGTAGACAAAAACATCAACAATAGAACAAAACTGTTCAATTGATAACAAACCATGTTTACTAAAAAAACTGTGAAAACTTGTCAAGAAAATTTACAAAATGGAAAAGTGGAAAAACAAAAGTGTTGATATATAAAAAAATGATAATGGAGAAAATAAAGAAAAATAAAAAAAGATGGGAGAATAACAATGTAAGAATATAAAAGCTACAAAAAGCTGAAAGACACATTTAAAAAGCCACCTAGCTAGCAATAATGCCCAAGAAACGTAGGGGTCATGGGTACTATTATATTACTCCACAAATAAATGAGAATTAGGATTCGTAATATATTGTATTAAATGCATAGATTCTGTCACATTGCAAGACTGGTCAATAGATCATAGAGACGTAGTTATAAAATGCTAGCGAAGTAAATATTTTTTACTTGCATTCGAAAATCATAATATACTGACATTGTGTAACATCTTCTTCTCAAGCTATGCCCACCCCACAGTGAAGTGTTCTACTTCCCAACGGCACTTCTTTATCAATGTCTTATTTATCATGTCAAAATATCAGGGATGAAAAATTACTTCCATTTTTAAATTGAAAAGTTCTAAAAATATTTTCCCAACTAATTTATTTCCTACAAAAGGTGCAATTAGTTAAGTGAATTTCATACATTGTTAACTATAATTTTTATCCTAATATCACAAATTTATAAAATAAATTATAATTATATATGTATTAGAAGTAAGCCTAATGCTTAATGTGGAACAGACATGCGCCCATATATAAAGGATCATCTATCATATAGGTTGTTTGATTTTTCGACAGATTGTTCATTTTGAAAGTTGTTTCATTTTCAGAATCTACTTCGCCTTTGTGAGGCTATAGAAGAACATCAAACCAAGGTGATACTATTGCTTCACACCTAGTTGGTAGAATATATATTCCAAGTAAGTTTTCCCAAACCTACACCCTTTTAATAATTCACTTTTGTTTTAAGCCATATGCAATTTTAGATAATTAATAAGTATCTGAAATTTTTTGTTACCTCCCAAACAATTGATCAACTGCTATTTGTAAGTGAACTGGCAAATGTAAACTGATGAAAATATCTTTACAGGTCAAGAAATATCGGGAAGTTAAAATTGAGCATAACAAATATCTTAAGGACAATGTAATATATGCACGTGCCCTAGATTAATTGTTCACTGCCACGAGAATTAAATATGGCAATCTAGCTATGCATGCAACCTAGGTGCCACGTGAATTTTGTTTGGTTTCAATTTTTAAATTATTTTCTCTCTAAAATTATAAGTCGAAATTAAAATCTGTTTCACGATTAGCTTTTTGTTGACGAGATCATCCTAACTAGATCCCACGTTAATTTGTTTTGATAATAATTTATTGATCCTCCTCACCCACGTTAACTAGTTGCCAAAGTATAGTCACTTGATCACTAGGGTAGCCAAAGTCGGTTGCCAGCTTAAAATGAATGGTTGCCATATTTTTTTACTAGCCTCCTCACCCATGTAAGATTTGCATGATGATGATGTCATATTTTACATGTTTGGATCAAATATCCACTCTCCATACTTATAGATCATTGTTATGACAAAACACATGTAAAAATATTCTGATAACTATGTGTATTATGGGTGACAATATTTAATCAGTAACCCGGTAGCCACACTAGTACAACCTGACAACTGAATGACGATTTTTTGGTCAAATAAAATAAGATGGGATCTTGTTTTAAAGCCATCGTTGATACGAACTCAGCGATGAAGATAGGTCATCAATAGAATTTACGGTTTAAGAGATAATTAATGTTAAACTTTGGACCCTAAAAATATTTCTTGCATGCATGTACTTGTTAATGTAGTCTCTCGGCTCTTATAGGCGTGGAATCTAACTCCCAAACGTGTAGGGAACTGATTATTAGGAAATATTCCTATATTAGAAAACCTGATATCTAAAAAATAGTTTGCTTATTTTTGAAGAGGGTATAACCCAAAGAGTTGTTTAATGTACATCATTATTTTCTTATATTGGATAACAGAAGTTTTGGAGAACTAGCATCTCTCGGAAAGAGAAACTAATAATCATTTTAGTTTTGAATGCTTGAAAATTACCATACAATCTAGAAAAGCAAAACAATTTGACAAATGAAACCAAAACAAGTTCCCTGAGTTAGTTCACCTTAGTTGCAATTGTCATGTTGAGAATTATCAGTTTTTCACCTTCCTAAGTGCATCTCCTAGAGATGATATAAAACACAGCACATGTGATGTATTTTACATTATCTGTTTTTGCTCTTTTTCCTATTTTTACATACTTGTTTTTGCTCATAAAAGTCAGACGGTGTAAAGTGCATCACCACTCCTCTCAAAGTGCTCCAGCAGATGATGTATTATACATCACATTAGTTACAAAACTTCAAAGTTCAAACTTTGGCATATTTTCAATGAAATTTAAACCTTGACAACATAATTAAACATCCATAACTCGACGCAGATACTTTATACATCCATAGATTAATACTAGACATATTTTGACACTAATAACTCAAACATTGACACTAGATACTAGTCCCAGAAACCATCATCCTCTTTGGATGATTGCCTGTCGAACTCGCGGATGAGATCATCCCACCAGTCGGTGTCCATCTCCGTGCTCGAAGCGTCACTGACAACTGCAGAAGACGATGCGTCGGCGGGCAAAGACGATGCACCGGCGGCCGAAGCTTGCTGCGCAGCTAGGATGGTGTAGTACTCGAGTTCCCGCGCCACGTGAACCGGGTGTTTGGTGCGGAACTCCGCCATCACCTCCTCGTGGGACTGCTGAATCAACAATGTATTGTTTGCGCACCCGCCGCTACTCCTCACGAAGAACGGCGGTGAACGGTGGTTCGAGGAAGTCCACCTCCTCCCGGCTCTGCATGTCGGGGAAGTTAATCGACAGCGGTGGCTGGCAGGGGCAGAATCGACGCCACAGGAGGAGAACAGACGAGTGGGGGGGGGGGGGTGATGAAAAATTGGCAGTTTGGCGGCCGTGTGTGACCATTTTTATACGATACATCACCTCGCATGTGATGTATATTTGCATCGCCTGGTGCAAATGATACATCGAGATGGTGGAGCTGTTTATTTTCTTACTCCAATGTAATGTAAGTTATTTTACATCTACATAATCTCTTGGAGATACTCTAAAATCCACAAAAGAAACAGTCGACATCTAAGGTACTTAGAGCAGGTCTAAGAGGCCCCTTATAACCCGCCCACCCCGTAAAATTCCGGCGACATACGGGGCAAGCGCGGTTTGGGCCGTCTAGCAGGCCCCGTATTCGGGCCGCCCCGTTTCGGCGGAATACGAGGCCCAGGATCGGCCCCTCCCCCTATTTATGGGCGCAGTGCGAGTGAGGTTAACCCCTCACTCGCTACCTAGCTCCGCCGTGCGCCGCCGCCGCCTCCACCCTCGGCGAGCAATTCCTCCCTCCCCCGCGCTGCATTCGACCCCAGCCCCGGCATGGACGCCCGCCGCCGCAGTAGCGCCTCGCCGACGAGCGGATCGAAGCGATCCCGCTCGCCGAACAACGTGGAGGACGCGTGGCGCTTGAAATGCAAGCGCTCCGCCGCGGGGAGCCGCCGTGCGGCCTGCAAGTACGGTGGCGCGTATTACATGCCGGACTCGCTCCGGGTTTCGCCGCCGGTGGGCGGTGGTACCGACAAGATCCGCCGCTCAAGCCGATGGCGGCGCCGACTTCGACGCGTGGCGCGCGAGTGGGAGCGTGAGCGCGCGGCGAAGGCGGCATGGGCGCGGCATCGGCAGCACCAGCGGCGGAGGAGGCGGAGGCGAGGAGGAAGCGAGGCGCGAGGAGGAGCGGAGGCGAGAGGAGGACGCGGCATACTTGCGGGTGTTGGCCGAATCCGAGGTGGAGGCCGCCGAGAGCGGGCGGAGGCGGACGAGGCGGCGGCCATCGCCGCCGTGGCTGAATTCCGGGCGAAAGGCTGCCGCCGGGGGAGGGCTGCCGCCGGGCGGAGGCTGCCGCCAGGGGCCTTTCATGCCATACATCATCCTCGAGTAGCTAGGATCGCAGTAGATCGCTATGTATATGTATGATCCAGTGTATGATCAATGAAGATGAACTATGGTTTCATTTTTCCGGGGTTTTAATTTTTAAAAATATTGGGCGAAATACGTGGTCTGCTAGACGGAATGGTTCAGCAAGACGCACTTTTAGGATACGGGACGAAAAACTCGCGTTATACGGAGCAGAGAAATAAGGGGCCTGTTAGACATGCTCTTATAGTACAGAAACTCAATTACTATCTACAACTGAATTCACAGCTAGTTATCTAAGTAGTGATCGATCGTGAGTTCGTGACACCAGTTTGGGTCGCCTGCGAGTTTGCTCGGTTCGTGTCCCTCAATAGTTGAGCAGATGGGCGTAGGGGGACAGGCAATGCTGGTCCTGCCACGGGCTCCGCAGCTGCGTCAGGAACGGATCCTGCAACCAATCGAACACTCCGTGGCTCGTCGCCGGGAGCTGTAGGCTGGGCAGGTCGAAGACACCATTGCTTGCCCCCGGGAGCTGGAGGCTGCAGTGCGTGTTCGCCGCCGGTAGCTGGATGGTGCAGGGAGGGTTCGCCGCCGGGATCTGGAAGGTGGGCGGGTTAGGTACCGTGAGCTGGAGGTTGTAGGACGGGTTCGCCGCTTGTCGCAGAGATGACGTCGACGCCATGGTGACCATTGCGACGTCCGCCTCCATCTTGGCTTCCCTGGGAGCGTCGTCGTTCTTGCTGTTGCCGGACAGCGCCGCGGACGAGGAAGAGGAGGAGCTGCACAGGAAGTTGTCCTGGACGTTGTCGGACGACGACAGGCAATCTCCACCGGCGGAGGCGGCGGTGACCGGGACCAGAGACGCCCTCGCCACGCCGCCGCAGCCGCTGGCGCTGGGCCTCTGCATCATCATCTCCTCCATTGCGGAGGCCATCTGCTCGAGCTCCTTGAGCGGCGTGGCCTTCCGGTATATCTTGCACAGCACCATGTCCTCCTTGGGCGGCCCCGCCGCGGCGGTGCCGGCGTCGGGGAGGCGGTACTCGTTCATGACCCAGTCCGTCTTGGTGCCCCTTGGCGCGCGGCCCTGGTAGAAGACGAGCGTCTTCTTGAGCCCGATGACCCGCTTGGGGTCGGCGGTGCTCCGGATGGCCCTGTCAGACCCCGTCGCCTTCCAGAACCCGCGCTGCGTCGTCCGGTTCGGCCGGCCGCCGCTCCCCGCCTTCCGGTCACGTGGCACGAAGAAGTACCACTCCCTCTCCCCGATCTTGGCCATCTCTGGGAGGTCCCAGGGGTCGTGGCGGTAGATGTTGAGGGTGCCGATGATGTCGCAGTGGAGCTTCTTACCGGAGGCCGCGCGGGGGAGGTAGAAGCCGAGGAGCTCCTCCTCCGTCGGGTGGAACCGGAAGCCGGGGAGGTCCTGCTCGACCTCCATCGTCGACGCTGCCACTGCCATTGCAAGCTGCTGCGCTGCTAGCTCGATCTAATACCAAGTGATCGATCTCCGCTCTGCTTGTCTTACTGGTGCACTGGCTGGATGACGAGGTGGTGCTGGTGGGTGGTCGGGGGTAGCTTATATAGAGAGGGCCAAAGGGTATGCGAGCTACGCGGTTTCCTGGAGAAAGGTGGTCACAAATTTCTGGGCACCGGCGATGTACAATTGACAACGAGTAGGGCTTCAGCTCAGTACGGATGAGTTTGTGCCGGCTTTAACTAGCACTAAACTAATCACTGAGATTTGGTGACTTCATTTTAATCTGGAGTGTGTGTTTGTACTTTGTAGACTTGTTGTGTCACACAGTTTGACTCCTTTTAGTCATCTAGATAAAGCGATATTTTTCTACTGCTGTGTGTAGACATTTACAGTCATTGGATATTTATCTTCTGCTACACTCCAACTTGGAATACCTGACGGCTAAACTTTTCCTCGCACAATTTTATTTGGAGGTAGGATAGTTTCTATAAACATTGCAAGCGCAGTCACTTCGGGTAGCGTGTAGGCAACTTGAAATTTCCTTGGATTTTACGAAGTACTAACTAGTGTATTTTTGCACGTTTATACCTCACACTTGCTGTTTTAAAAGGTCTTTTGGCAACACCTGAAATGTCAATATAACAGTATACCACCCAATTAACCTCTGTACCCTCACCTTAACAAACAAACCAACTTATAATTATATTCCCTTCCGTTCCAATGAATAAATCTTACTATATATTTTTGCGGTATTGGTCTTTATTTTTCTTCCGCAACTAATACGGAATTCTCTAGGCTCTCGCGGACGACATGGAAGCCCTTTTAAATTTTTTCCTGACATAGTTTGTGACACAAGGGGGGCATATGATGGAAGTGGCGTCAACTAGGGGGGTTATAGGGAATTATCTCGAATTCTCTAGGCTCTCGCTGGCGACATGGAAGCTCCTTTTAACTTTTTTTCCCGACACATAGAGGTTTGTGTCGCAAAATTCATACAAAATATGACAACATGAAGATACGTAATTTGATGGGTCCATGCATGTGAACTCTGATGAACAGTAATATAAGAAATATATTAAACAATTTTTTTTAAAGTACGGCATAAAGCATACATATAGAGAATGTATGACAGTATGTGCATGCCAAGTTTGGAAATAAAGCACAAATGAATATAACTTGTGCGAAAAAACAGGAAGTGCACAGGAAAAGTATAGTGACACGGGTTTCTTAAAAATTTTACACGAGTAAATATCAAAACAATATGCTCATGCGTGATTCATTTCGATTTTTCTGAAACTTGAGAATAATATTTGTAAGATTTCTTCAAATTCAGGTTCATGTGCATTTCTAATGCGCATTTTCAGATATGGAAGCTCCTTTTAATTTTATCGCAGTAGTACAATAGAAATGTTGATTTCATGAGGTGCACACACTATTAGACTTTTAAGCTTAGCTGTCATGTAGCACTCATCATGTTTTTTTGGTTACTACCATTATGGTTTAATTAGGTGATTCCATATTGTCAAGCATCTCGAAACACATGACTCGACTGCTTGTCCACATCAACAGAATGTTGGACCTGGTATAAGCTATTTGGATCGAGACAACGACCATTTCCAAATTTGAAGGTGTCAATATCAAGTCCATGTTTGTTGCCCCTCCTTTCTCTCTTTCGAAGTAGACGTGCATCATACATCTTGCTTAACCTCTGAAGCAACCTTCTGTTTTCTTGAATGCATGTAGTAGTAAGTAATACACCATACGTTGATCAGTTATCCATTGCATGCATTGAATTCAGACCAAGGAGGAACGAAGACCAATACTTTAGCCATTTGCCATGACCCGAATCGTCGACCATTTTCCAGCAGCAATTCTACTGCACTCGAACTCCTATGGTATTAACATTTTCCATTCCAATCAAGGCATACACCCTGCAGAATACTTCGAACATAAGTCGGAACAAAAGGCGACCATGGTATGTGGTAACTACTACACATGCATGTCTATAAGTAGAGTAAATTACATAAAATTACCATAATATATTAGAGCAGTGGTTTCAGGTCAGTACCATGCATTTATGATATTTTTTGCCAAAACCTACCACTTCTAAAACATAGGGTTACAAATCGATCGTTTGGCACGGCTGTAATTCTAAATCTAACTAGTTGGGTCTAGCTATAAGAGTTGACGTGGGAGCATCCAGGGAAAAAGAGGTGAGGTGGACGTGGGGACCACCAGTCAACCCCATCTCCCCCTTCTTTCTTTGACCCGTCTCTCTCCAAGGCCATGACCGGCGACATGGCCTGCGCTCCTCCCGCTACAGCTGCACCCGATCGCCAGCAAGGTGATCAAGCCGTGGTCGATCGAGGACCTCTTGTTCCACATGCCGGCCTTCCTCATCCGCGGCGACTACGCGGTGCTCACGGCGTACTTCGCGGAGGCCGCCACCGTTGTGCTGGACGAGGCCGAGACGTTGAAGACCGGCATCTCGCACGAGGAGCTCCTCCACAACCTGGTGTTCATGGCCATCCTCAATGCATACTGCGGGTTCAATATCTTCCTGCCGCACATGGTCAAGTGCCTAGCCTGTACCGGCCTAGCCCTGCTTGCCACGTTGGCCGATGAGGTCCGAGCAGCCTGCCCGAGGGCGGCGAGATCACCGTGTCGGCCGTGGACAAGATGCCTCTGGTGAAGTCGGTGGTGCGGGAGGTGATGCGGATGAACCCGCGGGTGGAGTTCCAGTACAGGCGTGCGCAGCAAGACCTGGTGGTGGAGAGCCACGAGGCGACGTACCAGGTGCGGAAGGGCGAGATGCTATTCGGGTACCAGCCCATGGCGACACGCGACCCGCGCGTGTTCAACGACGACAACGTGTTTGTGCCCGAGCGGTTCGTGGACGGGGTGAGCAAGAGAGGTTGCTGGGGACATGGTGTGGTCGGACGAGTCGGAGGACGGCGTGGCGATAGAGGGGAACAAGCAGTGCCCTAGGAAGGACATGGTGGTGGCGATGGGAAGGATGATGGTGGCACAGCTATTCCGGCGGTACGACACATTCGCCGCCGGTGTGGAGGACCTGCTTTTGGATCCGATTGTCACGTTCACGTTGCTCACCAAGGCCGCGCCATTGACAGAAGACAGGCCATAGGAGGAAGAAGAAGAATAGGGTAAAGATGCCGGGCTAACAGTTGGGCTCCACGTCTAGCTCATCTTCTTCTCCACCTGTATTGCCAACTCAATACCGATAGATGGGGCTCATCAATCAGGGTTGGGTAGACAAGAATTAGCTCGATTTATAACGCTATGTTTTAGAAATGGTAGTTTTTAGCAAAAATTAACATAAATGGTACAAACTTGAGTGAAACGACTATCCAATGGTGATAGATTTGTGTAATTTACTCCTATAAATATATGCAGCAATTTACCATGGCATTTCATTGGTCTACAAACTTGAGTGCGTCGACCTCTGTTGTTCGGCAACCATGGCTGGTGCGCATTTTGTCGCGTACCCGAGGACTGGAATGCATGAATAGTAGTCCACTTTCTTCTCATTGTTCTCTCTAGGCGACTGATTCAAGCGCACCGTACCTCTGTACCTGGCAAAGCAAAACAGAGGACAGATTCGTTCTCCCACGATGTACAAATTCAGACATTTCATATAGCTAGTCATAGTTTTAGGACAATTATTATTTGGAATAGTGACGCCTAAGAGTTTTTGCGCAAATATTTATCTGGAGATAGGAATGTTTCTCGAAACATTGCAAGGCCAGGCATTTTGTAGGCCTTTTTTTTGGCAGGGAAGTGTGCTGCCATTTTCTAGGGACTTTTACATTTTTACGTGTTAACTTTGCGCCTGCTGATCTGTTGTTCCCCAATTTATTTAAACGGGCATTGTGAACAGACTGATGCAAAGAGATAGCCTAAGTAAACATATATACTTACAAAATATAACATTATTTGTAAGCCAAAGGACCAAAGGGATTTCGGAGTTCTCATCTGCTTGAGGTCAACAATAAATATCTCTTGAGCCCATGGCTTTTTTTAAATTATTGAATAAACAGGATGTTTGGCAAGAACTAATTTATAATAAGTATTTAGGTTTCGAAACGATTTCCCAAGTTGAAGCTAAAGTACCAGATTCACCTTTCTGGAAAGGTCTCGTGAAGGATAAGTTTTTCGAGAGAGTTTTTTTTCAAAATAGGGGATGGTGAAAATACACGTTTTGGGGAAGACACATGGCTTGGTGATAAGCCGTTGGATGAACAATACCCTTCTCTTTACAACATTGTGCAATGAAAACAAGTTTCGGTGGCACAAGTGTTGTCTCAAATTCCGCTTAATATTACCTTTACAAGAGAGGAAATACTTTTGTACACACACGTATGGGTGTGGGTGTCTCTGTCACTGTCCATTTACTCTTACAAGAGTTCTAAATGAATATAGGTGGACACGTAGACTCATCTAGTTAGGCGCTTGACGGGGTTTCAGCTGAACAATCAGCTTGATACTTTTGTTTCAAAGCTTGCAAATTTGGGTGTTTTCTCTTTTAAATCCTTGTATCTCGATTACGTGGGTGATCACACGTGTTTCATGCGCCAATACATGTGGAAGATGAAGGTTCCACTAAAATAAGAATTTTTATAATGTTCCTACGTCGAAAAGTTCTTTTTACTAAGGATAATTTAGTAAAAAAAACCAGCAAGAAAATCAAAAATATTGTTTTTGTGAAAAAGACGAAACAATTCAACACCTATTTTTTTTCTTACCCGCTAGCAAAGATAGTTTGGTGGATTGTTCACATGGCTTCTAACATTATACCCCTAAATAACAATAGGCATTTGTTTGGGAATGTTGGGTGTTGGTAAAGTATAAATTCGAGTTGGTGCTTGTGCTGCCTTTGTGGGCCATATGGAAGTAAGAGACAAGTATATTTTTAACAAAGCAAAATCTTGTTCATTTATGTAGGTTATCATGTTGGCTACTCATTAAATCTGTTTGTGGTCCTACCTAAACCTAACGGAGAAGCACGAGAATATGATTTCTAGGTTCAACCGGCTAGAGAATGTTACAAGAGATTTATACATTTGCTGCAACTGGCGTTTTGACCTTCAGATGAATCCCTTTCAATATTATGTTGTCCTTCTTTAAACTATGATAGGATAGGTTTGTGTGTGGGTGCCTCTCGATTGCATCATGCTCATCTTGACCGCCCGTGGAATGAAAGAATCGAAAAGGACCAGCTTGACGAACCCAATGGACTGAACCTTTGGCTTTGCCCGGTGAAAAAAATGTGAACGCTAGACTATCCTGGACATGGCAGATTCGTAGTCACCGTCTCGTGCATGCAAGATGACTTGCGACGATGCGACAGGAACGCCTAGCTAATTAGGCCAATGGCTGAGAATTCATTCATCCTCAGGGGTACGACTGTTTCAGCATCCGTCCAGCTCTGTTCGGCGACAATGGCCAGTTCACATTTTGTAGCGTACTGTGGATAGAGACCGGAAGGAACACTGCAGAACATGTGATATGAAGTAATAAGAGACGCCGCACACCGGGCCGCGGCAAAAAAAAAAACGGTTTGGCGAAGAAAAGCTGCAAATTTGGCGCCAAAAGGCGCTCCTTTTCCCGTTGAGTGATAGTCGCGGGGATAATTGTCCGCGCAGCGAAGCGCCGTATTCCTGTTGCGTTCGACTCGCGCGACCGCGCGAACGCCTCTCTCTGCGCGCGCTCCGCCCGTCTGGATGTCAACGCCTTGCCGCCCCGCTTCAGCTTTCAGATACTCGGGCGCGGGCGCGCGCGGCCGGCGATGCGGAAATCCGCTCCGACGACGAGCGGATCCGCCTCGGCACGTTTGATATGGCGCACAAGGCGGTGCGGGCGTACGACGCCGTCGCCTGTCGACTCGGCCACTCCCGCCGGACCATGAACTTCCATGATGTCTGGACGCGGGAGCAGACGGAGATGCTCGCGCCGCCGCCGCCGGCCATCACGCGCGAGCGGCGGCGCCACCAACGGGAGCTGAGCGAGCGCCTCCTCATCGCGGCGGAGGCCTCCCCTCGAGCGGGCGCGCCGATTCCCGAAGACGTCGCCGCCACGGAAGCCTTCTACGTGCGAAGGAGGAGGAGAAGGCGGCGAAGAAAGCGAGCCGCGAGAAGCGCCGCGCGAGTCCGCGGCGAGGAAGGCGGCGAGGAAGGAGAGGAAAGAAGAACGGCGCAGGGCCGTCCACCATCGTCCTCTCCTCCTCCTCCTCCTCCTTCGAGTGGACTACGACGCCGGTGTCGGAGCTCCGAGCACCCACTCCTTGGACTTCGATTGGGAGTCGGAGGACTAGTTTAAATTTGTCAAATTTGGTATTTTCCTCCTCTATGTCGCGATGTATCGTTGAACTTTTAATATATTTCGTATTTTTGATTAAATTTTTATAGTTTATTTGATTTATTTTGAAATGAAACGGTCGAATTAGCTGTTCGCGACGCGCCGCGCGCTGCAAAATAGTGTGTCCGGCAGATGTGGCGCTGCAAAATGGAGCATCCAGCGGGGAAAAACTCGGTCCGGCGCGCGCCATGGGTTTACAGCGCGGCGAAATGAAGGTTTAGCGCGCCGACTTTTTGTGCGCCGTTGGAGATGCTCTAAGCTGACGCCGCATTTGCCGTGGCTCTTGTCTGCCAGCAATTTCTGCGGTTTGGCGAAGAAATTAGGGTGCTAACTTTGGCGCCACACGGCCTCTCCTTTTCCCGTTGAATAGATAGTGGTGGGGATAAACAGTCCAAACGCAGAGTAGTGCCGTTTTTCCTGTTGTTTTTCTCTCGGCGACCGATTCAAACGCACCGAACATATCTGCAGCGGGCAGCGTCTGGATTGCCAAGTTCTTGCATTCCAAATCTTGCAGTACACTTCCAACATTTGGATTACAATAGTTTGCTATTTGCATTGACGGATTATGTTATTTGCTCATAAAGTATTTGTTTTTAGAATTTTTGCCACACTTTGTGGCTTCCAAAATTCTAGCCACACTTTTGTGGCTGCCACACTTGCCAAAATTAGGCTTGGCAAAGTGTGGCTAGGAACCAAACAGGCCCTCAGACATTTCAGATAGCTAGTCATATACGGGACTACGGGAGGTAAAGAAATCAGCTTCAGTTGCTGCGCGCCTCGTGTTATCTTCCACTACCACATCGAGGAAACCTTGACGACGTTGCCGCCTGCCACTGTTTGTCGCCCGAGAGGAGACCTCTGGGTGGACGATGCCGCGTGAGACGAAGGAGGGCGTGATTTCTTCCCGGAATGGTTTTCTCGCCGCCAGGTGTGTGATCTTCCTCGGATGCGGACGAAACAGGAAACAGACAGCGGCCATACATGGACTCTGCGTCAACGCGCGCAGAGACGACTCGTCAAGTCGCGAGTCCTCCAACGACGAGACCTCACGCGGCACCAGCAGCCCCCGGAAATATTTTGCTTAAGGGCATCTCCAGCTGCCCGACATATTTTATTGTCCACGCCCGTCCGTTTCCGCTGCGCAGCGGATGCTCAAATGACCATTTTCGTCCGCGCGTCCGTTTACGTCTGGGGTGGCTCCAGCGGCCTGACGGTTTTTTTTTTGTTTTTCTCTTTTTCATTTGAACATAGTTCCAAATATTACAAATTGAAAGATTATTTTACACAAACTAATACATAGTTTGAAATATGGTTTACACAAACTAATACATAGTTTGAACCATGGTTGACACAAATATAAATATTTTAAAAATAGAAACCAGTTGTGTTGATTTCGTATGTTCGCTGCCAAGAAAGAACATTCGAGGGCACACCCAGTGGAAAATCCAGCTGGTGACGGTATCCTTGTTGGTTCTACCGAGGAAGAACAGCTAGAAACCTTCCACTACTGGCTTCGTCTGGCCCAGATACATTCATTTAAAGGATGCAAGAACCTCACAGAGCTGAACTTGCTACGTAACCGTTTTAATGGTGAGATACCACCTCGACAGAGGGCCCCATTGCTATTAGTTCTAAATATGTAAATAGTAAGAATTCTCGCTAGCCAGATTCGCTGCAAAGAAAGAACACTCTACGTTCTAACTATCGGAGTCCGACGCGGATTCGCCGGTGTAGTAGTGCTTGCGGCAGGCCGTGTCGTCGAACACCTTGATGACCATCTCACAGTCTCCCTCGTAGAGGAAGGTGAGCTGGCAGCTGGGCTCGAGCGCGAGGTCATGGAACTTGCCCCACCCGGTGTGCAGCACATCTTGCCTGCCCGTCGAACAGGACCTCCACGGTCCAGCGGCAGAAGTTGCGGCTGGCCTCCCGTGCGCAAATGCGCCGGCTCGACGCCATCGACGAACTCGGCGAACTTGTCCGGAGACGCTTGATGCCGAGCGGGTCGTCGTCGATGCGGAGGAACTCGAAGGCGGTCCTCCACGACGGAGGAGAGACGAAGAGGCGCGGCGACGGCGAGCGTGGGGTCGTAGGCTGCTCCACCACGGCGGCCCCTGCCCGTCCGGGGGCGCCCATGGCCGCGGCCTCGACCGCCTCGCCGGCCACCAGGACCCGCCATGGTCTTCCTCGCGGGCCTGGCTGCGTCGCAGGAACACCTAGGTGGCGGAACGGTCGAGCTTTGTGGCGGCTAGGGTTTCTTTGGAGGAGTGGATGAGGAAGAACAACGCGTGCCCCCTTTATAGGCCGGAGGCATGCGGTGGCCGCGGGACGCATGGCGACGCCATTAACGTGGTTGGCGGGGGTGGGCTGCGGCCGCTCGGCAGCCGAGGCATCGCCATTAACGTCACTAGTAGGAAAACCATTATAGTTAGAAATGACATCTCTGGCGCACCTAAAAAATATGCTCCACAAAAATTATTTCTGTGGCGCAAAACATGCGCCACGGAAATTTTGACTTTCGCGCATATTGGCATGGTGCGCCACGAATTGTTTCTGTGGCGCATGTGGACGGATGCGCCACGGAATCTCCATGGGGCACGCGGGGTCAGCAGCAGATGGGAAAGAGTGGGCGCATATGCCTAATGCGCCACGAAGTCAAAATTCTGTGGCGCATATGGGCATATGCGCCACGGTATTCTGTGGCGCACTAGGCATATGCGCCACAGAATTCTGCAAGATTTTTTCTCCCCATGCAACTCCACACACCCCCCCCTGTGGATCGCCTTTTTACCTTTGTAAAAAATAAAAGAAATAGATAGAAATTTCAAAAAATAAAATCCTTCGAGATTCCCATATATTATGTCATCTAGCAGCACTGAAATTTAACAAACATTAATTTCTATTTTTTTTCCAAAATTGCGTGGGAAAATCATCAAACTGGATTTCTGGTTGCATACGAACTCGAAAAAAAACGCACAATATATCAAAATGTTCTCATGAAAATTCTACATCTGAATTCACCCGGGCTTGCTCGGTTGGACAATTTTTAGAATCGCCAAATTCGAAAAAAATAAAAAGTTACGGCTAGTTAAAGAGTTTTTCCTGCAAAATACAAAAAAAAAAGAAAAAAAAATTCTGTGGCGCACCAAGTGTCCGTGCGCCACAGAAGTTTGGCCGAATTTTTTTGAAATTTTCCGGCGCCAATCTCCCTACTCCTCTTGTCCTCCACCACTTCTCCTCTCACTTATCCTCTCACTTCTCCATCTCCTCACTTCTCCTCCCACCACCACCACCTCCCTTCTCCGGCGACCACCACCACCTTCTCCGACGAGCACCTCCGGCGACCACCACCACCTCCTCCGGCGAGCACCTTCGGCCACCACCACCACCTCCTCCTCCGGCGAGCACCTCCGGCCACCACCACCACCACCACCTCCTCCGGCCACCACCACCACCACCACCAACACCACCACCACCACCTCCTCCTCCTCCTCCGGCCGCCACCACCACCACCACCACCACCACCAACACCACCACCACCACCACCAACACCACCAACACCAACACCAACACCTCCACCACCACCACCTCCTCCTCCTCCTCCTTCTCCTCCGGCCAACACAACCACCACCTCCTCCTCCACCACCACCACCACCACCACAAAAAAAACGGAGAAATTCCGGCAGCCCCAGATCTAGATCTAGATCTGGCCGCCACTTTTTTTTGAAATTCGAAAAAAAAATTATGTGGCGCATATTGGTATGGTGCGCCACAGAAGTTTTAAGAGAATTTTGTGGCGCATATTGGCATGGTGCGCCACAGAAGTTTCAAAATTCTGTGGCGCACGTACATATGCGCACAGAATTTAATACTAGTCGCGTGGTAACTGTGGCGACGGACTCGTGCGCCACAGAAAGTGATTTCCGTGCGCCACAGTTAGCCCTTTTTCCACTAGTGCGCGGCGCAGACTGCCGAAGCGACGCAGCGGCGCTAGTCGCTGGCGCGTTTGAGAAGAGGGATCGACGCATGGTCGCTGCCAGGCGGGCCCGACGAAACGTCCACTAAATACGAGCGGACACTTTCGGCGTCCACGCAGTGTCCGCCAGAGACGCATCCGAGGCGCATATTTGGGCCAGGTTTGCGTCTCCGCGGGCGACCCGATCACTTTGCGTCGCCCACTGGAGGTGGTGCCGAGATGCATTTCCGGTCACGGCGGACGAAAACGGTCGCTCAGCGTCCGTTTGCGTCGCGCCGCTGGGATGCCCTAAGCTAGCCAGGTTATTATTACCAATTTACCATCTGGAATTTATTTTGTACGCCTCTGAACCATATTAGTTGCAACCAGTATAGATAGATGTAGGTAGACAAATGCATCTAAACCAGTGGCAAGTAATATGAATGAGAGAGAGTATGAACTTGCGATCTCCACCAGCCTACGAGTAAATTCTTACAAGTCCAACATGTGCCATTGAATGTGTCCAATGATAGAGTAAGTGAACTAGGTGCGGTTCTGAATTATCAAGTAGAAAGTTTTCCCTTCGCTTATTTGGGATTGCCCACGAGTTTTAGAGCATCTTCGGTCGAATTTTCCAAAGCGGCTTCCAAAACGTGTCGAATTAAATGTTTAGGGGACGCGTTGGAGTGGGGTCGTGCTTGGGACGCGTCTCTCCCCAGTCGCGCCGCCCATTTAGAGGCCTCAGAATAGAAATACACAAAAATAAAAGTTTTCATTTAAATTTCATTATATTTTATAAATTTGAATGAAAAAGGAAAGGTTCATCTAAACCCTAGCATAAAGGCCGCCCAACGGTGCGTTCCTCGGCCCCTCCCCATCGTCGCCTCCTTTTCCCCGTTGCTCGTTCGCCGTGCGCTGTCTCTCCTTCCGGATTCCCGTGAGGAGAGCACGCCGTTCTATCGCGTCCTCGAGGAGCTGCTGACGGTCCTCCGCGAAGAAGATGCGGCTCGCCTCCTCAACTGGTTCCCGCTGGATGCAGAGGTCAAAGACGCGGCGCCACCGCTCATCGTTGCCCTCCTCAAGGGCACGGGCATCGTTGATAAGCTTCTTCAGCGACTCGGGTGATGATGCGATGATCACACTTCACGATGATGAAGTGATCCTTGTATCATGACCCATCGATCGGCCTGTCAATAGCTCTCAACCCTGCAAGATTTCGCAACTCCACACACTTGCGCACGTAGCCGCCGACCACGAAGCGGTAAGTTGCAACCGTCTAATTCCCAATGGAACAGCAGATCACACAAGACTTTCAGGGGTTCATACACCAAATCATGCAATATGGTGTAGAGATTCAATAGAGTTGCAAAGCAATCAACTATGAACTAGGGTTTATCTTAAACGTGGTCTAAACCTAATTTGGGGCGTCCTGGGCACTTATATAGGGTTCGGGACGACCAGTGGCGTACATAGAAAACCAAACCAGATCGGATCGGGTCAAGACAGACTCGGAGTCGGCCGGTCCGGGGCTGGTCGGCCGGGCTGGGGACCATCTGGTTTCAACCGAATGTGGCGCCGGGTGGTGACGGGTGAGCCTCGAGCCCTGGATAGTTGCCCGGTTGGCACAAGTGTATTTCCGGTTTGGACCGGGCTGATCCGCGTGGGAGCCGGTCGGACCGGCTGGGACAAGCGGCCCGGCACGGCGTCGGACCGGGCATGGCGCCGGCCACATCTCCTCCTCCCGCGCATTCCTCCCGCTCCCCCCTCGCGCTTCCATGGGATGTCATCATGTCCAGCTTCACGTCCATCTTCTTGTCCAGCTACTCCTCTCCTTCTCGTGCGATGCTTGCTTCCTCTTCATACCTGATCATACATAAGTAATAGGACTTAGGCAGTATAAAGTTCTCATCGATCAAAGTATCACATAGGAACAAGTTCACCTGTTGCTTAAGTAGCTTCGCACGAGCTCGTGTCATTGGTCCAATCCTGACTTCATTGGACTTGAGCTTCACACCAACATCGTGTTCATCTTGTAATGACGGAGGTAGTGGTGTAGTAGTAGGGATGTCCTCATCAGTCGTCCTGTAGCTTCTTCAGCGACTCGAAGGACGCGACGATCACCTTCTGCTGTGTCGCCAGCTCCTGCGGGTCTGGCCCATCGTCGGCCCAGTCGAGGTCGTCCTCTTTCTCGTCCTCTGCTTCCGCCTCACAGGCCGCCAAATCCGCGGCCGCCACCTCCTCCTCCGCTGATGCTGCATATCCTCCTGCATCACTATTTTATATCATAATTAACTGTTATTCATCGATATATTTTATATTTAGAGGTAATACTTATGTCATTCCATATAATTTTGCATGTATGGTGATTATTGGAGAATTAACCGCCGAAGGAATTCTGCTGGAAAAATGACCGTCAAGACACCATATTTCTGAAGAACAAAAATTCCCAAAAAATATACAGAAAATCCTATTTTACCGATGACGGAGGAAACTAGAAGGGGAGGCAGAGATGGGCCAGGAGGGGCCAGACCACCCCTAGGCGCGAGGCAAGCCCCGGCCCACCTCGACGTTGCCCCATCGCGTATTTCTACCCCCGAGAAACCTAACATCGGGGAGCGACTAGAGAAATATTCCGCCGCCGCTACGGGGCGGAGAACCAGAAAAAAAGAAATGCTCTCCGACAGGCAGAATTCTGCTAGGGAAATTCCTTCCCGGAGGGGGTAAATCGTCTTCATCATCACCGCCATCGATCTGGACTTCATCGGGATCATCATCACCATCATCTCCACCACCAGCACCGCCGTCTCCACGCCGTCCGGCTATAACATCTTGGGTTTGATACTGTAATATCCCAGGTTTAGAGGCTATGAAATGAGAGAACACCAAAGTGTGCATTGCATTCATGCATAGAAAATCCGGGGAATTTTCGCGCTTTCAAATAAAACTTACCACAGTAACTGAAGTTTCACTTGACTTGCTGGAATTGAAGTAGATCATCAAGTCAAGCGCTATAAACTTCACTGTGATCTTTGCTAAAACCCTGTTTTGGGTAGAGATGATTTGATCTATGGGCTAGATCAAATGGAATTAGTTTTACAACAAACAACACCTTAAGTAAGGATCAACTACAAGATCTTATAAAAGATCTCAACATGACATTCCTTACAACAACACATGAATAATTATTCAACCATAAATCAAAGAATTAAGAAACTATTCTTTACTTATCTTTTCCATGTCTTTTACTAAATAAATGTTTCTACCATGATTCTCATGGTGTATCTTCAACTACTTTTGTGTGTAATATAATTCAATTCTAAACTTATTAATAAATAAGGTAAATCACAGGGTCTAAAGTGCATAAAGGCCACACATTCTTATTTAAATCATAACTTATTAAATATATGGAATATCATAAAACGGAATCCATTTGCTCAGTTTTCCCAGCTCCTTAGTTTTTCCTCAGTTTTACCCAAACGTTTGTCTGAAACCATCACACGTGATGTAACGGCCGGTTGCCCGACGGTTGACCGTTATCTTCTGACTAGTGGGGCCATGTAGAGCCTGCAAAGACACGTCAGACCATGCATCTTTGTTTGACCGTAAGCATCGCTGTATCCCTGACCAAAACGCGAACGAGTGGGGCTTCGGTATATCAAATGACAAGTGGGGCCATGACGCTGATACAAGGGGCAATACACGGGTAGGATTAGATTTTTAAACGGAGCTCTACAGCGATGGCACGGAGGAGGTGGCATGCGGGGTGCCGAGATGAGATCGACGTCCACAAAGAACTGCATGAGGCGAGACCAGACGCATTAGATAGATATGAACTAGACGCGTTTAACCATGCAAAGAAGAGAAGAAATGGTCGACGACATCGACGACCACCTCAAAACTTTGACTGACCGTGTCGGACACGAACGCGAGCAATGTAGAGAAAACTAGTGTCTCTCCTTTCTGGCGTGTATAGGTGGGTGCTAGGAGAGTGTGGTGGCGAAGGGAAAGACCTCGCGGCGGTCTGTGGCGTCCAGCATAGCGGGTCGGCGTGGCCGTGCCCACAGCGGCGTGCATGCATGTTCGGCATTGGCATCAGCATGTACGTTCGGCATTGGCCTCGGCGGTATCTCTGGTGTGTCAGTGATCGAATGAGGGGACGGGATTGAGGGTGCATCCCGACGTTGACCTAGCAGTGGCGGCGAGCATAGCCGTTCTGACCATGCCGATATCGGCATCGGCATCGTTTGGAGGCTGTGGTGCTCGAATCAAGTTGGGATTTGTTTCTTGTAGGCCAAAATGAATTTGAAACAAGTTTCATGTTGAAGGTTAGGTAACGAAAGTTTGTAACTATCCCAAAATTATACTAGCGCCATGGTGAGGTTCTTTTTGATAGAGCTATACGGTTGGGCAAACTTTTTTGACACTTTTTAGATAGGGTTCCTTGTTGTTACACGTATGGCATCATGTATGGAAAATTTGGGGTCATTTGGAGATGTTCGAAAAAATCACTTTGCTTAAGCGCATGCCGTTTCGTCTCGCTGAAACCAGCTTTTCTAACAAGGTGATTGTTTTGTTTTTACATTTTTCGAACATTTTATTTCCCTTTATAATACCCAATTGATTTTCAGGTCAAAACCTCGAAAAACAGCATCATGTATGGCATCATTTTCACCCTAAATTTCAAATTTTCTGAAACTTTCCCTTTTAGATATTCCTTGTTGTTATAGGTATGCCATCATGTATGCCAAACTTGGTTAGGTCTCACTGAAACCAGCTTTTGTAACAAATTAGGTTTTTTCTGCCTTCTCTAAATGACCTCAAAAATCATACGTGATAGGTTTATCATTCTATACAAAGATAGATGGTTTATCATTTTTTGCGTGAAAAGTAATGGCTACAACAAATTGTTGATGGTTTATCATTTTTTTGCGTGAAAAGTAATGGCAACAACAAATCGGTGATGCATGGTTTATCATATTTTTTGCGTGAAAAGTAATGGCAACAACAAATTGTTGATGGTTTATCATTTTTTGCGTGAAAAGTAATGGCTACAACAAATTGTTGATGGTTTATCATTTTTTGCGTGAAAAGTAATGGCAACAACAAATCGGTGATGGTTTATCATTTTTTGCGTGAAAAGTAATGGCAACAACAAATCGGTGATGGTTTATCATATTTTTTGCGTGAAAAGTAATGGCTACAACAAATTGTTGATGGTTTATCATTTTTTTGCGTGAAAAGTAATGGCTACATCAAATTGTTGATGGTTTATCATTTTTTGCGTGAAAAGTAATGGCAACAACAAATCGGTGATGGTTTATCATTTTTGCGTGAAAAGTAATGGTAACAACAAATCGGTGATGGTTTATCATTTTTTGCGTGAAAAATAACGCCAACAGAGAGACAGAGGGGTTATCCTGCCCGTTCCCTATATCATACGATCAACGGTCGGCGGGCACGATCCGCGTGACATGGGCTAGACCAATCAGGGCGATGATGCACGTCTGCGAGAATTTGTGAAGAGAGAGGGCAAAACTGAGTACTATCAAGAAACCAAGGGCACCTGAGTAGTAAATAGACTAAGGGATTCAAATATGAGATTTAAAAAATGGAAAATGCTTGTTTTGTACAATGAAACCCATCTTGGCCTACCTCAAACTATTTGCAATACCAATATACATCAGTGTGAGAATTGTGGCCTCATTTAGACAAAGTATGATTTGGGGGAAGCTGTTTTGGGAAGGGCTTATTGTGGAAAACCATGCACCTTCATAGCTACTAGGTGATTTGAGAAGTGGCAATTTGTGGTAAAACTTGATTTATCTATGATTTATCTATGATTTGAGAAGTGGCAATTTGTGGTAAAGACTCCATGAGTAAGTGCCACTCTTTTTAGGATTTTTTTGCACATTAAATGACTCATTTAACTAGTTAATCCCATTTGTTGACTCTCTGTTGACCAGCCACTTGAGGGTAAAACTGAGTATATTGCACTAGCCAGTATTAGCACTCGAGGGGAAAATTGAGCACACAAAAAATGCTAGTATAAGACTCGAGGGTATACCTGAGTATATCTAAATTTCCAGGGTTAGACTCGAGGACACGTGCAATTGTTGACGCGTAGACGCGGGTCGCGGTGGAGAAGTCGAGACGTGCAATCGTGGACGCGTGTCGCGTTGCAGAAGTCCAAGACGTGCAGACGTGCACCTGTGCACGCGTAGGACGCGGGTCGCATTAACCACCCCTCGCCTTTATAGACGCCTCCTCGCACTCTCTCTGTCACTCTCACTCGCTCACGCATCGCCAACTCTCTCACGTCCCATCATCTTCTCCAAAGCAAAAAACCCTCTCCCTCTCCCTCTTCCTCTTCCTCCGCCGGAGAGATGGACAAGGAGAATGCCAATCCCATCGTCGAGGTGGGCTCAAAGCGCGACGCCTCCATCTTCGGCGCCGTCCCCTCTACGACGCCGCCGCCGCCGCCGTCGCCGGTGCATCGGAGGCTGCTGCCGCCGGTGGCAGTCAGATCCCGGCGGGATGGGACCCCTACGACCCCGTGCCGTACGTCCCGCCCCCGAACCCCTACGACACCTCCCTGGAGGACCCATGGAACGAGGTAACTACGGTTTGCTTCCTTTTTTGTTCCCCATTCCTTTTTGAACCCTATTTTTGCTGGTGTAGATGGATCTGTAGATGGATGAGTATTGGGCTAATATTTGCGCCGATTTTATTCCATTTTGTTTTGATCACTTCTTGATTTCGTTTAAGATTTGGGGTTCGGCTGTTCGGTTAATTTATGCAAGTAATATTGGATCTCAATCAGTTAATTTATGCAAGTAATCATGGGATCTCAATCAGTTATTTTATGCACTAATCAAAAGATATCAACCGTTTAATTTTGCAAATAATCTCGAATGTGTTCAAGTTCAGATCTAGTTCAGATCTAGAATCTGTTTCTTTGCCTATGATGAATGGTTGGGCACAAATTTTTACAGGGAGGGTTCAGCGAACCATTGCTGTGTACAAATCTGTTGTGCATGAGCTTTAGTTCGCTAACACCTTCCCTGTAGATATATAATCATGTCCACTCTAACTGAGGCTGACTCTGTTTTTCTTAACTTTGTTATCATGTACGTTAGTCATCGTTGCAACTCATTCACTAGTTTCTGTTTGATATGGATCAGATGTCTGGCAGCGACGTCGGCAGCGACGAAGAGGAGGAGGACGTCAAGACTCGCCAAGTGCTGCGGAGGCTGCAGGTCGGCCAGTACATCTCCTACTTCGCCAAGGGGTGTACAGGTGCCCCTTCTGCACCAGGAGACTCGGCGCCACGGACTTCAACTGCCTCGTCACGCATGCTGAGAACATCAGCAACACCTTCCCCAACGTCGGCACGACGGTGAACGTCCACTCCTTCCGCGCCAAGCACAGGGCGCTCGGCATGCACCTCCGCAGCTTGCAGCGGGTGGAGATCTCCGCCGGGCGCATGCCTCCGCTCAAGCCCAAGGCTCCCAAGGGGAGCAAGAGCAACAAGTGGAGGCAGAGCCAGATGGGGTAGGCGGAGTCCTGGACGTGTGCTGCTGCTGCTGCTGCCTCCTAGTTTGTTGTTGGGATCCCTTTGTTGTTAGCTAGGGATCCCTTGTTGTTATGTTAGTATGATGGTGCTGTGAAGAACCTGTTACTATGTTGGCTGCTGTGTATGCAGCCTATTATCTATCCATATTATCTAGGGATTATCTATCCCTAGTCTACTATATTTTGTTGGCCGTACTTAGTTTTCTTGATTTACTATGACTGTGAATTTATCGTACATTATCCTGGAGATTTGCTTCTAGATTTAACTACATACATATGGACCAGAGGGAGTACTAGATTTGCTGCCATATTGGGCAAACAACGAGGGCCAAAAGGCACAAATAATTGAAGAAAGTCAGAAATGCAAGCTTCTCTAGATTTTATACTAATTTGGTGAAAAGGACAGAGAGAAAGAGGGGAAAAAGGTGCACTTAATAATGCCAATTTGGGGCCGAGAGAGACAGAACCCAGCTCCTGCTCACGTGCAACCAAACGCTTCTCGTCCTGTCCCACGCGGTCCCTTTCTACCAGCCCCACGCGACGCGGGCCCACACGACGCGGCCCCACAAGACGCGGCCCCACACGTGACAGAACGGTCAACTAAACGGGAATCCTGCCGTCTGAGCTGCTTCTGCGGGTTTCAAACAAGGGCTTGGGGAAAACTGAGGAAAAACTAAGGAGCTGGGGAAAACTGAGTACAACTAAGGACCTGAGGGCACGAAAATAGAAATCCCTATTAAATATATGGAATATCATAAAACTAAATCCATTTACATTACAAATTATAGTTCAAACTATTTGAATAAAAGTACCCATGAGTATTTTGAAACTCATATGATCATGCCTTGGTGAAATCAAACACCAACTATCCAAAATTTAGGAATAACCTTCAACCTTGACTTTTTGACCAATATTATAATATAAATCCAATCAAATATGATATAGTGACTCATCCACAATAATAAAACCATCCACAAGATATTTAGTAACAAATGCCACTTGGCTATCCAAATATAAATCATATGAGAGGATAAGGATCATGCCACATAGGATGAAAATATCTACATGACTTGCACTCCAAGCTATGTCACCTCATTCTCAAAGGATTGCTATGGATGAGGGCATGACAACCAAGCACCTTACTCATCAAACCAAAACAAGAGTCACTCACACTACAAGAAAAGTTGCCATGGCCGACGAAGTTGAAGTCGCGCCGTGGTTGCTGGTGTACCATGGCCGACGATTTTTGGTCCCTCCGTGGTGCATGTCAAAACTTTTTTTTCTCGTTTTTGAGGCCACCTAGCCCGACGAAAGCGGCCAAAACGTCGCGTATGGTGGCCCGGGACGTGGTGCATCTCGAAATCTCGGGTTCGCCGGCCGAGTCAACGCAAATCCGCACCGCCGAGGGATGTAGGGCCCAGATGGCAGCCTCTCTGGCATTGTTTTTTTCTAGATCGCGCCATCTCGTTCAACGTTCTCCGATCGAGCCGTTTACGATGCAGGATCATGGGTCCCGCATGTCATCCTCTATGAACCAAAATTCTTTCTATTCTTGGATTTTTTTGACCCCCTGATTTCTGGCTACTTCCTTTTTCTTTTGATCCCTTGCCGCCTTGGAAACGTTGAGACCGCTGCTGCTAAATGGGACCCGCATGTCATCCTCTATGTGCAATCAACTTTCTTTTCTTGGAGTTTTTTTGGCACCTCAAATTTGGTCACTTGCCTTTTTCTTTCGATCCCCTGCCGCCTCTCAAACGGTGATACCGCTGCTGCTAACTGGGACCCGCATGTCATCCTCTATGTACTATAAAACTTTCTTTTCTTGAATTATTTTTGGCACCTCATATTTGGTCACTTACCTTTTTCTTTCGATCCCCTGCCGCCTCTCAAACGGTGATACGCTGCTGCTAAATGGGACCCGCATGTCATCCTCTATGTACTATAAAACTTTCTTTTCTTAATTTTTTTGGCACCTCATATTTGGTCACTTGACTTTTTCTTTCGATCCCCTGCCTCTCAAACAGTGATACCGCTGCTGCTAAATGGGACCCGCATGTCATCCTCTATGTACTATAAAACTTTCTTTTCTTGGATTTTTTTGGCACCTCATATTTGGTAACTTGACTTTTTCTTTCGATCCCCTGCTGCCTCTCAAACAGTGATACCGTTGCTGCTAAATGGGACCCGCATGTCATCCTCTATGTACTATAAAACTTTCTTTTTTTGGATTATTTTTGGCACCTCATATTTGGTCACTTGACTTTTCTTTCGATCCCCCGCCTCTCAAACGGTGAGACCGCTGCAGCTAAATGGGACCCGCATGTCATCCTCTATGCAATCAACTTTCTTTTCTTGGAGTTTTTTTGGCACCTCATATTTGGTCACTTTCCTTTTTCTTTCGATCTCATGCCACGTTTGAAACGTTGAGGTACCTGCTGGCTCATGGGACCCGCATGTCATCCTCTGTGTGCTATAAAAGTTTCCTTTGTTGGATTTTTTTTCACCCTCTGTTTTTTGGCTTGCCTTTTTCTTTTGATCCCCTGCCCCCTTTGAAACGTTGAGTGCTGGTCAAGGGACCCGCATGTCATCCTCTATGTCCATCAACTTTCTTTTCTTGGATTTTTTTTCACCCCCTAATTACTAGCTACTTTCTTTTTCTTTTGATCTCAAGCCGCATTACAAACATTGAGACCGCTGCTGCAAAATGGGACCCACATGTCATCCTCTATGTACAATAAATCTTGGATTATTTTTGGCTCCTGATATTTGGTCACTTGCCTTTTTCTTTCGATCTCATGCCGCCTTTGAAACGTTGAGTAAGCTGGCTCATGGGTCCCGCATGTCATCCTCTACGAACAATAAAAGTTTCCTTTCTTGGAGTTATTTTTTACCCCTAATTTCTGGCTATTTGCCTTTTCTTTTGATCCCCTGCCCCGTTGAAACGAGGAGGACGCTGTTGGCAGGTCGGTCCCGTACGTCTCCAACGTATCGATAATTTCTTATGTTCCATGCTACTTTATTGATGATACCTACATGTTTTATGCACATTATATGTCATATTTATGCATTTTCGGAACTAACCTATTAACAAGATGCCGAAGAGCCAGTTGCTGTTTTTGCTGTTTTTGGTTTCAGAAATCCTAGTAAAGAAATATTCTCGGAATTGGACGAAACTTTCGCCCAGGGTCCTATTTTTGCACGAAGCTTCCAAGACCGAAGAGATAACGAAGTGGGGCCACGAGGCGGCCAGAGGGAGGCGGGCGGCCCGGGCCCTGGCGCGCCGACTAGCCTCTGGCCCTCGTGTGGCCCCGCGTTGACCCTCCGCCTACTTAAAGCTTCCGTCGCGAAACCCCAGTACCGAGAGCCACGATACGGAAAACCTTACAGAGACGCGCCGCCGTGAATCCCATCTCGGGGGATTCGGAGATCGCCTCCGGCACCCTGCCGGAGAGGGGTTCATCTCCCGGAGGACTCTTCATCGCCATGATCGCCTCCGGAGTGATGAGTGAGTAGTCCACCCCTGGACCATGGGTCCATAGCAGTAGCTAGATGGTCGTCTTCTCCTTGTTGTGCTTCATTGTTGGATCTTGTGAGCTGCCTAACATGATCAAGATCATCTATCTGTAATACTATATGTTGTGTTTGTCGGGATCCGATGGATAGAGAGTACTATGATTATGGTGATTATCAATCTATTGTTCATGTGTTGTTTATGATCTTGCATGCTCTCCGTTATTAGTAGAGGCTCTGGCCAAGTTTTTACTCTTAACTCCAAGAGGGAGTATTTATGCTCGATAGTGGGTTCATGCCTCCATTGAATCTGGGACAGTGACAGAAAGTTCTAAGGTTGTGGATGTGCTGTTGCCACTAGGGATAAAACATTGATGCTATGTCTAAGGATGTAGTTGTTGATTACATTACGCACCATACTTAATGCAATTGTCTGTTGCTTTGCAACTTAATACTGGAGGGGGTTCGGATGATAACCTGAAGGTGGACTTTTTAGGCATAGATGCAGTTGGATGGCGGTCTATGTACTTTGTCGTAATGCCCAATTAAATCTCACTATATTTATCATATCATGTATATGCATTGTTATGCCTTTCTCTATTTGTCAATTGCCCGACTGTAATTTGTTCACCCAACATGCTTTATCTTATGGGAGAGACACCTCTAGTGAACTGTGGACCCCGGTCCTATTCTTTACATAGCATACAATCTACTGCAATTGTGTTTTACTGTTTTCTTTGCAAACATCTTCCACTCGATACGTTTAATCCTTTGTTACAAGCAAGCCGGTGAGATTGACAACCTCACTGTTTCGTTGGGACAAAGTACTTGGGTTGTGTTGTGCGGGTTCCGCGTTGGCGAATCCGGTGTGCGCCGCATCACATTTCGCGACCATCAACCTTCAACGTGCTTCTTGGCTCCTACTGGTTCGATTAAACCTTGGTTTCTTTCTGAGGGAAAACTTGCTGTGCGCATCATACCTTCCTCTTGGGGTTCCCAACGAACGTGTGAGTTACACGCCATCAAGCTCTTTTTCTGGCGCCGTTGCCGGGGAGATCAAGACACGCTGCAAGGGGAGTCTCCACTTCTCAATCTCTTTACTTTGTTTTTGTCTTGCTTTATTTTATTTACTACTTTGTTTGCTGCACTAAAACAAAACACAAAAAAATTAGTTGCTAGTTTTACTTTATTTACTGTCTTGCTCTCTATATCAAAAACACACAAAAAAATTAGTTACTTGCATTTACTTTATCTAGTTTGCTTTATTTATTGTCCTGCACTCTATATTTAAAATACAAAAAAAAATTTAGTTACTTTTATTACCATGTCTAGCTCTGAACCTGTTACTTCTTCACCTGAGGACTTAGTTTTTACTTTCAAACAAGGGGATGAGGAGAGTTTTAAGGATGCTTGGTCTAGAATTTTTACTTCTTATCGTAAAACTGAACCTCAAATGACTCTAAGTTTGCTCCTTAGTAATTTTTATTTTGGTCTTATGGTTCGCTATAGATATGCTTTGGACACTTTAGTAGGAGGAGATTTCCTTCATTGTAATGGGGATCAAGCTTTTAATGCCATAAAGAAATTGGTTGCATCACATGATTCAGCTAATAACTTTGATTCAGCCCTTATTAGCATTTATAATAGATTGAACAATCTCGAGATAAGTACATCTCGCTTAAATGACAATTATCACTGTGTTCGTAATCGTCTTGAACAAGTCTTAGAGAATCCTAAACCTTCATTATGGGACCCTTCTGTTAAAATTGTTATCGGTGATCGAACTCTTCATGCCTACTGTGATATTATGTATGAATTTTGCCTTATGCCTGAAAACATTTATAAATCTTTGAAACTTTGGGGAGTCGATGAAGGGGGAGAAGAAATAACTCTCATTGATAACTCTATTATAATTCCTAAGGGAATAGCTGCAGGTGTGCATACAACCATTCATGGAAGAACAATATCCATTGATTATCTTGTTATTGAAACAGGAAAAATCATACTCGGAAGATCCTTGCTGAAACTATTGGGAGCAGTCATTGATGTGGGAGAAGGCACTCTGAAATTCACCTCTATACCAGGGGGAAATCATATATTTCCTAAACCAAAAGGAAAGAAAAACAATAAGAAAGGTAAGGATGAAGCCCAAGGTAAGGTTGACACACCGTCTCTCGATGTTACTTGATTTGCACTTTCTGCGCCTAGCTGAAAGGCGTTAAAGAAAAGCGCTTATGGGAGACAACCCATGTTTTTACCTACAGCAATTTTTTTGTTTTGTTGAGTCTTGGAAGTTGTTTACTACTGTAGCAACCTCTCCTTATCATGTTTTTGTGCCAAGTAAAGTTTCTATGTCAAAGTTGATGTTATATTTGGGATTGCTGCGCAGAAACAGCATTGCTGTCTGTCACGAATCTGGGCACAATTCTCTGTAGAAAATTCAAAAAAATCTGCCAATTTACGAGCGTGATCCTCAGATATGTACGCAACTTTCATTAGTTTTGAGTTTTTCCATTTGAGCAAGTCTGGTGCCATTTCTAAATTCGTCTTTACGGACTGTTCTGTTTTTGACAGATTCTGCCTTTTATTTCGCATTGCCTCTTTTGCTATGTTGGATTTATTTCTTTGATCCACTAATGTCCAGTAGCATTATGCAATGTCCAGAAGTGAAAATAATGATTGTGTCACCTCTGAATGTGTGAATTATTAATCGTGCACTAACCCTCTAATGAGTTTGCTTGAAGTTTGGTGTGAAGGAAGTTTTCAAGGGTCAAGAGAGGAGTATGATATACTATGATCAAGAGGAGTGAAAGCTCTAAGCTTGGGGATGCCCCCGTGGTTCACCCCTGCATATTCTAAGAAGACTCAAGCGTCTAAGCTTGGGGATGCCCAAGGCATCCCCTTCTTCATCGACAACATCATCAGGTTCCTCCCCTGAAACTATATTTTTATTCAATCACATCTTGTATTCTTTGCTTGGAGCGTCGGTTTGTTTTTGTTTTTGTTTTTGTTTGAATAAGATGGATCCTAGCATTCACTTTGTGGGAGAGAGACACGCTCCGCTGTTGCATATGGACACATGTGTCCTTAGGCTTTACTCATAATGTTCAAGGCGAAGTTTCTTCTTCGTTAAATTGTTATATGGTTGGAATTGGAAAATGCTACATGTAGTAATTCTAAAATGTCTTGGATAATGTGATGCTTGGCAATTGTTGTGCTCATGTTTAAGCTCTTGCATCATATGCTTTGCACCCATTAATGAAGAAATACATAGAGCTTGCTAAAATTTGGTTTGCATATTTGGTTTCTCTAGAGTCTAGATAATATCTAGTATTGAGTTTTGAACAACAAGGAAGACAGTGTAGAGTCTTATAATGTTTACAATATGTCTTTTATGTGAGTTTTGCTGCACTTGTTCATCCTTGAGTTTGCTTCAAATAACCTTGCTAGCCTAAACCTTGTATCGAGAGGGAATACTTCTCATGCATCCAAAATCCTTGAGCCAACTACTATGCCATTTGTGTCCACCATACCTACCTACTACATGGTATTTCTCCGCCATTCCAAAGTAAATTGCTTGAGTGCTACCTTTAAAATTCCATCATTCACCTTTGCAATATATAGCTCATGGGACAAAATAGCCTTAAAAACTATCGTAGTATTGAATATGTACTTATGCACTTTATATTTTATTAAGTTGCTTGTTGTGCGATAACCATGCTTCTGGGGAACGCCATCAACTATTGTTGAATATCATGTGAGTTGCTATGCATGTCCGTCTTGTCTGAAGGTCTATCATTTTAGTGGTTGGAGCATGCAAAATTGTTAGAGAAGAACATTGGGCCGCTAACTAAAGCCATGAACCATGGTTGAAGTTTCAGTTTTGGACATATATCCTCAATCTCATATGAGAATAATAATCATTGCTACATGCTTATGCATTTAAGAGGAGTCCATTATCTGTTGTCCATGTTGTCCCGGTATGGATGTCTAAGTTGAGAATAATCAAAAGCGAGAAATCCAAAATGCGAGCTTTCTCCTTAGACCTTTGTACAGGCGGCATGGAGGTACCCCTTTGTGACACTTGGTTGAAACATGGCATGCGAAGATCCGGTAGTCCAAGTTAAGTAGGACGAGGTGCGGGCACTATTAGTATACTATGCGTGAGGCTTGCAACTTGTAAGATATAATTTACATAACTCATATGCTTTATTACTACCGTTGACAAAATTGTTTCATGTTTTCAAAATAAAAGCTCTAGCACAAATACAGCAATCGATGCTTTCCTCTTTGAAGGACCTTTCTTTTACTTTTATTGTTGAGTCAGTTTACCTATCTCCTTCCACCTTAAGAAGCAAACACTTGTGTGAACTGTGCATTGATTCCTACATACTTGCATATTGCACTTATTATATTACTTTATGTTGACAATATCCATGAGATATACATGTTATAAGTTGAAAGCAACCGCTGAAACTTAATCTTCCTATGTGTTGCTTCAACACCTTTACTTTGATTTATTGCTTTATGAGTTAACTCTTATGCAAGACTTATTGATGCTTGTCTTGAAGTACTATTCATGAAAAGTCTTTGCTATATGATTCACTTGTTTACTCATGTCATTACCTTTGTTTTGATCGCTGCATTCATTACATATGTTTACAAATAGTATGATCAAGATTATGATGGCATGTCACTTCAGAAATTATCTTTGTTATCGTTTTACCTGCTCGGGACGAGCAGAACTAAGCTTGGGGATGCTGATACGTCTCCAACGTATCGATAATTTCTTATGTTCCATGCTACTTTATTGATGATACCTACATGTTTTATGCACATTATATGTCATATTTATGCATTTTCTGGAACTAACCTATTAACAAGATGCCGAAGAGCCAGTTGCTGTTTTCTGCTGTTTTTGGTTTCAGAAATCCTAGTAAAGAAATATTCTCGGAATTGGACGAAACTTTCGCCCAGGGTCCTATTTTTGCACGAAGCTTCCAGAAGACCGAAGAGATAACGAAGTGGGGCCACGAGGCGGCCAGGGGGAGGCGCGCGAGGCCCTGGCCGCGCCGACCAGCCTCTGGGCCCCTCGTGTGGCCCCCGCGTTGACCCTCCGCCTACTTAAAGCTTCCGTCGCGAAACCCCAAGAGCCACGATACGGAAAACCTTACAGAGACGCCGCCGCGAATCCCATCTCGGGGGATTCAGGAGATCGCCTCCGGCACCCTGCCGGAGAGGATTCATCTCCGGAGGACTCTTCATCGCCATGATCGCCTCCGGAGTGATGAGTGAGTAGTCCACCCCTGGACCATGGGTCCATAGCAGTAGCTAGATGGTCGTCTTCTCCTTGTTGTGCTTCATTGTTGGATCTTGTGAGCTGCCTAACATGATCAAGATCATCTATCTGTAATACTATATGTTGTGTTTGTCGGGATCCGATGGATAGAGAGTACTATGATTATGGTGATTATCAATCTATTGTTCATGTGTTGTTTATGATCTTGCATGCTCTCCGTTATTAGTAGAGGCTCTGGCCAAGTTTTTACTCTTAACTCCAAGAGGGAGTATTTATGCTCGATAGTGGGTTCATGCCTCCATTGAATCTGGGACAGTGACAGAAAGTTCTAAGGTTGTGGATGTGCTGTTGCCACTAGGGATAAAACATTGATGCTATGTCTAAGGATGTAGTTGTTGATTACATTACGCACCATACTTAATGCAATTGTCTGTTGCTTTGCAACTTAATACTGGAGGGGGTTCGGATGATAACCTGAAGGTGGACTTTTTAGGCATAGATGCAGTTGGATGGCGGTCTATGTACTTTGTCGTAATGCCCAATTAAATCTCACTATATTTATCATATCATGTATATGCATTGTTATGCCTTTCTCTATTTGTCAATTGCCCGACTGTAATTTGTTCACCCAACATGCTTTATCTTATGGGAGAGACACCTCTAGTGAACTGTGGACCCCGGTCCTATTCTTTACATAGCATACAATCTACTGCAATTGTGTTTTACTGTTTTCTTTGCAAACATCTTCCACTCGATACATTTAATCCTTTGTTACAGCAAGCCGGTGAGATTGACAACCTCACTGTTTCGTTGGGACAAAGTACTTGGGTTGTGTTGTGCAGGTTCCGCGTTGGCGCCGGAATCCCTGGTGTTGCGCCGCATCACATTTCGCGACCATCAACCTTCAACGTGCTTCTTGGCTCCTACTGGTTCGATTAAACCTTGGTTTCTTTCTGAGGGAAAACTTGCTACTGTGCGCATCATACCTTCCTCTTGGGGTTCCCAACGAACGTGTGAGTTACACGCCATCCCCCATGTCAGCCTCTATGAACAATAAAAGTTTCCTTTGGTGGATTTATTTTTGACCCCTAATTAATTTCTGGCTATTTCCTTTATTTTTCTTTTGATCCCCTGCCGCCTTGGAACGTTGAGACCGCTGCTACAAAATGGGACCCGCATGTCATCCTCTATGTACAATAAAGTTTCTTTTCTTGGATTATTTTTGGCTCCTGATATTATGTCACTTGCCTTTTTCTTTCGATCTCATGCCGACTTTGAAACGTTGAGGATGCTGCTGCCTCATGGGTCCCGCATGTCATCCTCTCAGAACGATAAATGTTTTCTTTTCTTGTATTTTTTTACCAACTGATTTTTGGCTTTTTTTATTTTCGATCCCCTGCCGCCTTTGAAACGTTGACTCCGCTGCTGGCTCATGGGTCCCCGATGTCAGCCTCCCCGTACAAGAAACATGTGATATTTTATTTTGCAGACAATAAACGTTGTATTTCGCTCTGAGCTATTGCAAACGGATAAATTAAATCTTTATATCTACATAAACAAACTTATATGTTGAATCTCCTTGTTTTTTGTTTTTGCGAAGCATAGGACTTTCCTGTTTTTTTTTTGAGAAAAATCCGACCTTTCCTGTTTTGGAGTGGGCTGAAATTGTACGAGTCAAAAGGCCCAGCAGGATAGTTCGAAGGCCCAGATGTCCAGATACAGCCCAATTGAAATCTTTCTTTTCTTGGATTTTTTTCACACCCTGATTTCTGGCTACTTCATTTTTCTTTCGGTCCTGTGCCGCCTTGGAAGCGTTGAGACCGCTGCTACAAAATGGGACCCGCATGTCATCCTCTATGTACAATAAAGTTTCTTTTCTTGGATTATTTTTGGCTCCTGATATTATGTCACTTGACTTTTTCTTTCAATCTCATGCCGACTTTGAAACATTGAGGAAGCTGCTGGCTCATGGGTCCCGCATGTCATCCTCTATGAACAATAAAAGTTTTCTTTGTTGGATTTATTTTTTCCCCTAATTTCTGGCTATTTGTCTTTTTCTTTTGATCCCCTGCCCCCTTTGAAACGATGACGACGCAGCTGGCAAGTCGGTCCCACATGTCATCCTCTATGAACAATAAAAGTTTCCTTTGATGGATTTATTTTTGACCCTAATTAATTTCTGGCTATTTCCTTTTTTATTTTGATCCCCTGCCGCCTTGAAATAGTTGAGGATGCTGCTGCCTCATGGGTCCCGCATGTCATCCTCTCAGAAAGGTAAATGTTTCTTTTCTTGAATTTGTTTACCAACTGATTTTTGGCTTATTTTTTCTTTCGATCTCCTGCCACCTTTAAAACGTTGACGACGCTGCTGGCTCATGGGTCCCCAATGTCAGCCTCCCCATACTGCAAATCCTCTTTCTGCAAAGGTTGTATTTCTAGATAGATAAGGTGGATTCGAATCTGCCATGGTTCAGGCAGCTCAGGTAAGCCTTCTTGCACTAATTAATGGAAGTAGTGTATCGCAAGGTCAAGACATGTGGCTCGGTGTAATGAATCTATATGAATCATGTTGTGGGTTCAATCTGATAGTTCTCTAACAGGTCAGCCAAAATAGAAATTAAGTTTTTTTCTAAAACGGAAATGCAAATTAAGATGAACACAAACATTAGTTATCATAATAGCTGATCATACATACATACTTGCTAAGAGCAAAAGCTTGCCAGAGTTTTACCACCCATACAATTAATTAGCAGTTCAGATAAGATAACCTTATATAAGTATAACTACAAATGCATTTGCTAAGGGCTCATGGGACAACAGAACTAGACAACCGCGAACTTTATGACCAGCATGTCACAGCGGCATCGAAAGATCTTGACCTTCAACTTTGATCCAATGCGAAGTTTGGCACCGTCAATGAACTTTTTCCACCTGGAAGTAACAGCCAAGCGGCCATCTGTGGGACTGACAGAGTACCGTCCCTCCACGGTGAGACCTTCACTCTCCATGACGAGGGATATCTTGCCCCTTCGGCCAGCATTGAGATCCTTGGAGATACTTTTAGGCAATTTCTGATTCAAAGCAAGAGATACCACCAAAAATTAGTCAATGGCACCAATGCACTGAACCATGTGAGACTTTGAGCAGAGAAGACATCAAGATAAGAGCAGTTATGCTGTCATATACTCACGAACATAGCCTTCAGATGCGTCCTGGTCACCACACGGGTGGCCACAGCAATGAGCTGAGACCTCGGTGATCTGGCTGGGGCAGGTGCATGAGCCTGGGCTGGTACACGAGCTGGTGCTGATGCAGGAGACTGCTGGGCAGGTGCAGTAAACGGTGCCTCTAGAGGAACCGGTGCTGATGCAGGAGACTGTTGGGCAGGTGCAGTAAACGGTGCAGCTAGAGGAACCAGTGCTGATGCAGGAGCCTGCTGGGCATGTGTAGTATATGGGGCCTCTACAGGAACCAATGCTGATGTAGGGGACTGCTGGGTAGATGCAGTAAACGGAGCTGGTACAGGAACCGGTGCTGATGCAGGAGAGTGGGAAGCCGGTGCCGGTGCTGGTGTGGTTGCCCTTTGTGACATCCGCTCCTGTTCCATCAGGGGATCTGCAGCTTTGATCATGTTAAACCCAGCAAGCTAGAACAGAGGGAATGGTTTAGAACAACTGCTCAGAATGCAGTTATCAAAAGATATGAGTAGAAAAAAGTTACATATTATATATTTGGAAGTGTCTCCAACTCTGTAAGCAGTTACGTATATCTGCCCGTTTGAGTTTCTGATCCTCAGCTCGTCGCCCTTCTTCAGACCGTAGTCAAAAGCAAACTTTCTCCAATCATGTCCATACAAATATGTGATGGCCTGCGTCTTGTAGACATACACCTCATAGACCGTGTAGGTGTTCATCAATTTGCCATTGCCATGCATAGTGAAAGATCCTTCATGCGGACACATCTGGTTAATCATTGGACGAAGTTCACAAGGTACAGTCTGCATGTGAAAATTGATACAAATGTAAGAAGCAGGAAGACTAAAAACAAGACTTTACTATATGCCAATTCATGCTAAACCACTGAGAATACATACCTGTAACTCTGTGAAGGAGCTACTAGAAAGGTAGATAGAGCCATAGGAGGTGTTATATGCGGGGTATGTACATGGGCCCGCCATATTCCCGCAAGCTCGGCATCGGGATGGTGAAGGAAACATGGGAGGTACTACTGGTGCGTAGCGCTGAACGTAAGTGGAAGAATTAGGTTGTGTAAAGTGCATAGTTCAGAGCAATGCAAATGTTGACAAGCAAGTGCATAACACTATGTTACAAACTGAACAGTGAAAAATTAGTGTATGATGAATATAAGCATGCTAATTTGGTGTTTCCGAATTCCAAAAAGCATTAGACAGAGCCGGTGATAATATCAGACATAAATCATGGCATGTATATGTGGCTTAAGAAAATATACCCGAACCCTTGGATGGTTACGGCCCGGCTGGTCCTTGGACTTGAGCTTATATAAGCATCCAGAAGGTGGGGCTGACAGTAACTTGGTGGCAGCCTCTGCAGATGCCTCATCAGCAGCAGTTGCAATCCTTTTGACCAATGAAGGCTTAGCAGTTTCAGTCTGCATATAAAAATTGAAGAGCAACAGACATCAGCAGTGATATATAAAATGAATCTATGAGACACTGATGCATATAGTGCTGGATGTAAGTGGAAGAATAGGTGTGTGTGTTTCTGAACTATTGGTAAGCATTAGACAAAGCCGGCAATAAACAGACAAAAATCAAATCATGTATGAGGATTAAGAAAATATACCTGCTTACTGAAAAGGGTACCACCCAGCTGGCCCGTGGCCTTGTGCTTGAGGAGGTTTTCAGAAGATGGTGGCAGCACCATCGTCTTCACAGCAGCCTCATCAGGATCATTTTTTATCCATTTGAGTAGAGGCACAGAAGTTTCATCCTGCATATGAATAGCAACAGAACTCATCATTGATATTTAATAAATCTATGAGATAGACTGATGCAAATAGTGCGGGTGTAAGTGGAAGAATAGGGTTGTGCATAGAGAACAGTTGACAACAATGCAAATGATTACAAAAGAAGCCAATGGAAATCAACAGTTTATATACTGGATGAGACAGACTGAAAAGTGAAAAATTAGTGTATGATGATTGTAAGCAAACGCAGTGTTTCTGAACTTTTGGTAAGCATTAGACAAAGCCAACAGTAATTAAACAGATAATAATGAAATCATGTATGTGGATTAAGAAAATATACCAGATTCATTAAAAGGTCACCACCCAGCTGGCCCATGGCCTCGTGCTTGTAGAGGTTTTCGGAAGATGGTGCCGGCACCATCGTCCTCACAGCAGCCTCATTAGCCTCATTTTGCATCCACTTGAGTAAAGGCGCAGCAGTTTCAGCCTGCATAAGAATGGGAACAGATCTCAGCAGTGATATTGAATGACTCTGAGACAGACTGATGCATATAGTGCTAGATGTAAGTGGAAGGGTATGGCCGTGTATGGACAACAGTTCACAACAATGCAAGGGTGTGTTCGGTTCTGAAACAGCGTGGAATGGAATGGAATGGTTCCATTTCAGAGGAATGGAATGGTTACATTTTTGTTCGGTTGGGAAAAATGGAGAGCAGAAGAGATCGAGGTTAAACTAACCAATTGTCTCAAAATTGTAATTAACAATTGCAAATGACATTTTAATCTCAAAGTCGTAATTAACAGCGCCTAATGGTGCTCTTTTAATCTAAAAATCGTAATTAACATCATTTTATGTTGGGTTAGGGGAACTGGAGTAGATGAACATTACTGTATGATGATTGTAAGCAAACGAATTTGGTGTTTCTAAACTTTTGGCTTCGAGATCTTATGGGTTTCAACTCTAGCCTACCCCAACTTGTTTGGGACTGAAAGGCTTGGTTGTTGTTGTTGTTGTTGTAAACTTTTGGCAAGCATAGAAAAAACCGACAATAAACAGAGAAAAATCAAGGCATGTTTTGTGGATTAAGAAAATATACCATATTCATTAAAAGATCACCACCCAGCTGGTGCGTGGCCTTGTGCTTGTAGAGGCATTTAGAAGATGGGGGCGGCATCAACATACTGGCAGCCTGATCAGCCGCAGTTTTGATCTTCCTTTTGAGTAAAGGCCCTAAAGTTTCAGTCTGCATATGAATAGCAAAACAAAAGGCAGACCTCAGCAGTGATATTGAATTACTGTATGAGATAGACTGATGCATATAGTGGATGCTCTTAGCCTTTTGCAGCGTGAACACTAGCTATGGACAGACAAAAAAACTAGTTAACTCAGCTTTGTCTAGATATGAATGTACTACCACCATCCAAAAGCTTAAGCCTTATTTATTTTTGAGAAATCAAAACAAGCAAAGTTTGACCAAAATTTTAGAACATTCTATCAACAAATATAATACTGTGTAGATACCGTAGGAAAATATATTTTATTATCTATTTAATGATATTAATTTTGTATTTTGCATGTTACTGATTTTTGGTAAAAGCTTAGTCAAACATGGTATAGTTTGACTTTCTAAAAATAATATAAGCCCAAAGCTTTGGGATGGAGGCAGTAGTATCTAGAGCTAAAACACATCTAGATACATCCGTATCTACAGATAGTTGAGTCAATTAATTTGGATCTGAGGGAGTATCAGATTCAGACTACATCATGGTAAGTTGGTTAAAAAAATTACCCCTGGGCGGTCCCTGCCCAGCTCGGCAGTGGCATTTCGCTTCTTGTGCTGCAGATCGGGCCATGCTCCTGCAGCAGGTGGGGCGCTATTCTCGTTCCCCATAGCCTCAGCACGGAACCTGGAGGTACCAACCTGATACAGAGAATATAGAGCATGGTGTCACAGAGGCTTTACGCACAAACAGCTGAAGACATGTGCTACTTTAAGCATATTCCAGAACAGGAACAGATTGAGGATGCAGAGAGACACTTAAAAGGTAAAGAGTGGATAAGCAAACGGAGTACCTGCTTCGCGGGGCTGGGGACGCAGCTCAGGCTCAGCCAACTGCCCACATGCGTGGTGGCCTTACGCTCCATTGCCCCCACCGCCGAGGTCTTACCTTTCCTGTACAAGCTGACAAAAGATACAGTGAGGATCAGCAGAAACTACAAAGGTTGCAAATGTCGACAAATAAAGGAAGAACACCCCAATCCAAGCAAAGGTAGCCCCCGCCCCCACCCCCATCAATCACTCCCAGCTCGAGGGTGACCAGAAAGACACCCCTTCGCCCAGAATAGGAAAGAGATGCGCAAGATATCGAGGAGAGGAAAAAAGAACCGATCTCGAGAAAGGAGAGAACATTACTAGTCCTACCTAATCCGCTTGGGCTAGATGCAGCTTGCCCCTCCAAGCTGGATGCCTGGACGGTGGAGGCGAAAGGAGGGGATCGAGCTAGCGGCTTGCATCCGTCGGCAATCGGCACTCGATCGGGAGAGAAGGGGTGCTACATAAAGGGGAGGGGTAACATATTTTATTACACAGTGAACTTACTGATGTGACTAGTCATTACATGTCTCACTGAAACTAGGGCCCATAGTGTGGCACCCCAAATTTACTTGAAGCTGCCCGGCGGGACGCATTGGCGCGTCAAGAAACCCCCGAATTGTAGCGGGGAAATGAAACATTTCACAAAAATTCGAAATTCAAGCACACCGCCACGCGCCAAGCACGCGGCTGTTCCTTCCTCTTCCTCGGTTCCTCCTCCCCTATCCGAAAAAACCCCAAATCCCAAGCTCAAACCAAAAAAAAAACAAAAAACAAATCCCCTGGCCGCCATGCATGTCCTCGTTAACCCGCTGGAGATCGTTCCCGGACGATGCGGACCACCCGCCCTGAGATCCAGAATTCCGTCCACCTCGAGGCACTGCGTGCTGTCTCGCAGCAGCGGCTTGAGGGCGCTGAAGAGGAAGTTCCGCCGGAAAGTGCTCATGGCAACCGTGCAAGCTCACCGGCGTGCTGTATCCCGAGAGGAACTGGTCAAAGCTTTGCTATTCGCCACACAAAAAAAATTGCGGGCCAAGATCTGGTCAAAGCTTCGTCGATGGCTTGCCGCGAGAGGCTTGGAGTCCAGAGTCAATAAACTAGCTGCTCGAGGACTTGGGCGGTTTACACGGATTCATATTAACTGACTCAAGTTTGTTAGTCTAGTTAACAAATGCATCTAGATACATCCATATCTAGACAGAATTGAGTCAATTAATATGAATCAGAGGGGAGTACCTGAAAGTGTTTCATGCTACCAACTAATGCGCTGGCAGGAATCGCTGTAGAAGTAATTGTGCTACTACTCATACGATGAACTGATTGTGTGGGTGTCGAATTTTGCAACGCGATCATCCACTGAATGCTTAATCTAGCGCCAAAGGCGTACAAATCATAACATACTACAGCACCAGAACATAAGAGTACGAATCATAAAGTAGCTCAACATTTTGCATCAGGGCTGGGTGGTCCTGAGACTACCGGGACGCCCCTGATGATCTCCGGGTGTGCATCCTCTTCAACGCAAAGCTGTGTACTCGGTCCACGGCCTCCTTCTGTAGGCTGGATAATCTCAGGTGCAGGACCTTCGTCTATGAGAGGCTCGTCATCAGTACCATCCACAGGTGCATCAGGGCTGGGTGGTCTTGAGACTACCCGGACGCCCGTGATGATCTCCGGGCGTGCATCCACTTCAACGCAAAGCTGTGTACTCGGTCCACGGCCTCCTTCTGTAGGCTGGATAATCTCAGGTGCAGGACCTTCGTCTATGAAAGGCTCGTCATCAGTACCATCCACAGGTGCATCAAACTGAGATTCATCTTCAAATCTCCCATCAAACTGAGAGACCTCTTCAACTCTATGCTTCTGCAATTAGTACATCAACCGATTAGACAAACATCTAAGGGATGCAACCTGAACAAATGCCGTTTTACATATTTACCTTCTCATCTGGCACAGCACATGTCCCAGAGCTGAAACCCGTTTCCTGAAGCAAGCGCTTTTTCTCTCCTTCCCGTCCATCCATCTGCAACAAGTTAAATTTGAGTACAGAACCTTGCACAGCAATGCAAACTATTGATTGAAACAGCGGCAGCATCAATATAAATAATTAACTACATATGCCAGCACACATACAGTGTGAGCAAGATCTGCTTCTCCTGCTAAAGGATCATTATATGGTTCACCATGCTAAACCCGCCTAACATATGTGCGGTCCATCCCAAAAATGTGTAAATGATCTGCCACTACAGGGTGAGGCCTCTTCTCACCATTCATACATGTGCAGCGCGGGCAATACACGTCCAGGTTGTGACCATCATGAGCTCTAATAAACCCCATAAAGGGTTGAACACCATTTATATATGAAGGGGAACATAAGTGTCCATGCAGTATCCAAGTTCTGTCCATCTGTTTAATTATGAGATACAGTGGTTGGTGATTAATTTAAGGCGAAGTAGGAAATGTATATCCATCGAGTACAAAACTATACTACATGATTATGCATTTCAGCAATCATGTCGAGTACAAAACAAAAAATGCCCATCGACATTTTAGCAAACAGATCGTGTACAAAACTCTGCCATGGCATTTCAGCAAATTAACGGATCGAGTGCAGAACTGACTCTATATGCCCACGCAAATGAACAAATTGATCGATGACAAATCGAGCGGAAAACTATAAAGTGCCAATTAGTTCGAGCATACTGACGAATTTTTTTAGCAGCATCAAGAAAATATAAATCGTTAGGCTGTCTTGCCCGATACATGATTGAGCTAGAGATAGCAGCCCTACCGTGGATCAACTTGACCGCCGGTGCGTCTCGAGAAGAACGACGGGGAGGGGAAGCTTCTTCTTCGCACGGACGGGACGGGGAGGGGAAGCTCTTCGCACGGACGGGGATAAGTTGTGTACGGGTGGGTGGGGGGTCATGCGGCCGGGCCGCCGGGGTGATAATTAAGGTCGGTAGGTGGCGTTTAATGGAGTTGCGTGTGTAATTTGCCGTGCACAAGGTTGAGGAATAGGCGGTTCCCTTTGCCGCGCGCACAATTCAAACTATCCCGCCCATGTAGTTTAAATTCGCCATATTTTCGTTAAATCGACATAAAGTCATGTGAGTGGGGGAAAATTAGCAAAGTTGCTTGAAAAATAGTAAAACTCTGGAATTATCCTTTAAATATGCTCTACTTCGTGTGAAAATCGGGGTGTGGAAGCATGTTGAGCTGTTTTATTTGTACTTTCTTCATTAAAACTCCCATTTTATGCACTTTGGATGGAAAGAAATCATTTGTACATAAATTTTGACAACGCCATTTGCAAACACTAATTGTTTACATGCCAAGATGCACCCATCCACCAAATATATATGTGGCAAAAGTTTATCACAATCTAGCAGATATGCATAATTAGTGAGGGACCCCTTTTGATTTTGTGCAATTTCCACTAATTAGGTAGAGATCGAGAAGGGTTAATTAATTAGGCCATGTTAGGGGTTATGTGTTTTAGATTAGGTTGTGTGGATTCAAATACAACTTCTTTATTTGTGTGCTATGATTAATCAAAACTAGATCGATCGACTGCGCACACATTATTAGAGGCGCATGCCTTTGCGCACAAAGTGCATGTGTGTGTTGTTGGCCACCAACGAGAGAGAGAGAGAGAGAGAGAGAGAGAGAGGTAGAGAGAGCTACATACGAGAGAGCGATTGAAATCCCCAAATTAAACACATATATATGCATGGCACATTTAATTTAATTAGAGGACCGCGAGGCACCCCTGGCCTGCTTGATGCACAATTAAGTGTCATTGGCCTATATATAGGGTTTAATTAGGGTTTAGGGTTTAGGGTTAGGAGGTTAGGGTTTAGGGTCTAGGGTTTAGGGTTTAATGTTTATGGTGTTTAGGGTTTAGGGATTAGGGATTAGGGTTTATTTAGGGTTTAAGGTTTAGGGATCATCGATCGAGTGCGCACACACACATTATTAGAGGCACACGCGCCTTTGCGCATAAAGTGCATGCGTATATGTGTGTGTTTTTTGGCCACCAACGACATATAGATGATCGAGAGAGAGAGAGATTGAAATCCCCAAGAATATGTTCAAATATATATTAAAATATATGCACGAATGCATGCATGGTAGGCCATGCATGCACACTAATTATATATATATTATGAGGAAACTTAATCAAATGTGTTTTCATTCGAGAGAACTTGTCAAAATTCAAGTTAATTAATTTATCATCGATAATTATATAATTAATTAATGAATCTCAGGGAGATGTTATACAACATATGATCGATATAGGCCATGTATATATTAATTGGTGTTAATCTACCGTTTAATTTGCTAGCTAGCTGCTATATATAGAGCATGTTTTTATTAGATCGGGTTATAGCTAGTATAGTTTAGGGTTATGTGTTTTAATTAACTAGGGTTTGATTAGCTAGGGGTTAGTTATATATATATGGTTTAGGGTTAATGCATGGCACATTTAATTTAACTAGAGGACCGCGAGGCACCCCTGGCCTGCTTGATGCACAATTAAGTGTCGTTGGCCTATATATAGGGTTTAATTAGGGTTTAGGGTTAGCTAGGGTTTAGGGTTTAGTGTTTAGGGTGTTTAGCTAGGGTCTAGGGTTTAGGGTTTAGTGTTTACGGTGTTTAGGGTCTAGGGTTTAGTGTTTAGGGTGTTTAGGGTCTAGGGTTTAGGGTCTAGTGTTTAGGGTCTAGGGTTTAGGGTTTAATTAGTGTTTAGGGTGTTTAGGGTTTAGGGTTTAGTGTTTACGGTGTTTAGGGTCTAGGGTTTAGGGTTTAGTGTTTAGGGTGTTTAGGGTCTAGGGTTTAGGGTCTAGTGTTTAGGGTCTAGGGTTTAGGGTTTAATTAGTGTTTAGGGTGTTTAGGGTTTAGGGTTTAATGTTTACGGTGTTTAGGGTCTAGGGTTTAGGGTTTAGTGTTTAGGGTGTTTAGGGTCTAGGGTTTAGTGTGTTTAGGGTGTTTAGGGTTTAGGGGATTAGGGATTAGGGTTTTAGGGTTGTTTAAGGTTTAGGGATCATCGATCGAGTGCGCACACACATTATTAGAGGCACCCGCGCCTTTGCGCATAAAGTGCATGCGTATATATATGTGTGTTTTTTTGCCACCAACAACGATATATAGATGATCGAGAGAGAGAGATTGAAATCCCCAAGAATATGTTCAAATATATATCAAAATATATGCACGAATGCATGGTAGGCCATGCATGCACACTAATTATATATATATTATGAGCTAGGCAACTTGATCAAATGTGTTTTCATACGAGAGAACTTGTCAAAATTCAAGTTAATTAATTTATCATCGATAATTATATATATAATTAATTAATGAATCACAGGGAGATCGATAATTAATTTAGGGTTTTAGGGTTGTTTAAGGTTTAGGGATCATCGATCGAGTGCGCACACACATTATTAGAGGCACCCGCGTCTTTACGCATAAAGTGCATGCGTATATATGTGTGTTTTTTGGCCACCAACGATATATAGATGATCGAGAGAGAGAGAGATTGAAATCCCCAAGAATATGTTCAAATATACATTAAAATATATGCACGAATGCATGGTAGGCCATGCATGCACACTAAAATTATATATATATTATGAGGCAACTTAATCAAATGTGTTTTCATTCGAGAGAACTTGTCAAAATTAAAGTTAATTAATTTATCAAGATAATTATATAATTAATTAATGAATCTGAGGGATATGTTATACAACATGATCGATATAGGCCATGTATATTTTAATTGGTGTTAATCTACGGTTTGCTAGCTAGCTGTTATATATATAGAGCATGCTTTTATTAGATCGGGTTATATCTAGTATAGTTTAGGGTTATGTGTTTTAATTAAGTAGGGTTGATTAGCTAGGGTTAGTTACATATATATGGTTTAGGGTTAATGCATGTCACATTTAATTTAATTAGAGGACCGCGAGGCACCCCTGGCCTGCTCGATGCACACAATTAAGTGTCGTTGGCCTATACATAGGGTTTAATTAGGGTTTAGGGTTAGCTAGGGTTTAGGGTTAGGGTTAGGGTTAGGGTTAGGGTTAGGGGTCTAGGGTTTAGGGTTTAGTGTTTAGGGTGTTTAGGGTTTAGGGATTAGGGATTAGGGATTTAAGGTTTTAGGGGTTGTTTAAGGTTTAGGGATCATCGATCGAGTGCGCACACACATTATTAGAGGCACCCGCGCCTTTACGCATAAATTGCATGCGTATATATATATGTGTGTGTTTTTTGGCCACCAACGATATATTGATGATCGAGAGAGAGAGATTGAAATCCCTAAGAATATGTTCAAATATACATTAAAATATATGCACGAATGCATGGTAGGCCATGCATGCACACTAATTAATTATATATATATTATGAGGCAACTTAATCAAATGTGTTTTCATTCGAGAGAACTTGTCAAAATTCAAGTTAATTAATTTATCACGATAATTATATAATTAATTAATGAATCTGAGGGATATGTTATACAACATGATCGATATATAGGCCATGTATATTTTAATTGGTGTTAATCTACGGTTTGCTAGCTAGCTGCTATATATAGAGCATGTTTTTATTAGATCGGGTTATATCTAGTATAGTTTAGGGTTATGTGTTTTAATTAAGTAGGGTTAATTAGCTAGGGTTAGTTACATATATATGGTTTAGGGTTAATGCATGGCACAATTAATTTAATTAGAGGACCGCGAGGCACCCCTGGGCTGCTCGATGCACAATTAAGTGACGTTGGCCTATACATAGGGTTTAATTAGGGTTTAGGGTTAGCTAGGGTTTAGGGTTAGGGTTAGGGTTAGGGTTAGGGTTTAGGGTCTAGGGTTTAGGGTTTAGTGTTTAGGGTGTTTAGGGTTTAGGGATTAGGGATTAGGGATTTAAGGTTTTAGGGTTGTTTAAGGTTTAGGGATCATCGATCGAGTGCGCACACACATTATTAGAGGCACCCGCGCCTTTACGCATAAATTGCATGCGTATATATATATGTGTGTGTTTTTTGGCCACCAACGATATATTGATGATCGAGAGAGAGATTGAAATCCCTAAGAATATGTTCAAATATACATTAAAATATATGCACGAATGCATGGTAGGCCATGCATGCACACTAATTAATTATATATATATTATGAGGCAACTTAATCAAATGTGTTTTCATTCGAGAGAACTTGTCAAAATTCAAGTTAATTAATTTATCACGATAATTATATAATTAATTAATGAATCTGAGGGATATGTTATACAACATGATCGATATATATAGGCCATGTATATTTTAATTGGTGTTAATCTACGGTTTGCTAGCTAGCTGCTATATATAGAGCATGTTTTTATTAGATCGGGTTATATCTAGTATAGTTTAGGGTTATGTGTTTTAATTAAGTAGGGTTAATTAGCTAGGGTTAGTTACATATATATGGTTTAGGGTTAATGCATGGCACAATTAATTTAATTAGAGGACCGCGAGGCACCCCTGGGCTGCTCGATGCACAATTAAGTGACGTTGGCCTATACATAGGGTTTAATTAGGGTTTAGGGTTAGCTAGGGTAGAGGGTTAGGGTTAGGGTTTAGGGTTTAGGGTTTAGTGTTTAGGGTGTTTAGGGTGTTTAGGGTTTAGGGATTAGGGATTAGGGATTTAGGGGTTTTAGGGTTGTTTAAGGTTTAGGGATCATCGATCGAGTGCGCACACACATTATTAGAGGCACCCGCGCCTTTACGCATAAAGTGCATGCGTATATATGTGTGTTTTTTGGGCCACCAACGATATATGATGAGAGAGAGAGAGATTGAAATCCCCAAGAATATGTTCAAATATACATTAAAATATATGCACGAATGCATTGTAGGCCATGCATGCACACTAATTATATATATATTATGAGGCAACTTAATCAAATGTGTTTTCATTCGAGAGAACTTGTCAAAGTTCAAGTTAATTAATTTATCACGATAATTATATAATTAATTAATGAATCTCAGGGATATGTTATACAACATGATCGATATAGGCCATGTATATTTTAATTGGTGTTAATCTACGGTTTGCTAGCTAGCTGCTATATATAGAGCATGTTTTTATTAGATCGGGTTATAGCTAGCTAGTATAGTTTAGGGTTATGTGTTTTAATTAAGTAGGGTTGATTAGCTAGGGTTAGTTACATATATATGGTTTAGGGTTAATGCATGGCACATTTAATTTTATTAGAGGATCGCGAGGCACCCATGACCCGCTCGATCGATGCACAATTAAGTGTCGTTGGCCTATACATAGGGTTTAATTGGGGTTTAGGGTTAGCTAGGGTTTAGGGTTAGGGTTAGGGTTAGGGTTAGGGTACGTTTAGGGTCTAGGGTTTAGGGTTTAGTGTTTAGGGTGTTTAGGGTTTAGGGATTAGGGATTTAAGGTTTTAGGGTTGTTTAAGGTTTAGGGATCATCGATCGAGTGCGCACACACATTATTAGAGGCACCCGCGCCTTTACGCATAAATTGCATGCATATATATGTGTGTTTTTTGGCCACCAACGATATATAGATGATCGAGAGAGAGAGATTGAAATCCCCAAGAATATGTTCAAATATACATTAAAATATATGCACGAATGCATGGTAGGCCATGCATGCACACTAATTATATATATATTATGAGGCAACTTAATCAAATGTGTTTTCATTCGAGAGAACTTGTCAAAATTAAAGTTAATTAATTTATCACGATAATTATATAATTAATTAATGAATCTCAGGGATATGTTATACAACATGATCGATATAGGCCATGTATATATTAATTGGTGTTAATCTACGGTTTGCTAGCTAGCTGCTATATATAGAGCATGTTTTTATTAGATCGGGTTATAGCTAGTATAGTTTAGGGTTATGTGTTTTCATTAAGTAGGGTTGATTAGCTATGGTTAGTTACATATATATGGTTTAGGGTTAATGCATGGCACATTTAATTTAATTAGAGGACCGCGAGGCACCCCTGGCCTGCTTGATGCACAATTAAGTGTCGTTGGCCTATATATAGGGTTTAATTAGGGTTTAGGGTTAGGGTTAGGGTTTAGGGTCTAGGGTTTAGTGTTTAGGGTTTAGGGATTAGGGATTAGGGTTTCAGGGTTGTATAAGGTTTAGGGATCATCGATCGAGTGCGCACACACATTATTAGAGGCACCCGCGCCTTTGCGCATAAAGTGCATGCGTATAGTTTAGGGTTATTTGTTTTAATTAAGTAGGGTTTGATCAGCTAGGGTTAGTTACATATATATGGTTTAGGGTTAATGCATGGCACATTACATATAGTTTAAATCTCAAGAATGTTTATACATGATAGGCCATATGTGCAAAGGAATTTTTTTCCCCGTGAACTTGTCAAAATTCAAGTTTATCAGTGCCAATGGAAACTAGTCCAAAAAATTACATAGAGGACCAAAAGTACTAGACAATAACTAATAGAACCTGCAACTTTACAAAAAGGACCCCAAAACATATAGAAGAAAATCAATCGAGTCCTTCTCGACCGCACATCAGATCTCTGCTCCGCATCCTTTCCAGCAACTCCGTCGCCGGGGACGCACCACTTGGGACGGTGTCGCCGGTAGTCGCCAGGACGAAGGAGAAGAAGGGCCTCAGCAACGGCATATTGGCTCTGAGAAGGGCCGCTGAAAGGCCAAGATGTGCACGGGCAAGACGGATGACGCCGTCGTATGCCCCGAGCTTGTGAACTTTAGCAGCTTGACTTCCCCATTGGCCAGATCTGAAGCACTGACCAAAGCAAGCCTCACCGTTAGCGCCATCACATTGATGGCACCAGATCGGGGTTTGGCCGGCAAGATCCGCCAGATTCACCATAGGCCAGATCTGAAGCCGATGACGAGATCCCCGACTCCATTGCGCCATTCTGCTCATGGGAAACACTGGATCTAAGCTTACAACAACACTAACTCCCTCGGATCCAAATTAGCTGACTCAACTTTGCTTATCTAAATATGGATGTATCCACACATGTTTTTACTCTAGATACATACACGTCTAAGGAAAGTTGAATCAATTAATTTAGTTCGGAGGGTGTACAATATACAGAGAGAAGTCGGCCTCGTCTCCGGCCGGCGAGGCCGCCGGAGAGAAGGGGGAGAGGAGCCGGGGGAGTGGGAGAGACTCGAGAGAGAAAGAGAAGAGGAAGAAATGAGAGCTCCCTGGGGAAGAACATTATTTTTGTCGTTCTGCTCGTAGCTTGAAACTGAAAATTTCGGCCGCGCGCCAAATCATCCCGCCGCATCCATTCGAAAATCCCGTGACCAGTTTTACCCTTTTAACCCTGGTCCGGAAGCTACAACCCACCGACCATGGAGGGCTCATTCGGTAACAATGAAATATCTTGCCTAGATCCCGAACCCTCCCCACAGGCCCACACCCACCCACCAACCATTCGCCCCATTAGCTCAAAAATACTCTCACACGCCAAAGCTCTGACTCTCTACAGTACTAGATCTGCTTCGCCGCCGGCATACTCCTCCACAGCGTAGCCTTGATCGTGTTGGCTGTCCACCCACCTGATCCGCTCCCCCGCCGCCCTCGTCACCGACGGATCTGCTTCACCGCCGACCTCGCCACCGACGGATCTGCTTCACCGCCGACCTCGCCACCGACGGATCTGCTTCACCGCCGACCTCGCCACCGACTACCTCGCCGCAGCGGCTGTATCAACTTCACCGAATACCTTGCCAGCCAACCAGATCTGCTTCACTAACGCCCGCTTCTACTGAAACAGGGTCGATTCATCGTCTCCCGCGTTCGCCGCCGCTGGAATGCAAGTTGCCGCCCCCGTCCACCCCGCCGCAGCTTGGTTAGTACGCTGGCCCGTTAGATCGCGGTGTTTCTTTAGCCATGTTTTGTGTAGTTATTTGCAGATCTCATATGCCGTTAACTTTCTTGATGTGTTGCTTCGCATGAAGTTTGTTTAAATATTGTACAGTACAAAAGCATTATCCGGTCGCTACCATCCTGTTCATTCTACTGACACCTGTGTGCATCCACATATTTATAGCCTTGTACCCATTCATTTGCTGCCAACTGTTTTTGTACTGCATGCTATTGTCGCACTGCTTTTATAGTCGTGCTATGGGCATTTCCAATCTGCTTGTTCTTATACCACGTCATTAGCTCACCGCTAGCTGTTTTCTCGTGTCTGCTATTCTCACACTGCTTTTATAATCATGCTATGTGCATTTCCAATCTGCTTGCTCTTATACCTCGTCTTTAGCTTATATAGTTATTGCTGCGTGCATGTCTGGTCTTTGTATTATCGTAGACTGACTTGTCAATGTTATTTTTCCTAGGGATTGATCATGCGAACCACTTATTAGAACATCCAACATTAACAGCGGGGACGCTAGGTAAGGTTGGAATCTGAGTTCGTGGTTGGTAATTTTGGCAGTTTACTTCCGTTATTATCTATAACCTATATGCATTGTTCCTTATGCAAGAGATTAACACTTGGAACCCTGCCATAGCAATGCCATTCATGCTTTACTATGTTTCTGCCTATTTGATATGCTTGTCTTGGAGAAACTTCGAGGGTGATTTGAACCTGACATTTGGTCATTCTTAATGCCAGTTTACTTTATGTCACTACAAGAAAAGTTCTGATAGACAACGTCCCAAAATCGTCAACTAAGGGGCATTTTTCGTCGCCTATGGGCCTAACCCGACGATATGGGTTCCGTTGTGGAAACTGCGTCAGGCAAAGTCCAACGACGATTTTTTCGGTCCGTCGCGCTTGGGCGCCCTTCCGCCACGGAAAATCGGACCGTTGCGGAAGTGTTTTCGGGAGCCCGTTGACTGCTGACGTCATGCAAACTGACACGTGGCAGACGCCGTTAACTGCCAGTTAACGGCGTTAACCGGCTGAAACCCCGTGGTAGATGGTAGGCCCACACGAGGCCTGCCACGTCTTAAGCGGGCCGGGCCAGATGACATAGTTTGACCGGTCAACTATATAGCTGGGCTGGTCCATTAGTTACGTGGGCCGGGCCTAACCTCTAATGTTGACTGGTCAAAAGTTAAATGGGCCGGCCCATTTAACATGTGGGGTCCCCTTACAGCAACTGGGCCGGCCCAAGAAGCAAGTGGGCCGGGCAAAAACACAGTGGGTCCCACTTTCCTGTTAAAAGGCCGGCCCATTTAGTGTGTGGGGTCCACCATATAGCAAGTGGGCCGGCCCAACAAGCTAGTGGGCCGGGCCAAAAACACATGGTGGGTCCCACTATCCTGTTAAAGGGCCGGCCCATTTAGTATGTGGGGTCCACCATATAGCAAGTGGGCCGGCCCAACAAGATAGTGGGCCGGGCCAAAAACACAGGTGGGACCCACCTTCCTGTTAAAGGGCCGGCCCATTTAGTATGTGGGGTCCACAATATAGCAAGTGGGCTGGCCCACCAAGATAGTGGGCCGGGCCAAAAACACATGTGGGTCCCACATTCCTGTTAATGGGCCGGGCCATTTGTTATGTGGGGTCCACCATGTAGAAAGTGGGCCGCCCAACAAGATAGTGGGCCGGGCCAAAAACACAGTGGGTCCCACCTTACTCTTAAAGGGCCGGCCCATTTACCATGTGGGACCACCATATAGCAAGTGGGCTGGCCCAACAAGATAGTGGGCGGGCCAAAAGCACAGTGGGCCCCTGTTGGCGGCCCAATTAGTATGCGGGGTCCACCATACTGCAAGTGGGCCGGCCCAACAAGATAGTGGGCCGGGCCAAAAACACAGGTGGGTCCCACTTTCCTCTTGAAGGGCCGGCCCGTTTAGTATGTGGGGTCCACCACAAAAGCAAATGGGCTGGCCCAACTAATTAGTGGGCCGGCCCAGTAGTGGGTGGGGTCCACCTTAAAGCAAGTGGGCCAGCCCAATTAGAGTGTGGGGTCCACCGTAACTCACATGGGCTGGCCCAAGAAGTAAGTGGGCCAGCCCGTTTAGTTGCTGTTTATATGCCGGCATAATATGCGCTTTAGGATTTTGCGGGCAGGCACATATGTGATTTCGATTAATTGGGCCGTTTAAGGGATGGGAATTCGTGATTTAGATACTGAGAATATTTACGCAGCATTGATTTCTGTCGGATAGCCTCACTTACCACAAGCACCAAAGAAAAAATGCGCGAAAGAACTATAAAAACTAACTAAATATTACATCAGCTGCAAGGCATTGAAAAAATATTACAGAACCCAGAGAAATTGAATGGTAATTAAACCTAGCAATACAATGAAGCGATCCGGCAATCTTTTAAGTTGTCCATGCAGCACCTATATCTGAAACAAAGACATTACAAGTTAAGACAACAACAATGGAAAGGCAAAGACACTACAATATTGTTTGCCAAAGAATTTGGAACTCATCATTTCGTCGTTATAACAAGATCATTGTAATGCGCACAATAAGCAAACAAAGAGTGCATGCCGCATACCAACAGCCAATATAACAGAGCATGTTAGAATGAAACAGCAGACTTACTACTGTCGAGTCCCATGCAAACCAACATGTTCAGGGAGTACAAAATTGGCATGAACAACATAGTAGCAGGCTATAAATTTTGTAACAACGACTGAGCAAGATGAAGTTATGATGGCTACATCTACAGAGCAGGGAATGTAAACCAAAAATAGAAGTTACGATGGCAAAAGCTAAAGAGGAGGGAATGTGAACCAACATGTGCCAAGTGCAATTACTTCATTTTGCCCGTGAACTAAATAATACTCCTGAACTTATAGTGAAGGGGATGCAAATCAAGATGTTTCGGGATATAAACTTGTAATGAGCAACACATAGAGGATAGTTAATGCTGGAGCTTAGGATGGACCAGATACAGAATATAGTGGGATCACCTGTGAACTTGTATAAGAGGGAATGCAAACCAATATGTTCAGCTTTCCATATGTGAGCGTCATGCCAAGTCAGAGAAACAAGTCAATAATGCAGCTTTTGAAGAACAAGATGGCACGCAAAATTATTATCTAGTAGTATATGACAAGTTTATTTGTACTACAGGCTAGATAGCAGAGTGATAGCATGCCAAACTAAGTCCTTACTTTGTTAGCTTACAATGAACTAGATACAAAACAATGGCATCACCTGTAGTACAGGGAATGCAAGCCAACATGTTCATGGAGTAAAAAATTGGCACAAACAACATAGTAGCAGGCCATAATTTTTGTAACAACGACTGAGCAAGATAAAGTTATGATGGCTAGATCTACAGAGCAGGGAATGTAAACCAAATATAGAAGTTACGATGCCAAAAGCTATAGAGCAGGGAATGCGAACCAACATGTGCAATTACTTAAAATTGGCCATGAACTAAATAATAGCAGGATGTTACTATAATACCTATAATTTTTGTAACAACGACTGAGCAAGATAGAAGTTATGATGGCTACATCTACAGAGCAGGGAATGCAAACCAAAATGTTCAATCGCTTAAAGTTAGCAATGAAGTAGAAAATAGCAACGTGTTACGGTCATAGCTAGGAATGAACTAAAAGAGCTTCAGACAAACAAGAAACTGAACCCAGAACATGGCGCTAAAACAAGGGACTTACATTAGGAGAAGCACTCTGTGGGAGTCACAGCAGATCTTCCTGGGGTTGATAGATCCGGTGATGAAGTACGCTACATGTGCTACTTGGGGTTGGAGAGACGGCCATTACACTTCATGGTTACTCATCTCATCTGCAAAAACGTAACGGCGCGTCGTTAGCACAAACAGGTTCCCCCAAGATTAAACAAGAACTTGCAGGCAAGCAATAGAAAAGCGACAGTAGAAGAGTTTAGATCATGCACTGCGCCGGTGAAGCAGATCCGGTTCATGCACAGCGGTGTCGGTGAGCAAGATCCGATGCGGTGGACGACGGATCCGGCGAAGCGGCTCCGGCGGGGTGGACGATACCGCAGCTGAAGCGACTGCGGTAGACTGCTGGATGAGCATATGGTTTCGAGGTTCGGCGGGGATGATCCGGTCCGGTTGATGACGGCGTCGATGAAGCGGCTCCGGCAGGCAGCCGGATGACGAGGATCGCGAGGCCTCGGGTAGGCCAGGGAAGTCCGGCGGGGATGTTCCGGTGCGGTGGTCGTGGAGGTGGGAGAGAGGGACTTGGGAAGTTCCGGTGGGTGGTCTGAGGGAAATGAATTTTTTTGGGAGGGTTTCCGGGCTAGGGAGGTGGTGATCCAAAAAATGACGGGCAGACCCCCCCACCAACCGACTTTGCTGCCATCTCCACAGGGGTAGAATGGGAATTTGGAAGCGTGTGAAATTTTTGTATTTTGTGGGCGGGAAGTTTTGCCGCTATGAGATTTTGAATTTGGCCACCGTCCAAGTATAATGATAAAAAATTGTGAGACCGTACTAGTACCTCTGTTCAAGGCCGAGTGCAAAATCAAATCATCATCACGTTGAAAATTTGTTACCAACTTACCATGATCATGATCTACCTCTGAAAATGGGCGCATCCACTAAAACTTGCAAAGTATAATGATACAAATTTGTGAGACCGTACTAGTACTTATGTTCAAGGTCGAGTGCAACATCAAATCATCATTATATTGAAAATTGTGTTACCATGATCATGATATTTCTCTGAATTTGGCGCAACCGCTAAATCTCGCAAAGGATAATGATAAAAAAAGGTGAGATTGTACTAGTTCTTATGTTCAAGGCCGAGTACAAGATCAAATCATCATCACGTTGAAATTTGTTACAATGATCATGACATATCTCTAAAATTAGTGCATCCGCTAAATCTTGCACGTGGCGCATCTCGGTGCGGAGCAACAAGTCGGTGCTATCAAGGTTGAGGCGTCGGTAGCGTCATCGGGCTCTCATCTCTTGATAGATCTTCTACATGGCGCGGCGCACCACCCGCCGATAAGCAGTCACATGTGAGACCGAGGTGGAGACGTCCCCGGCATCCTCGAGGCGCGGCCGCCCTTCTACGAGCCAGCGTCGACTCAAGGTATGAATCCATGTGGTGTCTTAGATTTATTGTTCTTCTCTTATGATTATTTTGAGCCGAACATGTGTGCTCTTTCTCTGAATATATTGCTTGAAAAGCTTACCAAGTTACTTAAATTCACTTTGTTCTTAATCTTGCGAGCTAATATTGTTATTTTTAATGAACGGTGGTGTGCGCAAGCAGAGTTATTTGTGGATGTGTTGAGCTGTTAGGCATAAGTCGAAATCCTCATCTAAACGAGGCCTCAGCTTAACACATAAAAAAGGTGTTCAATCTCGCCCACAATACCCTCTTCTTTCCTCTCCCTTTATTGGAACTTGTTTTGCAGACAAGGAAAGTGGCACGTGTAATGTGAGTAAAACCCTCTTAGCCAAAATCATCTACGAGCAAGATTTTCTATATTGTAGATGCCCCAATTGACTCTCATCCCCAAAGTAGTTTTTTTATGTCAGTATAGACTTCTTTACTGGATGTATACTATCGTACATGGCATGCATTTGCCTAATGAGCAACATTGTATTGCTATTCTAGCCAACCTGATCGATATGTCAAGCTTCATGCACGAGATGCCATGTTTAATTTACTCCCTCGCTCTGATCCATATTTCTTGATGTGAAATGAATGTGAATCGGAGGGAGTACTTTTCTTAGATAGTACTATATCATTTCAAAAAAAAGTACTACTACATCACAAATGCATCAAAAGAGTACTACATCACAAGACCACCACGGTTGTACTAGTAGAGTTTAATGCTGAACTTCCAAAGGGATTAAGATTACACATATGAACTTTAAACATGACCAGGAGCATGAGGGCCAGCAGCAGGGGCGTTGACGTGGAGCAAGCTAGGCAAGACGTAATTCTGGAGGAAGAGGCCATATGATGCGTACTTGGCCTTGGTTGCAGGGCGGTGTTTCCCCCTATGTACTTAGGCCTACACCCATCGCATGTTGGATCAGGCTGTGGATGTCCTTCTAGAGAAATTTGCCACATAATGGGCAAAATAGCTCCCCGCGCGTATGCAGAAACGAATTTCACCACCCTTCAGCCGCTTGAGAACATAGCGGCTTTTCCGGTCCCTGCGCACCTTGTTGTTGTCCATGTCATCAGAATACTCCTATGAATTATTAAGTACTACATAATCAAGTTTTTATGACAGATCGAATAAATACTCCACTAACATAATCAAACCTTAGAAACCCTAAAATTAAATGTGTAGAACAAGTAAATGGCAGAAGAAATCGTAATAAATCATGAGAAACCCTATGAACAACCATGAACATTAGCCACAACAATTGCAAGTCCACTAAGTATGAACACATAAATTGATTATATGACTACATGGCAGATTAGTCGAAATTAAACTAGAATCTGATCTTACGAATCGTAGAATCAATTACATCTACAAGAACAAGGTAGGATATCAAATCAATCAAGAACCAGGCTCGTGCAAACCATGTGAACAGCAATATGACACAAAGAGGGTTGGGACAGTTTCGGTAAAAGAGAAGTACCTCCTCGTCATCACCCTCAACATCCTCCTGGAACTGAACGTTTGGGCCGAAATCATCGAAGGGGTCGAGGTTCGCGTCCAGCATCGGGCCTAGGAAGACCTCGCCGTGGTGGCCTGCAACGCCGTGCACATCTTCGGCGGGATAAACAACGTTGGTATCCACCTTCTGCTCGACGGCCAGGACGCCCGTTTCGACCGAGGTCGAAGAACCAGACAAGCAGAGGAGACGAGCGGCATGGGTGCCCGGTGAAGCCTCACCCGTCGTGACGGCTAGGATGCCCATTTCGACCGAGGTTGAAGAATCCGACAAGCAGAGGAGACGAGCGGCTTGGGTGCCCGGTGAAGCCTCACCCACCACGACGGCCACTACCGTAGAGGCATCCTCTGCGTGGGCGGTCGCCTATTGCTCCGCCTCGTATGCAATACCTATCTTCATGCTGTTGTGGTTGGAAACGGGAAAGTCGATGCCTCAGAGGTGCGGTGAGTGGATGGGGGTTTTCACAGTGTGGGGGAGGCAAGTTGGGGGAGTGGAGAGGACGAGCTCGCGAGAGATGATGAGGCCGATTATGTTATAGCCTCCGACCCCCTGTATCCAGTAGTGGACGCGTGAAGTCATGCATGTACTCGACTTTCCACTTTCTGGGAGACGTGTACGAAACTTTTTTTTGGACCATTTAACTTCATCTGGGACTCATGTATACCAATACTTCCAAACGTCATAAGTAATTCAAAATCATTCAGAATAATATGAGACCTTAACATTTTATTTTTTGTGTCAGATATTGTCTATGAAAAATAACATCCTTCAAAAAATAAATCGCCTATGCCAATCCGATCATGCCCGTCTACTCCAACTAGCTTCCTCGAGTAATTTGTCACCTTACATTCTTAAAATGAACCAAAATTTGGCACAGGGGTGCATCATCACATGGAAAATGATGTTACCATTCTGTCTTCCCATTTTTTTTTGAATTTTTCAAAATTGTCATGCCCTAACGGAAAAAATGTACTCCTTCTAAGAAGCATGTATCAGAATGGCATTACCAAAACCTAGGGGTGGGGTGGGGGGAGGGGGGCACATGGTGGTGTGATGATACATCACATTTGGACCACACAACACCATTTGGACCAACCAAAAAAAAACACCCTACACAAACCCTGGTCAAAACTAGTTTGACCAATATTACAAAAGTTGTACGGAGTACATAATTCAGAAACCGTCAGAAATATACGAAGCATTCACGAGTCCCCAAAGTCAGTGACTTTGAGTCACTTACAACTGTGGTCCACATATCAGTCACCCAAAGTCATGGCAAAGTCAGCTTGGCAAAGTCACCGACAGACAAAGCAAGCAGTGAACAGACAACTCCGTAGCACTGAAAAGACATCTCACAGAAAAGGCTAGTACTACCTTTTCTTCCCGGATAAGCAAAAATAGCTGATCGGTACTGACGAAATGCACCAGGTCCGCAATGTACTCCAGCTATAAGTGAAGCATGCCTACCACTGAAGAGGAAATTCAAGATTCCACCAGATCCCCATATCACTCTTTTGCATAAAACACGGACATATCTTTTGCACAATTCACCACTTGTTGGTCTAATCTATCGCAGCTTCCATCAGTTGGTCATCCAATTAACGATTTAACGGATTAGAAAAATAAGCGGTGGAATTAGAAGTACTAGTAGCGAAATGTGCAAAATATACCGCCCTTCCCGAGGGGGTTTGTCCAGAAGAGGGCCGGATGACAATGTCCCGGGTGCATCCAGAAACGAGAGGGGTAGTTTCTAATACATGTAAGAAATTATTTTACAAAAAGGTACATATTAAGTAGTACAACTATTAGTACAGTACTACTATTTCGAGGGAAAATGCCATGTCGTGCGACCTCTAATCAATGAGTAGAAGTTGTAGGTGCGCCTAACATGCATTGCTGAAAGCTGGTTCCGCTGGAATTTGAGCTCAGCCGGGGCGGATTCTGCGAAGTACGCCCGACGTCACTCATGTATCCCACCAAACTGCTCACTTCTTTCAATGTCTCTTCTCTTTCACTGCAGCTCTCCAACATCAGGTGCATCAACTTATCTTGTGCCTTCTGCCTCTCGAGAAGGGCAAGGATGGCGATGTCAGCATATTCAAGGTTCAACTTTTGGAGCTGTACTTTATCCTGAAGAAGGATTTTGTACTCTATATCAGACTTGTCTCTGTCGAGGCACACAGTCTTGAGTATGCTGCTGGCTTTCTCCGCTGATGCTTTCTGCTTAATCAGCTCGTTCTTCAACATATCGCGCTCATTTCGAAGGCTGCAAATGAGCTCCACAAGAGTTTTCGAATTCTTCTTCTTGGCAGCCAAATCGTCTCGGAGGCGATCACACTCTAAGCTGAGCTCCTCGTTTTTTTCCATCAAGATGGCGACAGTGGTGTCGATAGTCGGCGCCGCTTCCTTCAGGGCGAAATCATCGGTAGCAAGTAAGCGCAAAGGAAGAAGAAGAAGAAGAAGAAGAAGAAGAAGAAGAAGAAGTTGGTGCTACCTCATTTCGCCGGGGTAGGGCCGGGTTGAAATCATCGGACGACGATGATTCCTTGGTCGTGGAAGTTGGTGCAGTAGGGGCGTCGTTGGAACTTCCAACCCTTTAAGATGTATAACCATAGAGACTCTTAAAGAGCTTGAGCCCGGGCAAGAAGAAACGAAAGTACATGGCGAAGGAAACTAACCCGGTGAGCACAGCACGGACGCGTTTCGGCGGCGGCGGCGCGGCGGCGACGGCGAGCCCACTTGGTTTCTGGAACCGTCTCTCGAAATTTCGAGCCGGCGTTTTTTATCCGCGTACTTGACCGCCGGCGACCTGAAGTTTGAACACATTAATTGCTGGAGGAGAGAGCGACGAAAGAAACGAAAGTACATGGCGAAGGAAACTAACCCGGTGAGCACAGCACGGACGCGTTTCGGCGGCGGCGGCGGCGACGGCGAGCCCACTTGGTTTCTGGAAGCGTCTCTCGAAATTTCGAGCCGGCGTTTTTTCTCCGCGTACTTGACCGCCGACGACCTGAATTTTGAAGACATTGCTGGAGGAGAGAGCGACGAACAAATGTTTGTTAGGTGGAGAGAGGAAGAAAGTGAATGGAACGAGAGAGTTTAGCGTTTTGCCCTTATAGTCATAGTCGCTAACCGTGACGCGGGAAGGTTGGTCGTCGGCGTTTAATGGTCTCCCGCGTGGAAACCGAGGCGGCCACGAGGCAGCGGCTGGCCACGCGGCGTCCAGTCGCCTACGCCGCCGTAAATAAGGGTAGTTGCCTACCACCACCAGGTGACATGCACCTTTTGCATGTCACCGTGTGACATGCGGCCTAAATTCAAATTTAAAACATTGCGAAAAAAATCATGCATCCGGTGACATGCCCATGGCATGCCACCGATGAAGAGTTCCGTGCCATGCACTCTGGCACTCTGCGCCGTCTTGGATCAGAAAATGAGCGAAGAACGAGGACGAGGCACTAGTTCAAATTTAGGATGAAGTTTAAGTTTTATTTTGGTTTAAATTAGATTAGAGGGAGTAGTACTCTTACTTTATTACTCGTACTTGTGTTAATGTAGTAGTATTATTATGGTGGTGTACTTGCGTTCGTGTACTGCTTGTTTCAGCTGTTTTGGTGAAGGAGACATGCATCACCCTTTTTGGTGATATATCTAGTCGTCATGTAGCCCTCTACCATGTACTATTTTTGCTATGAATATATGTGGTATTGATTGTCAAAAAAAAAACCCCAAGATCCTGAAAAACTGTTGGTCTATCCCGAGAAACGAGGAGGTTTAAGGAAACGAGGAGTCCAGCGCGTGCGGAAGGAGCTTTAATCGTGCGAGCATGCAGGGGCAAAATGAGGAAACTAGCGATTACTTTCTCTCCTGCCAGTCTTATACCTTAATAAATGGGCAAACTGAGCACGTTGTAGCTAATCCTTTTATTAATTAAACAGCTATATTAGTCAATAAGATTGCCTTATGTTTTTCCTCAGTTTTCGCCAAGCCCTTATTTGTTACCCGCAGAAGGAGCTCAGACGGGAGGATTCCAGTTTAGTTGACCGTTCCGTGCTGACGTGTGGGGCTAGTAGAAAGGGACCGCGTGGGACAGGACGAGACCGCGTTTGGTTGTACGTGAGCAGGAGCTGGGTTCTGTCTCTCTCGGCGCGAATTGGCATTTTTAAGAGCACCTTTTCCCCCTCTGTCTCTTTGTCTTTATTAACCAAAAGTATCAAATCTAGAGAAGCTTGCATTTCTGTCTTTCTTCAATTATTTGTGCCTTTTGGCCCTCGTTGTTTGCCCAATATGGCAGCAAATCTAGTACTCCCTCTGGTCCATATGTATGTAGTTAAATCTAGAAGCAAATCTCCAGGGTAATGTACTCCGTACGACAAATTCGCAGTAATAGTAAATCGAGAAAACAAAGTAGGGCCAACAAAATATACTCCAGTAGAATAGGGATAGATAATAGGGATCCCTCCCTAGATAATAAGCTGCATACACAGCAGCCAACAGGTTCGAGGTTCTTCACAACACCATCATACTAACAACATAACAACAAGGGATCCCTAGCTAACAACAAAATAGAAGCTGCTTTGCAGCAGCAGCAGCACACGTCCGGGACTCCGCCTACCCCATCTGCCTCCACTTGTTGCTCCCCTTGGGAGCCTTGGGCTTGAGCGGAGGCATGCGCCCGGCGGAGATCTCCACCCGCTGGATGCTGCGGAGGTGCATGCCGAGCGCCATGTGCTTGGCGCGGAAGGAGTGGGGGTTCACCGACGCGCCGACCTTGGGGTTGGTGTTGCCGATGTTCTCGGCATGCGTGAGGAGGCAGTTGAAGTCAGTGCGGCCGAGCCTCCTAGTGCAGAAGGGGCACCTGTAGACACCCTTGGCGAAGTAGGAGACGTACTGGCCGACCTGCAGCCTCCGCAGCACCTGGCGAGTCTTGACGTCATGGTGCTCGTCGTCGCTGCCGACGTCGCTGCCAGACAGCTGATCCATATCAAACGGGAACTATTAGTGAATGAGATGCAACGATGACTAACGTGCATGATAACAAAGTAAGGAAAAACAGAGCCAGCCTCAGTTAGAGTGGACACGATTATATGTCTACAGGGATGGTGTTAGCGAACCATAGCTCATGCACAACAGATTTGTACACAGCAATGGTTCGCTGAACCCACTCTGTAAAAATTTGTGCCCAACGATTCATCATAGGCAAAGAAACAGATTCCAGATCTGATTTTGAACAGATTCCAGAATATTTGCAAAATTAAACGGTTGATATCTTTTGATTCCTGCATAAAATAACTGACTGAGATCCCATAAATTAACTGATTGAGATCCCATTATTACTTGCATAAATTAACCGAACGGCCGAACTCCAAATCTTAAACGAAATCAAGAAGGGATCAAAGCAAAATGGAATAAAATCGATCGGCGCAAATATTAACCCAATACTCAACCATCTACAGATCGGCACTAATAGTTACTAGGGAACCAGCAAAAATAGGGTTCAAAAAGGAATGGGCGAAGAAAAAAGGGAGCAAACCATAGTTACCTCGTTCCATGGGTCGTCCATGAAGGTGTCGTAGGGGTTCGGAGGCGAGATGTACGGCACCGGCTCATAGGGGTCCCATCCCGGCGGGATACGACCGCCACCGGCGGCGGCGACGGCCTTTGAGGGGACGACGTCGAAGAGGGAGGCGTCGCGCTTGGAGCCGACGGCGTCATGGACGATGGGATTCGCATTCTCCATGTCCATCTCGCCTGCAGAGAGGGAGAGGGTTTTTGCTTTGGAGAAGATGATGGGACGTGAGAGGCGGCGTTTCATGAGCGAGTGAGAGTGACAGAGATAGTGCGAGGAGGCGTCTATAAAGGCGAGGGGTGGTTAATGCGACCCGCGTCCTACGCGTCCACCATTTAACGTCTGCACGTCTTGGGCTTCTGCAACGCGACACGCGTCCACAATTGCACGTCTTCGACTTCTGCACCGCGACTCGCGTCAGTACCCGTCAACAATTGCACGTCTTCCACTTCTGCACCGCAACACGCGTACTCGAGTCTAACCCTGGAAATTTAGATATACTCTCGAGTCTTATACTGTAGCATTTTTTGTGTGCTCGGTTTTCCCCTTGAGTACTAATACTGGCTAGTGCAATATACTCAGTTTTACCTCAAGTGCCTGGTCAACAGAGAGTCAACAAATGGGATTAACTAGTTAAATGAGTCAACAAATGGGATTATCAGTTCGTTTTCACGTGTTAAACTTGTCTAAATATTGGTCAAACCAAGGATTTGACCAAGATTCAAATGGGCAGAAAATTAAAAAAATCAGAAAAATGAAAAACCAAAGCACATAGTCTTCTTATGTCATATAGTAAGCATTAAAGTTGATAAACAAGGTCTAGACATATTCAAACAAGAAAAATCATGTGTCTACCCCCTAACCCTAAACTCTGTCTTATGTAGTCAAGCATGAAGAGAAGTACTTTTGGGTTTCAAACATGGAAATTTCAAAAACCACCCAAAAGCTTCATTTTAGTGTGACTAAGAAGGATCAAGGCTTACCTTTTCATTTTCATGTTTTAAACTTGTTTAAATCCTGGTCAAATATAGGTTTGACCAAGATTCAAATGGGCATAAAATAAAAATATAGAAAAATGAAAAACCAAAGCACATAGTCTTCTTATGTCATATAGTAAGCATTAAAGTTGATAAACAAGGTCTAGAAACTTGTCTAAATATTGGTCAAACCAAGGATTTGACCAAGATTCAAATGGGCAGAAAATTAAAAAAATCAGAAAAATGAAAAACCAAAGCACATAGTCTTCTTATGTCATATAGTAAGCATTAAAGGTGATAAACAAGGTCTACACATATTCAAACCATACAAATCATGTATCTACTCCCTAACCCCTAAACTCTGTCTTATGAAGTCAAGCATGAAGAGAAGTGGTTTTGGGTTTCAAACATGGAAATTTCAAAAACCTCCCAAAAACTTCATTTTAGAGTGACTAAGAAGGATACATGCTTCCCTTTTCATTTTCATGTTTTAAACTTGTTTAAATCTTGGTCAAACCTAGGATTTGACCAAGATTCAAATGGGCATTAAAATTTAAAAATCAGAAAAATGAAAAACCAAAGCACATAGTGTTCTTATGTCATATAGTAAGCATTAAAGTTGATAAACAAGGTCTAGACATATTCAAACCATACAAATTATGTATCTACCCCCTAACCCCTAAACTCTGTCTTATGAAGTCAAGCATGAAGAGAACTGGTTTTGGGTTTCAAACATGGAAATTTCAAAAACCTCCCAAAAAATTCATTTTAGAGTGACTAGGAAGGATACATGCTTCCCTGGTCATTTTCATGTTTTAAACTTGTTTAAATCTTGGTCAAACCTAGGATTTGACCAAGATTCGATGGGCATCAAAATTTAAAAAAATCAGAAAAATGAAAAACCAAAGCACATAGTTTTCTTATGCCATATAGTAAGCATTCAAGTTGATAAACAAGGTCTATACATATTTAAACCATACAAATCATGTATCTATAACCCTAAACCTTAAACTCTGTCTTATGAAGTCTAGCATGAAGAGAAGTCGTTTTGGGTTTCAAACATGGAAATTTCAAGAACATCCCAAAAGCTTCATTTTAGTGTGACTAAGAAGGATCAAGGCTTACCTTTTCATTTTCATGTTTTAAACTTGTTTAAATCCTGGTCAAATATAGGTTTGACCAAGATTCAAATGGGCATAAAATAAAAATATAGAAAAATGAAAAACCAAAGCACATAGTCTTCTTATGTCATATAGTAAGCATTAAAGTTGATAAACAAGGTCTAGTCTTATTCAAACTAGACAAGTCATGTATCTACCCGCTAACCCCTAAACTCTGTCTTATGAAGTCTAGCATGAAGAGAAGTCGTTTTGGGTTCAAACATGGAAATTTCAAGAACATCCCAAAAGCTTCATTTTAGTGTGACTAAGAAGGATCAAGGCTTACCTTTTCATTTTCATGTTTTAAACTTGTTTAAATCCTGGTTAAATCTAGGATTTGACCAAGATTCAAATGGGCATAAAATAAAAAAATAGAAAAATGAAAAACGAAAGCACATAGTCTTCTTATGTCATATAGTAAGCATTAAAGTTGATAAACAAGGTCTAGACTTATTCAAACTAGACAAATCATGTATCTATCCGCAAACCCCTAAACTCTATCTTATGAAGTCAAGCATGAAGAGAAGTGCATGGTTTTGGGTTTCAAACATGGAAATTTCAAAAAACTCCCAAAAAATTCATTTTAGAGTGACTAAGAAGGATACATGCTTCCCTTTTCATTTTCATGTTATATACTTGTTCAAATCTTGGTCAAACCTAGGATTTTACCAAGATTCAAATGTGCATCAAAATTCCAAAAAAATAAAAAAATGAAAAAACAAAGCACATAGTTTTCTTATGTCATATAGTAAGCATTAAAGTTGATAAACAAGGTCTAGACATATTCAAACAAGAAAAATCATGTGTCTACCCCCTAACCCTAAACTCTGTCTTATGTAGTCAAGCATGAAGAGAAGTGCTTTTGGGTTTCAAACATGGAAATTTCAAAAACCACCCAAAAGCTTTATTTTAGAGTGACTAAGAAGGATCCATGCTTATCTTTTCATTTTCATATTTTAAACTTGTTTAAATCATTGTCAAACCTAGTATTTGACCAAGATTCAAATGGGCATAAAATTAAAAAATCAGAAAATTGAAAAACTAAAGCACATAGTCTTCTTATGTCATATATATAGTAAGCATTTAAAAGATGATAAATAAGGTCAAGACAATTCAAATAATACAAATCATGTATCTACCCCTAACCCTAAACTCTATCTTATGAAGTCAAGCATGAAGAGAAGTGGTTTTTGGTTTCAAACACAAAAATTTCAAAAACCTCCCAAAAGCTTCATTTTAATTAGACTAACTTATTAATTATGAAGGATCCAGGATTGATTACCTTTTCATTGTCATGTTTTAAACTTGTTTAAATCTTGGTCAAACCTGGGATTTGACCAAGATTCGAATGGGCATAAAAATTAAGAAAAAAATCGTAAGAATGAAAAACCAAAGCACATAGCCTTCTTATGTCATATAGTAAGCATTCAAATTGATAAACAAGGTCTAGACATGTTCAAACCAGAAAAATCATGTATCTACCCCTAACCCTAAACTATGTCTTATGAAGTCAAGCATGCATGAAGAGAAGTGGTTTTGGGTTTCAAACATGAAAATTTCAAAAACCTCCCAAAAACTTCATTTTAGAGCGACTAATAAGGATCGATGCTTACCTTTTCATTTTCATGTTTTTACTTATTTGAATCTTGGTCAAATCCTAGGTTTGACCAAGATTTAAACAAGTTTAAAACATGAAAATGAAATGGGAAGTGTGTATCCTTCTTAGTCAGTCTAAAATGAAGCTTTTGGGATGTTCTTGAAATTTCCATGTTTGAAACCCAAAACCACTTAAGACAGAGTTTTTGGTTAGGCGTAGATACATGATTTTTCTTGTTTGAATATGTCTAGACCTTGTTTATCAACTTGAATGTTTATGACATAAGAAGGCTATATATGTGCTTTGGTTTTCCATTTTTTTCATTTTTTCGAAGTTTTTATGCCCATTTAAATATTGGTCAAATCCTAGGTTTGACCAAGGTTTAATCAAGTTTAAAACATGACAATGAAAAGGTAAGCATGAATCCTTTCTCAGTCACTCTAAAATGAAGGTACTTGAAATTTTTATGTTTGAAACACAAAACCCCAGTTCTCTTCATATGTTTGACTTCATAAGACAAAGTTTAGGGTTAGGGGTAGATATGATACATGATATTTCTGGTTTGAATATGTCTAGACCTTGTTTATCAACTTGAATGCTTACTATATGACATAAGAAGGCTATATATGTGCTTTGGTTTTTATTTTTTTTATTTTTTTTGAATTTTACGCCCGTTTGAATCTTGGTCAAATCCTAGGTTTGACCAAGGTTAAAACAAGTTTAAAAAATGGCAATGAAAAGGTAAGCATGGATCCTTCTTAGTCACTCTAAAATGAAGCTTTTGGGAGGTTTGTGAAATTTCCATGTTTGAAACCCAAAATCACTTCTCCTCATACTTAACTTCATAAGACAGAGTTTAGGGTTAGGGGGTAGATACATGTTTTGTGTGTTTTGAATATGTCTAGACCTTGTTTATCAACTTGAATGCTTACTATATGACATAAGAATACTATGTGCTTTGGTTTTTCATTTTTCTGATTTTTTTAATTGTTAAACCCATTTGAATCTTGGTCAAATCCTAGGTTTGAGCAAGATTTAAACAAGTTTAAAACATGAAAATGGAAAGCTAAGCATGAATCATTCTTAGTCACTCTAAAAATCTTTCGGTCTGCAGAAGAGTCGAATCTGCAATCAGTAGTTACAAAAGCGACCCACCTTAGGGATGGATAATAAGACTTGGGCAATATAAACGTTGATACTACTTACTTTGTGATACTAAAATATATGTATCTAGACATATTTCAGTTGTAGATACATCCATTTTAACATCAAGTAATATGGATCGGAGGACTAGCTAAAGAACAATGAGAGGCAGTGTTTCTCTCCCCCAGCCTACTTGGCGGAGTGGCCCTCCATCAGGACAGGTGGTGATTCCGCTTCTCTCGTTGGAATTCCTTATCCCCCAGCCTACTCGGCGACGTGCGCTCCTCAGTGACCTGCGCGAGGGCGCCTCGGCGACCTACGCAAAGGTGGCTGGACTCGGAGCGCATCGACTTCCTTCTGCGGTGCCTGGATTGGATCGACCATCCCGCGCGTGTCCTCCACCATATTGTTTTTCTTCAAGATGCTGTTATCCATCATCTTCTTCACCGCATCATGTTGGGTGTTGAGGCTCCCGTTGAGAGCTTGAACGCACCTGTTTGATAGCTCGACGTTTTCTTCGCGAAGAAAGCCGCACTCGATCTTAAGCATCAAATTCTCGCCCTTGAGCTTCTTGATGACAGAGTTCGTTTCCTCACTTGATGGAACCCTCACATCATGCAGCTTGCCCCGGCCGGTGACCTCGTCCTTCAAAGTATCGACATCATCGCGAAAGTTGGAGGCGAGTTCCACGAGAGTTTTAAGCTCATCTCTGAAACACGCCGATGCTTCCTGCATGGCAATATCATCAGTACCGAAACAAAGTGACGAGAGGAAGACGAAAATGTCCAATCAGTGGTAACCTCTAAGCGCAGGAGACAGGGGTTGAAGTCGTCATGAGAAGATGTCAGGGTGCGTCGTGGGGCACTGAGATATGTATAAAAAGGATTAATACGGAATAAAGAGTTGGGACCTCCGGGCCAGGAAGAATCAAGAAACATGGCGATGGAAACCAACCAGGAATCTTCGACCGCACGACTGACGCCGTTCCGAGACGAGCGCGAAGCAGGGCCTTCGTTTTCTGGCGGGCCCTTTCTCGCGGCCAGCATCTGGATAGACCGCCGGCGGGAACTCTCCGCGTCCTTGGTCAACACTAGATGGTGCTTCTTCAAGCGAGATGGTGGCCTTGACTTCGGAGGCATCGCTGGAAGTGGAAGGAGACTGGAAGTGAAGCAAGAAGGGGATGGAAGAAGTACTCCCCCCTATTAAAACCAGACAACCGTCTCCTGCCCTCGCTTCGAGCAACCTGGTCCGCCCATCCTAAATCAACGGCCGAGAGGGGGCTCAAGGGTCAGGACGCGGGAGCAGAAGCAAATGAATCGAGAGCGGTCCGGAGTATCCTGTCCGTCCACCGTAAATCAACGGGACAGAGCGGCTACCTTCTCTTCGAAGGCTCTGGCGCGCAACCCGAGGAATGGACATCTGTCGGCTAGTATAGAATTTTATAGCACGCCATTAATCGAGCTAGCAGTACTGTACTACTGACTACAACTCTGATGGACGTCCAAAGCTCTGAATAGTCAGGGGAAACAATGAATGCGAGCCAGGGTAGTACTACTGTAGTAGTGAAGCAATGGGGATTATCTGGAGCAAGTACGGAGTACCGAGTACAGTACTACAAAAGTGCTGTTCGTTGTTTTCGCAGTTCATTTTAGCGTAACGTCCAGGTTGTTGTCGAACCAGCTGTTAGATTTTGGGTAATTATTGTTAAGTTGCTGCTTCTTAATTAAAATTTATCAAAGTCATGTAGACTAGATCGATTTGTGAGAACATCCCAAAAGCTTCATTCATTTTAGAATGACTAAGAAGGATCCATTCTTACCTTTTCTTTTCATGTTTTAAACTTGTTTAAACCTTGGTCAAACCTAGGATTTGACCAAGATTTAAATGGGCATAAAAATTCGGAAAAAAATCAACAAATGAAAAACCAAAGCACATATATAGCCTTCTTATGTCATATAGTAAGCACTCGAGTTGATAAAAACTCTGTCTTATGAAGTCAAACATATGAAGAGAACTGGTTTTGGGTTTCAAACATGGAAATTTCACAAACCTCCCAAAAGCTTCATTCTACAGTGACTAAGAAGGATCCAGGATTACCTTTTTCATTTTCAATTTCTTAACTTGTTTAAATCTTGGTCAAACCTAGGATTTGACCAAGATTCAAATGGGTATAACAATTCAAAAAAAACGGAAAAAAACCAAAGAACATAGTCTTCTGATGTCATATAGTAAGCATTCAAGTTGATAAACAAGGTCTAGACATATTCAAACCAAACAAATCATGTATCTACCCCCTAACCCTAAACTCTGCCTTATGAAGTCAAGCATGAAGAGAAGTGATTTTGGGTTTCAAACATGGAAATTTCAAAAACCTCCCAAAAGCTTCATTTTAGAGTGACTAAGAAGGATCCATGCTTACCTTTTCATTGCCATGTTTTAAACTTGTTTTAACCTTGGTCAAACCTAGGAATTGACCAAGATTCAAATGGGAGTAAAAATTCAGAAAAATTCAAAAAAAATGGAAAACCAAAACACATATATAGCCTTCTTATGTCATATAGTAAGCATTCAAGTTGATAAACAAGGTCTAGACATATTCAAAGCAGAAATATCATGTATCATATCTACCCCTAACCCTAAACTCTGTCTTATGAAGTCAAACATATGAAGAGAACTGGGGTTTTGGGTTTCAAATATAAAATTTTCAAGTACCTTCATTTTAGAGTGAGTAAGGAAGGATTCATGCTTACCGTTTCATTTTCATGTATTAAACTTGTTTAAACCTAGGATTTGACCAAGATTTAAATAGGCATAAAAAATTCGAAAGAAATCAAAAAATGAAAAACCAAAGCACATATATAGCCTTCTTATATCATATAGTAAAAAATTCAAGTTGATAAACAAGGTCTAGACATATTCAAACAAGAAAAATCATGTATCTACACCTAACCATAAACTCTGTCTTAAGTGGTTTTGAGTTTCAAACATGGAAATTTCACAAACCTCCCAAAAGCTTCATTTTACAGTGACTGAGGAGGATCCATGCTTACCTTTTGGCTTAAACGTTTGAAACCAAAAACCACTTCTCTTCATGCATGCTTGACTTCATAACACAGAGTTTAGCTAGGGTTAGGGGGTAGATACATGATTTTCCTGGTTTGAATATGTCTAGACCTTGTTTATCAACTTAATTGATTGCTTACTATATGACATAAGAAGACTACGTGCCTTGGTTTTCATTTTTTGTTTTTTTTTGAATTTTATGCTCATATATTTGAATCTTGGTCAAATCTTAGGTTTGACCAAGATTGAAACAAGTTTAAAACATGAAAATGAAAAGGGAAGCATGTATCCTTCTTAGTCACTCTAAAATGAAGCTTTTGGGATGTTCTTGAAATTTCCATGTTTGAAACCCAAAACGACTTCTCTTCATATGCTAGACTTCATAAGATCAACAGGGGGTAGATACATGATTTTTCTGGTTTGGATATACCTAGACCTCGTTTAACTTGAATGCATACGATATGACATAAGAAGACTACGTGCTTTTGTTTTTCATTATTCTGTTTTTTTTGAATTTTGTGCCCACCCATTTGTATCTTGGTCAAATCCTAGGTCTGATAATGATTTAAACAAGATTAAAATATGAAAATGCAAAGGTAAGCATGGATCCTTCTTAGTCACTCTAAAATGAAGCTTTTGGGAGCAAAACCACTTCTCTTCATATGCTTGACTTCATAAGACGGAGTTTAGGGGTTAGGGGGTATAGATACATGATTTGTCTAGTTTGAATATGTCTAGACCTTGTTTATCAACTTAATTGGCTTACTATATGACATAAGAAAACTATTTGCTTTGGTTTTTCTTTTTTCTGACTTTTTTTCAATTTTGATGCCCATTTGAATCTTGTCAAATCCTAGGTTTGACCAAGATAATTTAAACAAGCTTAAAACATGAATATGAAAAGAGGAGCATGTATCCTTCTTAGTCACTCTAAAATGTAGTTTTTGGGAGTTTTTTGAAATTTCCATGTTTAAAACCCAAAACCACTTCTCTTCACATGCTTGACTTCATAAGACAGAGTTAATTAATTTAGGGGTTAATTAGGGGGTATAGATACATGATTTGTGTGGTTTGAATATGTATGGACCTTATTTATCAACAACTTTAATGCTTACTATATGACATAAGAAAACTATTTGCTTGGTTTTTCTTTTTTCAATTTTTTTTTCAATTTTGATGCCCATTTGAATCTTGTCAAATCCTAGGTTTGACCAAGATAATTTAAACAAGTTTAAAACATGAATATGAAAAGGGAAGCATGGATCCTTCTTAGTCACTCTAAAATGAAGCTTTTGGGAGGTTTTTGAAATTTCCATGTTTGAAATCCAAAACCACTTCTCTTCACATGCTTGACTTCATAAGACAGAGTTTAGGGGTTAGGGGTATAGATACATGATTTGTCTGGTTTAATATGTCTAGACCTTGTTTATCAACTTTAATGCTTACTATATGACATAAGAAGACTATGTGATTTGGTTTTTCATTTTTCTGTTTTTATTTTTCTGCCCATTTGAATCTTGGTCAAATCCTAGGTTTGACCAAGATATAGACAAGTTTAACACGTAAATGAGTTAACTTGGATTTCCTACCCTTGAATCCATAGGAAACTTTGTTCTAATGCACTATAATAATCAACCGAGTTTTTACACCAACAGGTCTGTCACTTACGTGTGGTGCCCATGCGTGAGGTCCCACACTTCAGTGAGCACAAGTCACGTGCAATAGGTACGCAAACTCCCAGCCATTTTCTTTGTCAAGAGAAGACGCATCAGGATGCGTATTGGAAGTCTGTGGGTCCTTCTGGATCCTTCGGTGTCCCTCTCACAAAAAAACAAATCTCTCTCATTCTCGGCCTCGCTCGACTCGCTCGCTCGCTCGCACCTCCTGCTCACTGACAAACCCTGCACAAAAGTCAACATCATCACCCGAAAAAGGGGAGACACCATAATTCTCTCCCTTCTTCTCTCCTTCCGAGTGATCCCTCTTCCTCCGAGTTTCACTCGACGGGCAAACACACATGTGCTGCATAGTAATAATAAAAAGGTAGAAAAATCGACCTACGAATATATAATTAAATAGGTTAAACTAGGGTTTTACCCAGTACTACAGATCAAGGTTCAAAAAATCCAACTACGGGGTTCGAACAACACGATTCTAATCCAAGAATTTTTTCGACCTAGGTCACCCAAATGGCCTCAAACTATAGGGTTAGCATCTAGTGCAGTATGTGTGAAAATGTATGCACTATGTGTGCTATAACTTGTATGTCTTTCATATTTGAACCAAATTTGAATAAGTTTGAAATATTTGAAAAGGGGCTTTTGGCTTAAACGTTTGAAACCAAAAACCACTTCTCTTCATGCATGCTTGACTTCATAAGACAGAGTTTAGCTAGGGTTAGGGGATAGATGCATGATTTTCCTGGTTTGAATATGTCTAGACCTACTTTATCAACTTAATTGAATGCTTACTATATGACATAATAATACTATGTGCATTGTTTTTTATTTTTTTGATTTTTTTAAAATTGTATGCCCATTTGAATCTTGGTCAAATCCTAGGTTTGAACATGGTTTAAACAAGTTTAAATCATGAATATGAAAAATTAAGCATCTATATATCCTTCTTAGTCACTCCAAAATGTAGCTCTTGGGAGGTTTTTTCGAAATTTCCATGTTTGAAACCAAAACCACTTCTCTTCATGCATGCTTGACTTCATAAGACAGAGTTTAGCTAGGGCGTTAGGGGGTAGATACATGATTTTCCTGGTTTGAATATGTCTAGACCTGGTTTATCAACTTAATTAATTGATTGTTTACTATATGACATAAGAAGACTATGTGCCTTGGTTTTAAATTTTTCTGTTTTTTTTGAATTTTACGCCCATATATTTGAATCTTGGACAAATCCTAGGTTTGACCAAGATTTAAACAAGTTTAAACATAAAAATAAAAAGGGAAGCATGTATCCTTCTTAGTCACTCTAAAATGAAGCTTTTTGGATGTTCTTGAAATTTCCATTTTTGAAACCAAAAACGACTTCTCTCTTCATGCTAGACTTCATAAGATCGACAGGGGGCAGATACATGATTTGTCTGGTTTGGATATGTCCAAACCTTGCTTGTTTATCAACTTGAATGCTTACTATATGACATAAGAATGCTTACCATATGTTTGAATTTTAAAAGCATATAGTCTTCTTATGTCATATAGTAAGCATTCAAAAGTTTTTCTTTGAGAGAGTAGCATGCATTCAAAAGTTGATAAATAAGATTTGTACATATTCAAACCAGACAAATCATGTATCTACCCATATGCATATATATATAACCCTATACTTTTGTCTTATGAAGACGTCAAGGATGAAGAGAAGTGGATTTGGGTTTCAAACATGGAAATTTCAAAAACCTCCCAAAACATGTATATATCTACCCCTAAACCCTAATCTTTGTCTTATGAAGCCAAGCATATGAAGAGAAGTGATTTTGGGTTTCAAACATGGAAACTTCAAAAACCTCCCAAAAGCTTCATTTTAGAGAGACTAAGAATGATCCATATGCTTACCTTTTCATTGCCATGTTTTAAACTTGTTTTAACCTTGGTCAAACCTAGGATTTGACCAAGATTCAAATGGGAGTAAAAATTCAGAAAAATTCAAAAAAAATGAAAAACCAAAGCACATATATATATAGCCTTGATCTTATGTCATATAGTAAGCATTCAAGTTGATAAACAAGGTCGATCTCTAGACATATTCAAAGCAGAAATATCATGTATATATCATATCTACCCCTAACCCTAGCTAAACTCTGTCTTATGAAGTCAAACATATGAAGAGAACTGGGGTTTTGGGTTTCAAACATAAAATTTTCAAGTACCTTCATTTTAGAGTGAGTAAGGAAGGATTCATGCTTACCGTTTCATTTTCATGTTTTAAACTTGTTTAAACCTAGGATTTGACCAAGATTTAAATAGGCATAAAAAAATCGAAAGAAATCAAAAATTGAAAAACCAAAGCACATATATATAGCCTTCTTATATCATATAGTAAAAAATTCAAGTTGATAAACAAGGTCTAGACATATTCAAACAAGAAAAATCATGTATCTACACACCTAACCATAAACTCTGTCTTAAGTGGTTTTGGGTTTCAAACATGGAAATTTCACAAACCTCCCAAAAGCTTCATTTTACAGTGACTATATAAGGAGGATCCATGCTTACCTTTTGGCTTAAACGTTTGAAACCAAAAACCACTTCTCTTCATGCATGCTTGACTTCATAATATAAGACAGAGTTTAGCTAGGGTACGTTAGGGGGTGTAGATACATGATTTCCTGGTTTGAATATGTCTAGACCTTGTTTATCAACTTAATTGATTGCTTACTATATGACATAAGACGACTACGTGCCTTGGTTTTCATTTTTGGTTTTTTTTTGAATTTTATGCTCATATATTTGAATCTTGGTCAAATCCTAGGTTTGACCAAGATTTAAACAAGTTTAAAACATGAAAATGAAAAGGGAAGCATGTATCCTTCTTAGTCACTCTAAAATGAAGCTTTTGGGATGTTCTTGAAATTTCCATGTTTGAAACCCAAAACGACTTCTCTTCATGCTAGACTTCATAAGATCAACATGGGGTAGATACATGATTTGTCTGGTTTGGATATACCTAGACCTCGTTTAACTTGAATGCATGCATACGATATGACATAAAAAGACTACATGCTTTTGTTTTTCATTATTCTGATTTTTTTGAATTTTGTGCCCACCCATCTGTATCTTGGTCAAATCCTAGGCTTGATAATGATTTAACAAGATTAAAATATGAAAATGCAAAGGTAAGCATGGATCCTTCTTATTAGTCACTCTAAAATGAAGCTTTTGGGAGCAAAACCACTTCTCTTCATATGCTTGACTTCATAAGACGGAGTTTAGGGGTTAGGGGGTATAGATGCATGCATGATTTGTCTAGTTTGAATATGTCTAGACCTTGTTTATCAACTTAATTGGCTTACTATATGACATAAGAAAACTATTTGCTTTGGTTTTTCTTTTTCCTGATTTTTTTCAATTTTGATGCCCATTTGAATCTTGTCAAATCCTAGGTTTGACTGAGATAATTTAAACAAGCTTAAAACCTGAATATGAAAAGGGAAGCATGTATCCTTCTTTGTCACTCTAAAATGAAGTTTTTGGGAGGTTTTTCAAATTTCCATGTTTGAAACGACCCAAAACCACTTCTCTTCATATGCTTGACTTCATAAGACAGAGTTCAGGGGTTAGGGGGTATAGATACATGATTTGTCTAGTTTGAATATGTCTAGACCTTGTTTATCAACTTAATTAATTGGCTTACTATATGACATAAGAAAACTATTTGCTTTGGTTTTTCTTTTTCCTGATTTTTTCGATGCCCATTTGAATCTTTGTCAAATCCTAGGTTTGACTGAGATAATTTAAACAAGCTTAAAACATGAATATGAAAAGGGAAGCATGCATCCTTCTTAGTCACTCTAAAATGTAGTTTTTGGGAGGTTTTTGAAATTTCCATGTTTGAAACCCAAAACCACATCTCTTCATGCTTGACTTAATTTATAAGACATAGTTTAGGGGTTAGGGGTAGATACATGATTTGTATGGTTTGATATTTCTAGTCCTTGTTTATCAACTTTAATGCTTACTATATGACATAAGATGACTATGTGATTTGGTTTTTCATTTTTCTGTTTTTTATTTTATTTTTCTGCCCATTTGAATCTTGGTCAAATCCTAGGTTTGACCAAGATTTAGACAAGTTTAACACGTGAAAACGAATAAGTAAGCCTGGATCCTTCTTAGTCACTCAAAAATGTACCAATCGATAGATGTGTTAACTTTGCTTCATGGAAATAATAATGTCATGTAAATGAGTTAACTTGGATTTCCTACCCTTGAATCCATAGGAAACTTTGTTCTAATGCACTATTATAATCAACCGAGTTTTTACACCAACAGGTCCGTCACTTACGTGTGGTGCCCACGCTTGAGGTCCCACACTTCAGTGAGCACAAGTCACGTGCAATAGGTACGCAAACTCCCAGCCATCTTCTTTGTCAAGAGAAGACGCATCAGGATGCGTTTTGGAAGTCTGTGGGTCCTTCTAGATCCTTCGGTTGTCCCTCTCACAAAAAAAAAATCTCTCTCATTCTCGGCCTCGCTCGACTCGCGCTCGCTCGCTCGCACCTCCTGCTCACTGACAAACCCTGCACAAAAGTCAACATCATCACCCGAAAAAGGGGAGACACCATAATTCTCTCCCTTCTTCTCTCCTTCCGAGTGATCCCTCTTCCTCCGAGTTTCACTCGACGGGCAAACACCCATGTGCTGCATAGTAATAATAAAAAGGTAGTACTCGTAGAAAAATCGATATACGAATCTGTAATTAAATAGGTTAAACTAGGGTTTTGCCCAGTTCTACAGATCAAGGGTTCAAAAAAATCCAACTACGGGGTTCGAACAACACGATTCTAATCCAAGAATTTTTTCGACCTAGGTCACCCAAATGGCCTCAAACTATAGGGTTAGCATCTAGTGCAGTATGTGTGAAAATGTATGCACTATGTGTGCTATAACTTGTATGTCTTTCAAATTTGAACCAAATTTGAATAAGTTTGAAATATTTGAAAATGGGCTTTTGGCTTAAACGTTGGAAACCAAAACCACTTCTCTTCGTGCATGCTTGACTTCATAAGACAGAGTTTAGCTAGGGTTAGGGGGTAGATGCATGATTTTCCTGGTTTGATTATGTCTAGACCTTGTTTATCAACTTAATTGAATGCTTACTATATGACATAAGAATACTATATGTGCCTTGTTTTTTTATTTTTTTATTTTTTTAAAATTTTATGCCCATTTGAATCTTGGTCAAATCCTAGGTTTGAACATGGTTTAAACAAGTTTAAATCATGAATATGAAAAATTAAGCATCTATATATCCTTCTTAGTCACTCCAAAATGTAGCTCGGTCTTGGGAGGGTTTTCGAAATTTCCATGTTTGAAACCAAAAACCACTTCTCTTCATGCATGCTTGACTTCATAAGACGGAGTTTAGGGTTAGGGGTAGATATATACATTATTTTCTGGTTTGAATATGTCTAGACCTTGTTTATCAACTTGAATGCTTAATTACTATATATATATGACATAAGAATGTTATGTCCTTTGGTTTTTCATTCTTTTGATTTTTTATGAATTTCTATGCCCATTTGAATCTTTTGGTCAAATCCTAGAGGTTTGACCAAGATTTACACAAGTTTAAAACATGAAAATGAAAAGGGAAGCTTGTATATCCTTCTTAGTCACTCTAAAATGAAGTTTTTGGGAGGTTTTTGAAATTTCCATGTTTGAAACCCAAAACCACTTCTCTTCATGCTAGACTGCTTCATAAGACAATTTAATTAGGGGTTAGGGGGTAGATACACATGATTTGTCTGGTTTGAATAAGTCCAAACACCTTGCTTGTGTATCAACTTGAATGCTTACTATATGACATAAGAATGCTTACCATATATGTTTGAATTTTAAAAGCATATAGTCTTCTTATGTCATATATATAGTAAGCATTCAAAAGTTTTTCTTTGAGAGAGTAGCATGCATTCAAAAGTTGATAAATAAGATTTGGACATATTCAAACCAGACAAATCATGTATCGATCTACACCCCCTAACCCTAAACTCTGTCTTATGAAGTCAAGCATGAAGAGAAGTGCTTTTAGGTTTCAAACATGGAAATTTCACAAACCTCCCAAAAGCTTCATTTTACAGTGACTAATTAAGGAGGATCCATGCTTACCTTTTGGCTTAAACGTTTGAAACCAAAAACCACTTCTCTTCATGCATGCTTGACTTCATAAGACAGAGTTTAGCTAGGGCGTTAGGGGGTAGATACATGATTTTCCTGGTTTGAATATGTCTAGAACTGGTTTATCAACTTAATTAATTGATTGTTTACTATATGACATAAGAAGACTATGTGCCTTGGTTTTAAATTTTTCTGTTTTTTTTTGAATTTTATGCCCATATATTTGAATCTTGGTCAAATCCTAGGTTTGACCAAGATTTAAACAAGTTTAAACATAAAAATGAAAAGGGAAGCATGTATCCTTCTTAGTCACTCTAAAATGAAGCTTTTGGGATGTTCTTGAAATTTCCATTTTTGAAACCAAAAACGACTTCTCTCTTCATGCTAGACTTCATAAGATCGACAGGGGGTATAGATACATGATTTGTCTGGTTTGGATATACCTAGACCTCGTTTATCAACTTGAATTCATACGATATGACATATGAAGACTATGTGCTTTAATTTGTTTTCATTTTTCTGATTTTTTTGAATTTTGTGCCCACCCATTTGTATATTGGTCAAATGCTAGGCTTGATAATGATTTAAACAAGTTTAAAATATGAATATGCAAAGTTAAGCATGGATCCTTCTTAGAAACTCTAAAATGAAGTTTTTCGGAGGTTTTTGAAATTTCCATGTTTGCAACCCAAAACAACTTCCTCTTCACATGCTTGACTTCATAAGACAGAGTTTAGGGGTTAGGGGGTATATATAGATACATGATTTGTCTAGTTTGAATATGTCTAGACCTTGTTTATCAACTTTTAATGCTTACTATAAGACATAAGAAAACTATTTCCTTTGTTTTTTCTTTTTTTTTGATTTTTTTCAATATTGATGCCCATTTGAATCTTGTCAAATCCTAGGTTTGACCAAGATAATTTAAACAAGCTTAGAACATGAATATGAAAAGGGAAGCGTGTATCCTTCTTAATTAGTCACACTAAAATGAAGTTTTTGGGAGGTTTTTGATATTTCCATGTTTGAAACCCAAAACCACATCTCTTCATGCTTGACTTAATTTATAAGACATAGTTTAGGGGTTAAGGGGTAGATACATGATTTGTATGGTTTGATATTTCTAGACCTTGTTTATTATCAACTTTAATGCTTACTATATGACATAAGATGACTATGTGATTTGGTTTTTCATTTTTCTGTTTTTTATTTTATTTTTCTGCCCATTTGAATCTTGGTCAAATCCTAGGTTTGACCAAGATTTAGACAAGTTTAACACGTGAAAACGAATAAGTAAGCATGTATCCTTCTTAGTCACTCAAAAATGTACCAATCGATAGATGTGTTAACTTTGCTTCATGGAAATAATAATGTCACGTAAATGAGTTAACTTGGATTTCCTACCCTTGAATCCATAGGAAACTTTGTTCTAATGCAGTATAATAATCAATCGATTTTTTTGCACCAACATGTCTGTCACTTACGTGTGGTGCCCACGCGTGAGGTCCCACACTTCAGTGAGCACAAGTCACGTGCAATAGGTACGCAAACTCCCAGCCATCTTCTTTGTCAAGAGAAGACGCATCAGGATGCGTATTGGAAGTCTGTGGGTCCTTCTGGATCCTTCTTAGTCACTCTAAAATGAAGCTTTTGGGAGGTTCTTGAAATTTCCATGTTTGAAACCCAAAACCACTTCTCTTCATGATTTACTTCATAAAACATAGTTTAATTAGAGTTTTAGGGGTAGATATATACATGATTTTTCTGGTTTGAATATATATGTCTCTAGACCTTTGTTTATCAACTTGAATGCTTAATATACATATGACATAAGAAAACTATTTGCTTTGGTTTTCTTTTTTCTGAATTTTTTTCAATTTTGATGCCCATTTGAATCTTGTCAAATCCTAGGTTTGACCAAGATAATTTAAACAAGCTTAAAACATGAATATGAAAAGAGGAGCATGTATCCTTCTTAGTCACTCTAAAATGTAGTTTTTGGGAGTTTTTTGAAATTTCCATGTTTGAAACCCAAAACCACTTCTCTTCACATGCTTGACTTCATAAGACAGAGTTAATTAATTTAGGGGTTAATTAGGGGGTATAGATACATGATTTGTGTGGTTTGAATATGTATGGACCTTATTTATCAACAACTTTAATGCTTACTATATGACATAAGAAAACTATTTGCTTTGGTTTTTCTTTTTTCAATTTTTTTTCAATTTTGATGCCCATTTGAATCTTGTCAAATCCTAGGTTTGACCAAGATAATTTAAACAAGTTTAAAACATGAATATGAAAAGGGAAGCATGGATCCTTCTTAGTCACTCTAAAATGAAGCTTTTGGGAGGTTTTTGAAATTTCCATGTTTGAAATCCAAAACCACTTCTCTTCACATGCTTGACTTCATAAGACAGAGTTTAGGGGTTAGGGGTATAGATACATGATTTGTCTGGTTTAATATGTCTAGACCTTGTTTATCAACTTTAATGCTTACTATATGACATAAGAAGACTATGTGATTTGGTTTTTCATTTTTCTGTTTTTATTTTTCTGCCCATTTGAATCTTGGTCAAATCCTAGGTTTGACCAAGATATAGACAAGTTTAACACGTAAATGAGTTAACTTGGATTTCCTACCCTTGAATCCATAGGAAACTTTGTTCTAATGCACTATAATAATCAACCGAGTTTTTACACCAACAGGTCTGTCACTTACGTGTGGTGCCCATGCGTGAGGTCCCACACTTCAGTGAGCACAAGTCACGTGCAATAGGTACGCAAACTCCCAGCCATTTTCTTTGTCAAGAGAAGACGCATCAGGATGCGTATTGGAAGTCTGTGGGTCCTTCTGGATCCTTCGGTCGTCCCTCTCACAAAAAAAACAAATCTCTCTCATTCTCGGCCTCGCTCGACTCGCTCGCTCGCTCGCTCGCACCTCCTGCTCACTGACAAACCCTGCACAAAAGTCAACATCATCACCCGAAAAAGGGGAGACACCATAATTCTCTCCCTTCTTCTCTCCTTCCGAGTGATCCCTCTTCCTCCGAGTTTCACTCGACGGGCAAACACACATGTGCTGCATAGTAATAATAAAAAGGTAGAAAAATCGACCTACGAATATATAATTAAATAGGTTAAACTAGGGTTTTACCCAGTACTACAGATCAAGGTTCAAAAAATCCAACTACGGGGTTCGAACAACACGATTCTAATCCAAGAATTTTTTCGACCTAGGTCACCCAAATGGCCTCAAACTATAGGGTTAGCATCTAGTGCAGTATGTGTGAAAATGTATGCACTATGTGTGCTATAACTTGTATGTCTTTCATATTTGAACCAAATTTGAATAAGTTTGAAATATTTGAAAAGGGGCTTTTGGCTTAAACGTTTGAAACCAAAAACCACTTCTCTTCATGCATGCTTGACTTCATAAGACAGAGTTTAGCTAGGGTTAGGGGATAGATGCATGATTTTCCTGGTTTGAATATGTCTAGACCTACTTTATCAACTTAATTGAATGCTTACTATATGACATAATAATACTATGTGCATTGTTTTTTATTTTTTTGATTTTTTTAAAATTGTATGCCCATTTGAATCTTGGTCAAATCCTAGGTTTGAACATGGTTTAAGCAAGTTTAAATCATGAATATGAAAAATTAAGCATCTATATATCCTTCTTAGTCACTCCAAAATGTAGCTCTTGGGAGGTTTTTTCGAAATTTCCATGTTTGAAACCAAAACCACTTCTCTTCATGCATGCTTGACTTCATAAGACAGAGTTTAGCTAGGGCGTTAGGGGGTAGATACATGATTTTCCTGGTTTGAATATGTCTAGACCTGGTTTATCAACTTAATTAATTGATTGTTTACTATATGACATAAGAAGACTATGTGCCTTGGTTTTAAATTTTTCTGTTTTTTTTGAATTTTACGCCCATATATTTGAATCTTGGACAAATCCTAGGTTTGACCAAGATTTAAACAAGTTTAAACATAAAAATAAAAAGGGAAGCATGTATCCTTCTTAGTCACTCTAAAATGAAGCTTTTTGGATGTTCTTGAAATTTCCATTTTTGAAACCAAAAACGACTTCTCTCTTCATGCTAGACTTCATAAGATCGACAGGGGGCAGATACATGATTTGTCTGGTTTGGATATGTCCAAACCTTGCTTGTTTATCAACTTGAATGCTTACTATATGACATAAGAATGCTTACCATATGTTTGAATTTTAAAAGCATATAGTCTTCTTATGTCATATAGTAAGCATTCAAAAGTTTTTCTTTGAGAGAGTAGCATGCATTCAAAAGTTGATAAATAAGATTTGTACATATTCAAACCAGACAAATCATGTATCTACCCATATGCATATATATATAACCCTATACTTTTGTCTTATGAAGACGTCAAGGATGAAGAGAAGTGGATTTGGGTTTCAAACATGGAAATTTCAAAAACCTCCCAAAACATGTATATATCTACCCCTAAACCCTAATCTTTGTCTTATGAAGCCAAGCATATGAAGAGAAGTGATTTTGGGTTTCAAACATGGAAACTTCAAAAACCTCCCAAAAGCTTCATTTTAGAGAGACTAAGAATGATCCATATGCTTACCTTTTCATTGCCATGTTTTAAACTTGTTTTAACCTTGGTCAAACCTAGGATTTGACCAAGATTCAAATGGGAGTAAAAATTCAGAAAAATTCAAAAAAAATGAAAAACCAAAGCACATATATATATAGCCTTGATCTTATGTCATATAGTAAGCATTCAAGTTGATAAACAAGGTCGATCTCTAGACATATTCAAAGCAGAAATATCATGTATATATCATATCTACCCCTAACCCTAGCTAAACTCTGTCTTATGAAGTCAAACATATGAAGAGAACTGGGGTTTTGGGTTTCAAACATAAAATTTTCAAGTACCTTCATTTTAGAGTGAGTAAGGAAGGATTCATGCTTACCGTTTCATTTTCATGTTTTAAACTTGTTTAAACCTAGGATTTGACCAAGATTTAAATAGGCATAAAAAATCGAAAGAAATCAAAAATTGAAAAACCAAAGCACATATATATAGCCTTCTTATATCATATAGTAAAAAATTCAAGTTGATAAACAAGGTCTAGACATATTCAAACAAGAAAAATCATGTATCTACACACCTAACCATAAACTCTGTCTTAAGTGGTTTTGGGTTTCAAACATGGAAATTTCACAAACCTCCCAAAAGCTTCATTTTACAGTGACTATATAAGGAGGATCCATGCTTACCTTTTGGCTTAAACGTTTGAAACCAAAAACCACTTCTCTTCATGCATGCTTGACTTCATAATATAAGACAGAGTTTAGCTAGGGTACGTTAGGGGGTGTAGATACATGATTTCCTGGTTTGAATATGTCTAGACCTTGTTTATCAACTTAATTGATTGCTTACTATATGACATAAGACGACTACGTGCCTTGGTTTTCATTTTTGGTTTTTTTTTGAATTTTATGCTCATATATTTGAATCTTGGTCAAATCCTAGGTTTGACCAAGATTTAAACAAGTTTAAAACATGAAAATGAAAAGGGAAGCATGTATCCTTCTTAGTCACTCTAAAATGAAGCTTTTGGGATGTTCTTGAAATTTCCATTTTTGAAACCAAAAACGACTTCTCTCTTCATGCTAGACTTCATAAGATCGACAGGGGGTATAGATACATGATTTGTCTGGTTTGGATATACCTAGACCTCATTTATCAACTTGAATTCATACGATATGACATATGAAGACTATGTGCTTTAATTTGTTTTCATTTTTCTGATTTTTTTGAATTTTGTGCCCACCCATTTGTATATTGGTCAAATGCTAGGCTTGATAATGATTTAAACAAGTTTAAAATATGAATATGCAAAGTTAAGCATGGATCCTTCTTAGAAACTCTAAAATGAAGTTTTTCGGAGGTTTTTGAAATTTCCATGTTTGCAACCCAAAACAACTTCCTCTTCACATGCTTGACTTCATAAGACAGAGTTTAGGGGTTAGGGGGTATATATAGATACATGATTTGTCTAGTTTGAATATGTCTAGACCTTGTTTATCAACTTTAATGCTTACTATAAGACATAAGAAAACTATTTCCTTTGTTTTTTCTTTTTTTTTGATTTTTTTCAATATTGATGCCCATTTGAATCTTGTCAAATCCTAGGTTTGACCAAGATAATTTAAACAAGCTTAGAACATGAATATGAAAAGGGAAGCGTGTATCCTTCTTAGTCACACTAAAATGAAGTTTTTGGGAGGTTTTTGATATTTCCATGTTTGAAACCCAAAACCACATCTCTTCATGCTTGACTTAATTTATAAGACATAGTTTAGGGGTTAAGGGGTAGATACATGATTTGTATGGTTTGATATTTCTAGACCTTGTTTATTATCAACTTTAATGCTTACTATATGACATAAGATGACTATGTGATTTGGTTTTTCATTTTTCTGTTTTTTATTTTATTTTTCTGCCCATTTGAATCTTGGTCAAATCCTAGGTTTGACCAAGATTTAGACAAGTTTAACACGTGAAAACGAATAAGTAAGCATGGATCCTTCTTAGTCACTCAAAAATGTACCAATCGATAGATGTGTTAACTTTGCTTCATGGAAATAATAATGTCACGTAAATGAGTTAACTTGGATTTCCTACCCTTGAATCCATAGGAAACTTTGTTCTAATGCAGTATAATAATCAATCGAGTTTTTACACCAACATGTCTGTCACTTACGTGTGGTGCCCACGCGTGAGGTCCCACACTTCAGTGAGCACAAGTCACGTGCAATAGGTACGCAAACTCCCAGCCATCTTCTTTGTCAAGAGAAGACGCATAAGGATGCGTATTGGAAGTCTGTGGGTCCTTCTGGATCCTTCTTAGTCACTCTAAAATGAAGCTTTTGGGAGGTTCTTGAAATTTCCATGTTTGAAACCCAAAACCACTTCTCTTCATGATTTACTTCATAAAACATAGTTTAATTAGAGTTTTAGGGGTAGATATATACATGATTTTTCTGGTTTGAATATATATGTCTCTAGACCTTTGTTTATCAACTTGAATGCTTAATACACATATGACATAAGAATGCTATGTGCTTTGGTTTTTCATTCTTTTGATTTTTTTTCTGAATTTTTAGGGCCATTTGAATCTTGGTCAAATCCTTGGTTTGACCAAGATTTAAACAAGTTTAAAACATAAAAATGAAAAGGGAAGTCTGTATCCTTCTTAGTCACTCTAAAATGAAGCTTTTGGGAGGTTTTTAAAATTTCAATGTTTGAAACCCAAAACCACTTCTCTTCACATGCTTGACTTCATAAGACAGAGTTAATTAATTCAGGGGTTAATTACGGGGTATAGATACATGATTTGTGTGGTTTGAATATGTATGGACCTTATTTATCAACAACTTTAATGCTTACTATATGACATAAGAAAACTATTTGCTTTGGTTTTTCTTTTTTCAATTTTTTTTCAATTTTGATGCCCATTTGAATCTTGTCAAATCCTAGGTTTGACCAAGATAATTTAAACAAGTTTAAAACATGAAAATGAAAAGGGAAGCATGGATCCTTCTTAGTCACTCTAAAATGAAGCTTTTGGGAGGTTTTTGAAATTTCCATGTTTGAAACCCAAAACCACTTCTCTTCACATGCTTGACTTCATAAGACAGAGTTTAGGGGTTAGGGGTATAGATACATGATTTGTCTGGTTTAATATGTCTAGACCTTGTTTATCAACTTTAATGCTTACTATATGACATAAGAAGACTATGTGATTTGGTTTTTCATTTTTCTGTTTTTATTTTTCTGCCCATTTGAATCTTGGTCAAATCCTAGGTTTGACCAAGATATAGACAAGTTTAACACGTAAATGAGTTAACTTGGATTTCCTACCCTTGAATCCATAGAAAACTTTGTTCTAATGCACTATTATAATCAACCGAGTTTTTACACCAACAGGTCTGTCACTTACGTGTGGTGCCCACGCTTGAGGTCCCACACTTCAGTGAGCACAAGTCACGTGCAATAGGTACGCAAACTCCCAGCCATTTTCTTTGTCAAGAGAAGACGCATCAGGATGCGTATTGGAAGTCTGTGGGTCCTTCTGGTTCCTTCGGTCGTCCCTCTCACAAAAAAAAACAAATCTCTCTCATTCTCGGCCTCGCTCGACTCGCTCGCTCGCTCTCGCACCTCCTGCTCACTGACAAACCCTGCACAAAAGTCAACATCATCACCCGAAAAAGGGGAGACACCATAATTCTCTCCCTTCTTCTCTCCTTCCGAGTGATCCCTCTTCCTCCGAGTTTCACTCGACGGGCAAACACCCATGTGCTGCATAGTAATAATAAAAAGGTAGTACTCGTAGAAAAATCGATATACGAATCTGTAATTAAATAGGTTAAACTAGGGTTTTGCCCAGTTCTACAGATCAAGGGTTAAAAAATATCCAACTACGGGGTTCGAACAACACGATTCTAATCCAAGAATTTTTTCGACCTAGGTCACCCAAATGGCCTCAAACTATAGGGTTAGCATCTAGTGCAGTATGTGTGAAAATGTATGCACTATGTGTGCTATAACTTGTATGTCTTTCAAATTTGAACCAAATTTGAATAAGTTTGAAATATTTGAAAATGGGCTTTTGGCTTAAACGTTGGAAACCAAAAACCACTTCTCTTCGTGCATGCTTGACTTCATAAGACAGAGTTTAGCTAGGGTTAGGGGGTAGATGCATGATTTTCCTGGTTTGATTATGTCTAGACCTTGTTTATCAACTTAATTGAATGCTTACTATATGACATAAGAATACTATGTGCCTTGTTTTTTATTTTTTTATTTTTTTAAAATTTTATGCCCATTTGAATCTTGGTCAAATCCTAGGTTTGAACATGGTTTAAACAAGTTTAAATCATGAATATGAAAAATTAAGCATCTATATATCCTTCTTAGTCACTCCAAAATGTAGCTTGGTCTTGGGAGGGTTTTCGAAATTTCCATGTTTGAAACCAAAAACCACTTCTCTTCATGCATGCTTGACTTCATAAGACGGAGTTTAGGGTTAGGGGTAGATATATACATTATTTTCTGGTTTGAATATGTCTAGACCTTGTTTATCAACTTGAATGCTTAATTACTATATATATATGACATAAGAATGTTATGTCCTTTGGTTTTTCATTCTTTTGATTTTTTATGAATTTCTATGCCCATTTGAATCTTTTGGTCAAATCCTAGAGGTTTGACCAAGATTTAAACAAGTTTAAAACATGAAAATGAAAAGGGAAGCTTGTATATCCTTCTTAGTCACTCTAAAATGAAGTTTTTGGGAGGTTTTTGAAATTTCCATGTTTGAAACCCAAAACCACTTCTCTTCATGCTAGACTGCTTCATAAGACAATTTAATTAGGGGTTAGGGGGTAGATACATGATTTGTCTGGTTTGAATATGTCCAAACCTTGCTTGTGTATCAACTTGAATGCTTACTATATGACATAAGAATGCTTACCATATGTTTGAATTTTAAAAGCATATAGTCTTCTTATGTCATATATATAGTAAGCATTCAAAAGTTTTTCTTTGAGAGAGTAGCATGCATTCAAAAGTTGATAAATAAGATTTGGACATATTCAAACCAGACAAATCATGTATCGATCTACACCCCCTAACCCTAAACTCTGTCTTATGAAGTCAAGCATGAAGAGAAGTGCTTTTAGGTTTCAAACATGGAAATTTCACAAACCTCCCAAAAGCTTCATTTTACAGTGACTAATTAAGGAGGATCCATGCTTACCTTTTGGCTTAAACGTTTGAAACCAAAAACCACTTCTCTTCATGCATGCTTGACTTCATAAGACAGAGTTTAGCTAGGGCGTTAGGGGGTAGATACATGATTTTCCTGGTTTGAATATGTCTAGAACTGGTTTATCAACTTAATTAATTGATTGTTTACTATATGACATAAGAAGACTATGTGCCTTGGTTTTAAATTTTTCTGTTTTTTTTTGAATTTTATGCCCATATATTTGAATCTTGGTCAAATCCTAGGTTTGACCAAGATTTAAACAAGTTTAAACATAAAAATGAAAAGGGAAGCATGTATCCTTCTTAGTCACTCTAAAATGAAGCTTTTGGGATGTTCTTGAAATTTCCATTTTTGAAACCAAAAACGACTTCTCTCTTCATGCTAGACTTCATAAGATCGACAGGGGGTATAGATACATGATTTGTCTGGTTTGGATATACCTAGACCTCGTTTATCAACTTGAATTCATACGATATGACATATGAAGACTATGTGCTTTAATTTGTTTTCATTTTTCTGATTTTTTTGAATTTTGTGCCCACCCATTTGTATATTGGTCAAATGCTAGGCTTGATAATGATTTAAACAAGTTTAAAATATGAATATGCAAAGTTAAGCATGGATCCTTCTTAGAAACTCTAAAATGAAGTTTTTCGGAGGTTTTTGAAATTTCCATGTTTGCAACCCAAAACAACTTCCTCTTCACATGCTTGACTTCATAAGACAGAGTTTAGGGGTTAGGGGGTATATATAGATACATGATTTGTCTAGTTTGAATATGTCTAGACCTTGTTTATCAACTTTAATGCTTACTATAAGACATAAGAAAACTATTTCCTTTGTTTTTTCTTTTTTTTTGATTTTTTTCAATATTGATGCCCATTTGAATCTTGTCAAATCCTAGGTTTGACCAAGATAATTTAAACAAGCTTAGAACATGAATATGAAAAGGGAAGCGTGTATCCTTCTTAGTCACACTAAAATGAAGTTTTTGGGAGGTTTTTGATATTTCCATGTTTGAAACCCAAAACCACATCTCTTCATGCTTGACTTAATTTATAAGACATAGTTTAGGGGTTAAGGGGTAGATACATGATTTGTATGGTTTGATATTTCTAGACCTTGTTTATTATCAACTTTAATGCTTACTATATGACATAAGATGACTATGTGATTTGGTTTTTCATTTTTCTGTTTTTTATTTTATTTTTCTGCCCATTTGAATCTTGGTCAAATCCTAGGTTTGACCAAGATTTAGACAAGTTTAACACGTGAAAACGAATAAGTAAGCATGGATCCTTCTTAGTCACTCAAAAATGTACCAATCGATAGATGTGTTAACTTTGCTTCATGGAAATAATAATGTCACGTAAATGAGTTAACTTGGATTTCCTACCCTTGAATCCATAGGAAACTTTGTTCTAATGCAGTATAATAATCAATCGAGTTTTTACACCAACATGTCTGTCACTTACGTGTGGTGCCCACGCGTGAGGTCCCACACTTCAGTGAGCACAAGTCACGTGCAATAGGTACGCAAACTCCCAGCCATCTTCTTTGTCAAGAGAAGAGGATGCGTATGAAAAGGTAAGCCTTCTGGATCCTTCTTAGTCACTCTAAAATGAAGCTTTTGGGAGGTTCTTGAAATTTCCATGTTTGAAACCCAAAACCACTTCTCTTCATGATTTACTTCATAAAACATAGTTTAATTAGAGTTTTAGGGGTAGATATATACATGATTTTTCTGGTTTGAATATATATGTCTCTAGACCTTTGTTTATCAACTTGAATGCTTAATACACATATGACATAAGAATGCTATGTGCTTTGGTTTTTCATTCTTTTGATTTTTTTTCTGAATTTTTAGGGCCATTTGAATCTTGGTCAAATCCTTGGTTTGACCAAGATTTAAACAAGTTTAAAACATAAAAATGAAAAGGGAAGTCTGTATCCTTCTTAGTCACTCTAAAATGAAGCTTTTGGGAGGTTTTTAAAATTTCAATGTTTGAAACCCAAAACCACTTCTCTTCACATGCTTGACTTCATAAGACAGAGTTAATTAATTCAGGGGTTAATTACGGGGTATAGATACATGATTTGTGTGGTTTGAATATGTATGGACCTTATTTATCAACAACTTTAATGCTTACTATATGACATAAGAAAACTATTTGCTTTGGTTTTTCTTTTTTCAATTTTTTTTTCAATTTTGATGCCCATTTGAATCTTGTCAAATCCTAGGTTTGACCAAGATAATTTAAACAAGTTTAAAACATGAAAATGAAAAGGGAAGCATGGATCCTTCTTAGTCACTCTAAAATGAAGCTTTTGGGAGGTTTTTGAAATTTCCATGTTTGAAACCCAAAACCACTTCTCTTCACATGCTTGACTTCATAAGACAGAGTTTAGGGGTTAGGGGTATAGATACATGATTTGTCTGGTTTAATATGTCTAGACCTTGTTTATCAACTTTAATGCTTACTATATGACATAAGAAGACTATGTGATTTGGTTTTTCATTTTTCTGTTTTTATTTTTCTGCCCATTTGAATCTTGGTCAAATCCTAGGTTTGACCAAGATATAGACAAGTTTAACACGTAAATGAGTTAACTTGGATTTCCTACCCTTGAATCCATAGAAAACTTTGTTCTAATGCACTATTATAATCAACCGAGTTTTTACACCAACAGGTCTGTCACTTACGTGTGGTGCCCACGCTTGAGGTCCCACACTTCAGTGAGCACAAGTCACGTGCAATAGGTACGCAAACTCCCAGCCATTTTCTTTGTCAAGAGAAGACGCATCAGGATGCGTATTGGAAGTCTGTGGGTCCTTCTGGTTCCTTCGGTCGTCCCTCTCACAAAAAAAATCTCTCTCATTCTCGGCCTCGCTCGACTCGCTCGCTCGCTCGCTCGCACCTCCTGCTCACTGACAAACCCTGCACAAAAGTCAACATCATCACCCGAAAAAGGGGAGACACCATAATTCTCTCCCTTCTTCTCTCCTTCCGAGTGATCCCTCTTCCTCCGAGTTTCACTCGACGGGCAAACACACATGTGCTGCATAGTAATAATAAAAAGGTAGTACTCGTAGAAAAATCGATATACGAATCTGTAATTAAATAGGTTAAACTAGGGTTTTGCCCAGTTCTACAGATCAAGGGTTAAAAAATATCCAACTACGGGGTTCGAACAACACGATTCTAATCCAAGAATTTTTTCGACCTAGGTCACTCAAATGGCCTCAAACTATAGGGTTAGCATCTAGTGCAGTATGTGTGAAAATGTATGCACTATGTGTGCTATAACTTGTATGTCTTTCATATTTGAACCAAATTTGAATAAGTTTGAAATATTTGAAAAGGGGCTTTTGGCTTAAACGTTTGAAACCAAAAACCACTTCTCTTCATGCATGCTTGACTTCATAAGACAGAGTTTAGCTAGGGTTAGGGGATAGATGCATGATTTTCCTGGTTTGAATATGTCTAGACCTTGTTTATCAACTTAATTGAATGCTTACTATATATATGACATAAGAATACTATGTGCCTTGTTTTTTATTTTTTGATTTTTTTAAAATTTTATGCCCATTTTAATCTTGGTCAAATCCTAGGTTTGAACATGGTTTAAACAAGTTTAAATCATGAATATGAAAAATTAAGCATCTATATATCCTTCTTACTCACTCCAAAATGTAGCTCTTGGGAGGGTTTTTCGAAATTTCCATGTTTGAAACCAAAACCACTTCTCTTCATGCATGCTTGACTTCATAAGACAGAGTTTAGGGTTAGGGGTAGATATATACATGATTTTCTGGTTTGAATATGTCTAGACCTTGTTTATCAACTTGAATGCTTACTATATATATATGACATAATAATGTTATGTCCTTTGGTTTTTCATTCTTTTGTTTTTTTATGAATTTCCATGCCCATTTGAATCTTTTGGTCAAATCCTAGAGGTTTGACCAAGATTTAAACAAGTTTAAAACATGAAAATGAAAAGGGAAGCTTGTATATCCTTCTTAGTCACTCTAAAATGAAGTTTTTGGGAGGTTTTTGAAATTTCCATGTTTGAAACCCAAAACCACTTCTCTTCATGCTAGACTTCATAAGACAATTTAATTAGGGGTTAGGGGTAGATACATGATTTGTCTGGTTTGAATATGTCCAAACCTTGCTTGTTTATCAACTTGAATGCTTACTATATGACATAAGAATGCTTACCATATGTTTGAATTTTAAAAGCATATAGTCTTCTTATGTCATATAGTAAGCATTCAAAAGGTTTTCTTTGAGAGAGTAGCATGCATTCAGAAGTTGATAAATAAGATTTGGACATATTCAAACCAGACAAATCATGTATCTACACCCCCTAACCCTAAACTCTGTCTTATGAAGTCAAGCATGAAGAGAAGTGCTTTTGGGTTTCAAACATGGAAATTTCACAAACCTCCCAAAAGCTTCATTTTACAGTGACTAAGAAGGATCCAGGCTTACCTTTTCATTTTCATGTTTTAAACTTGTTTAACTCTTGGTCAAACCTAGGATTTGACCAAGATTTAAATGGGCATAAAAAATCAGAAAAAACAGAAAAAAAATGAAAAACCAAATAACATAGCCTTCTTATGTCATATAGTAAGCATTCAAGTTGATAAACAAGGTCTAGACATTTTCAAACCAGAAAAAGCATGTATCTACCCCTAACCCTAAACTCTGTCTTACGAAGTCAAGCATGAAGAGAAGTGGTTTTGGGTTTCAAACATGGAAATTTCAAAAACCTCGCGAAAGCTTCATTTTAGAGTGACTAAGAAGGATCCATGCTTACCTATTCATTTTCATGTTTTAAACTTGTTTAAACCTTGATAAAACCCAGGATTTTACCTATTTAATCATAGATTCATAGGTCGATTTTTTACTTTTTTATTTTTACTATGCAGCACATGTGTGTTTGCCCGTCCAGTGAAACTCGGAGGAAGAGGGATCACACGGAAGGAGAAGAAGGGATAGCAGTCACGGGGCCCCTCTTATTATTTATGGTGTATATCTTTTTTCTGGTGATGTTGACTGTTGTGCAGCGTTTGTCAGTGCGCAGGAGGTGCGAGGCTGCGAGCGAGCGAGTCGAGCGAGGCCGAGAATGAGAGAGATGTTTTTTTCTTTTTCTTTTCCGTGAGAGGGACAACAGAAGGATCCAGAGACGACTTCCACTACGCATCCTGGTGCGCGTCTTCTCTTGACAAAGAAGATGGATGGGAGTTTGCGTACCTACTAATCTACTATAGTACTACTACTACACAAGAACCATATACATGTCAAACTTTTCAATCATGACCCACATGCATTTTATGTATATATTCAGAACTTTTAATGCATGCATGAAAACTCAGCAAAATATGTGCATTTTGGGTTGTCGCACATAAATGTGCTTTTACTTGTCTGCCACCAATCCAATTTTCATGTTAGGGGGAAACACGACACACGATGGACATTTCCAATGTTTCACGAATTAATTATCTCAATTTGCATCCATATATATATGCGCCTGGTTACTGAAAGATCGAACCAAAGGTGAACTTGAAACGTTTTAATTTTCATGTTTTAAACTTGTTTAAATCTTGGTCAACCCTTGGATTTGACCAAGATTCATAAAAAATTCAAAAACATAGTCTTCTTATGTCATACAGTCAACATTCAACTTGATAAAACAAGATCTAAACATATTAAAAGAAGAATCATGTATCTACCCCCTAACCCTAAACTCTGTCTTTTGAAGTCAAACATGAAGATACGTGGTTTTGGGTTTACAAAATGGAAATTTCAAAAACCTCCGAAAAGCTTAATTTTGGAGTGACTAAGAAGGATACATGCTTACTTTTTCATTTTCATGTTTTAAACTTGTTTAAAGCTTGGTCAAACCTAGCTAGCTTGGATTTGACCAAGACTCAAGTGCGCATAAAAAATTCGAAAAAACCCCCAAAAATGAAAAACCATAACACATAGTCTTCTTGCGTCACATATATTGTAAGCATTCAAGTGTTGATAAACAATATCTAGACATATCAAACAAGAAAAATCATGTATCTATACCCCTAACCCTAAATTTGTCTTATGAAGTCAAGCATGAAGAGAAGTGGTTTGGGTTTTCAAACATGGAAATTTCGAAAACCGCCCAAAAGCTTCATTTCGGACTGACTAAGAAGGATCCATGCTTACCTTTTCATTTTCATGTTTTAAACTTGTTTAAATTCTTGTTCAAACCTAGGATTTGGCCAAGATTCAAATGGGCATAAAAACAATCGAAAAAATCAAAAATGAAAAACCAAAGCACATAGTCTTCTTATGTCACATAGTAAGCCATTCAACTTGATAACAAGGTCTAGACCTATTCAAACCAGAAAAATCATGTATCTACCCCTAACCCTAAACTCATTTGTCTGATGAAGTCAAGCATGAAGAGAAGTGGTTTTGGGTTTCAAACATAGACATTTCAAAAGCCTCCCAAAAGCTTCATTTTGGAGTGATTGAGAAGGATCCATGCTTAATTTTTCATTTTAATGTTTTAAACTTGTTTAAATCTTGGTTAAACCTATGATTTGACCAAAATTTGATTTGGCATGAAAATTCAAAACAAATCAAATAAATAAAAAACCAATGCACATAGTACATCTTCTTATGTCATATACTAAGCATTCAAGTTGATAAGCCAGGTCTAGACATATTCAAACTAGAAAAATCATGTATCTACCCCTAACCCTAAACTCGATTTGTCTTATGAAGTCAATCATGAAGAGGTGTTTTGGGTTTCAGACATGGAAATTTCAAAAACCTTCCAAAAGCTTCATTTTGAAGTTACTAATTAAGAAGGATCACTACAAGAAAAGTTTGGCAAATTTTCTTGTAGTGGATCCAGGCTTAATTTTTCATCTTCATGTTTTAAATTTTGGTCAAACCTAGGATTTGTCCAAGATACAAATGGGCATAAAAATTCAGGGTAGCATCATACCCCCCTCCTTCCCGCGTAGAAAAAGTGTTAGGCGAGTAGTAGAATGGCATGACCAACAAGTTTCAAGTAAAATTTTGAATATGACCAAAATATACCAATTGATAGATGTGTGTGACCCAAGATTGAGCCATGGTACATTTTGCCAACAAAGTAGCAATTGAGTTGGCTTTCTACCTTAGTAGGCGTGCATTGGAAGGATGCATTATGCCGGCAAAGTTTTCAAACGTTCAAACTTTTCCGGTTTCTCATACAGTATTTGGCTCCTTGAGAAGCATTGATGTGATCATATAAGGTTATCCAAAACTTCGCCTTTCCCGTATTTGCCCGAGCACTCGACACCCCTCGTCCCATGGCGACTCCTCCAGCCATAGCCCCGTGCACCCAGGCTCCACGACTCAGCCTCGGAGGGGTGTGCGCTAAAAGCTCGCAAATGTCTGTGTGCCATTGGTGTGCGATGAAGCAGGCGGCTCTGTGTCTTGCTGTGGCTAGACTCCTGGCGCCCTTTGATCTAGGAGAGGGAGAGGAGGGAGGGGGTCCCATGAAGCGGCGGTGGCCCAGGTATCGGCGGCAGCCCAGGCAGCAGCGGCAAAGTGGGCTGGTCGGAGCATAGGCATGCGCCGGGGGCGAACCTCGCCGGGTGAGGATGCTTCCATTGTGAAGAAGCACTTGCCATCCAGGGCTTCGGGTTCGCCAACAAACTCAGCGCCTCGGTCCATGGCGTTGCCGTCGTGGGGACGTCGGGGGCGGCGGCGACGTGCTGCAGCCCCAGCCTTTAGTGGGGACCAAAGTGCGACCGACCACATCACGGCGTCGGCAGCATTGGGGATGCCGATGGGCATCCACTGCCACACACAGATTTGGGAGGTTCTGGCCGGGCCGAGTTCCAAACTTCCATCATCGGAGCCGAGGGCTTGGTACTTCAAATTCCGAATCAGGCAATCCTTCGACCCCAATCAGCTTCTGCCTGTGGTCCAAATCCGAGATATCTTGGCGGCAGCTATGCTGGTTAAGCTTAGCCGGACAGCGGCAATCGACGATCTGCAAAACCTAGATGCCTTCCGAGGATTTGCAGCAGCCGTCAATGCACTCGTGGAGGCATCGCATGCTGGTAGCAGCGGCGAATGCGGGTATGTTGTTTTACTCCCTTTGTATGCTTTTGTCATAAAAATCAATTTGCTAATTCTCATTCGATTGAAAATCAGACCCATTCACCATCAACTCTCAAACAGTGGACACTAGTAATATGTAGAACTAGAAATTACACAAGATTTCTGTACTGCTAGTACTATTACTTCGACGCTACATGTTGTTTACACGAGGAAATTGCACAAACTACCGCTTATTGCTGCCTTCGTTGCTTAAAACACTTTTTAAAACTGTAATTTTTTTCCGCACAAACCACCAACTATCGTGTTCTGTTGCAGGGAATTTCAAATTTAGGATTGAGCTGTTTAAGAGCAAATCAGATGATCGGGGACCACCAACTACTATAGTTTTAATTGCAAATAGAATAGATTTTGCAAAATTATGAAACGCACATAACGTTTGAATTACTACAATTTTTTTGAAGGTTTGATATTTTCATCATTTTTGTGTGAATCTTACACCAAGTAACACAACTTTCAGACGGAATACAAAATATTTTCAAACTTCCTAGATTTGATAGCTCAAATATTTTTAATTACTAGTTTTTCAGTATTTTAAAAAGTCGAAACACTATATTTTGGCTGAATGTTAGAAAATATATTTCATGATTATCCCATATTAGTTAAGAAGTACATAAACTAGTAGTAGTAATAAAGAACAGAGGGAGTTTATGGAGATACATCCATTAAGGGCATGTTAGTGTGTGTTGGTGTATTACTTATGCCTTCTTTGGTTAATACACTTCTCAAGTGATCCCCGCAAACCCTCTATTCTTGCCTAGAATACAAAAACTCCCCATCAAAGTATTAGTGCATTTTTTGGATGAGTATTCGAGAGGATTGGGTGAACACCAAGGATTTGCATAGGGAATTGGTACAATTGAATCCTTGGCTGTTTGATTTGTAGGATTGTTTCCGATAGGAATTTTTCCTAAGGATTTCTTTGCACAGATTCCATAGAAAATTAAACATCTACTCATACCTCTTTTTAAGAATGCTTTAGGGCTCCTTTGATTCAAAGGATTTGCATAGGAATTGTGTAGGATTTGATTCCTATGGGAAAAATTCCTATACATGTTGTTTGATTCATAGGAACGTATCCTATAGGAAAAATTCCTATAGGAATCTTGTAGTGTGATTCCTATAGGAAAAAAGCATTAGCTCATACCTCATGGAAAAATTCCTTTGCTACAATCAAACAAACTTCATCTTCCTATAGGTTTCAAGTAGACATGCCATTCCAATCCTATACCTTTCCTATTCCTATGTTTTTCCTATCCTTTAAATCAAAGGAGCCCTTACTTTTCCTATGGTGGAATCAAACAAAGTTTGGATTCTATGAATTCCTATAGGATTGGAGTGGACATGACATTGCAATCCTACATTTCCCTATTCCTACATCTTTCGGTAGGCATTTGCCTAGAATAAATAACCATGTGTATTACGGAGTAGCAATAAAATATAGGTTTATTTCTCTAAAGCATCTTGCACTGTACTAGTACATGGCTTAAGAGACAATATTTTTACCATTTTTTTTGCGAGAAGACAATATTATTACCATAGTTACTAAGTACATTTTATTGGATGATGAAGTGATAGCCCTCATCAATGCATTGTGAATTATTAGGGCATGGGTCACACGTGATTTACGAGTACACCGCACGATCGAGAGCCGCCGTCCCTCTTTGCTTTTTACCGATGCGGCGGAGCTCCTCCCCACACCCACGAATAACTGAAAGCCACAACTGCTGGGGAAAAGTCTTGCGCCGAGAAAATCTACAACCGTGGTTGAGTACATGTGTTTCTTAAGATACGAGTGCTCCAATGCATTTTTTCTTTCCTTTTACTAATTTACCTTGAAAATCCTGCACGTCCACTTATTTGTGGACGGAGGGAGTATCACGCCAAGAGGAAGTAGGACAATACTTTTGCCAGCTGTTGGCTCTTCTATTGTTCTTGCTCTAAAGAAACCCCGATTGTGAAAGGCCAAGGCGTACTTCTTTTGGTCACGCAAAATTCAAAATACTGCCATGGACATTGAATTGACATGACAACACATAGCTTGGGATGTCCAAATTTGCACGTTAGACCAGTGACTTGTTCTTCACCTTTTCAGAGGGAACAGTGACTTTTTATTATGGGTCTATACACTTTCCAAGAAACAGGAGGAGATGCTGTAGAGTGTAGAGGAGCGAAGTCAAGCGCCCCGCCCCCACCTGCCCTATTTCTGTTCACCTCCATCGTCTACCTCCGCCCCCGCCCGCACCAATCGACCACCTTCCATAGCACACGCCAGTGCCGCCGCCATGCAGCTTTAGAATCAATTCCACCGCCCAGTTTGAGAGCCTCCGTTCTTCATCTTCCCCGCCACCTGCCGCCATCGAACCCAAATTAAACTCCAATCAGTTGAACCCAAACCTCATAGACCCACCCCCTGCCCTGCGATGGCGGCATCGAACAAGGAAAATGATGACTCTGAACTGTTTCAGAAGGTCTTTTCCGAAGGTCCCCTTGAAGAACTCGTAACAAGATGCGACGTCATCACCGCCGCGAGCCTCGTCGGTTCGTCCAAACTATTTTTCGACTCTGCAAATGATAGTGCAACTCTATCTTTTTCTCTCCCGTTTGGCCTCCCATGTGTTCTTCATTCTCACCCGACGAAGGTAGCACGGGATTGCAAGCTGACGCCGCTGGACAGGTTCTCCTCCGACGCTGTGATGCCAGACGGTACGGGTAAGCAGTGGGTAGGTGCCAATGGAGATTGGGTTGCCATGGTTGACACTGGCTTTCCTGCTTGCAAATGGAAACTTGTCAACGTCTACACTCGCCGTGAAATTCCTCTCCCTGTGCCGTTTGAAACCACCCACATTCCAAATATATACCACCACAACCTTCGTGCTATTATATTTCACAAGATATATATTTGCCAAGTTCCCACAGCTGCTGGGGGGTACAAAAATTTCTCTCTTGTTGCTGTTTTTGACATCAGAGTTGCCCTCCTTTGCGGCGAAGATTCTGGATGGACAGTTCTTACAGAGCCCAAGTCCCACATCTTTTACAATTACAGCGATGCAATTCTCCACAATGGGCTTGTGTTTGCCACAACTCATACTGGCACTGTTCACGCATGGAATCCTCAGCAAGCTGGTAATTTTCCTCCGGACGTAAGTAGTGTATGATGAGCTTCATTATTCATGGCTGTAAAGATAATTTTAATGCACAAACTTATTAATTTTCGAACCTGACTGATCTGACTTGGAGGCTTGGGGCATATTTGCTTCGGATGAAATTTCATTGGTATTTAGACTTTTTATTCGAGATGATTACCATAGAAAAATTTGAGGATTGTATAATTAGGAGTTTTATTCTCAGATTGAATTATGTTGGATTTTGACCTCTACTTGAACTTCTTGAAATGAATCCTTTGGTTTCCCATGTGATGTACTGAAATACACCAATATGCTGTATTATTGAATGGAAATGCCATTATATCATCCCATCTGAATCCTAATGCGTTTTCCCAATTCTTACGTTTTCAGATTTGTGCAAACCAAACATACCCTTCTTAACAGTAATTTCGTTTTCAAGCAGGTCCTCCGCTGATCGTAGAGCCACCGCCCATTGTGTTTGAATGGCGGTGTGCACTTGATGATGCTCTTGGCCATGATCACGAGGTCGATTATGGCATGTGGTGGTTAGCAAGATCTATAGATGGTTCTAGACTTCTTCTGATCCATACACTGGGCATTGCTGATGAAAGGGAATATTCCTGTAAAGTTTGCCATACTGCTTCTGATCGTCGTGTTCATCATGGTCGCACTGTTGGCAACTATGCTTCTGGGTTTGGTTGCCTGGTGTTCACGAAGGACACTAGTAAGTTAAATGAAGGTATTCCATGGGAAAAGATTGATGACCTTGGAGAATATTCTCTTTTCCTTGGAGTGAACTATCCGATTATGCTGCCATTAGGCGGTGCAGATGTTGTCCCAGGATGTCTGACGAGAAGAAATTGTGTGTACACCTTGCCGAATGAAGCATGGCTTCGCAATTCGCAGCTGCCTGAAATATGCCGATTCAGTCTGAATCGTGAAGATTGCGCCGTTGGTTTCCAAACCAACGCCTTGGAGAAAACATGCAAAACAAAAAAAGATAGGTACCTGGTAAAGACACCGCTTTGGTTCATCCCAAACTTCGCCAACGCCCCGGATTGGAACAAGTGTGATGTTTAATTCTGAAACAGGGCCTGCAGCCATTGTAGCTACTGATAGTATGTAATTTCATAGCTAATGAACGAGGCAATTGTGGTCTACTAGTTACAACTGTTTTGTAAAGAGGTGGTCTATAAGTATACCCCTCTCTTCATTGATGCATTTGTGGTCTACTTGATGGTACTCTTAAATATATGGGTGTGGCTCCTCAACACATAATGTGGGGGTATTATTGTGTTAAAGTTGAAGGCTTGATCAACTATAGGTTCACTTCTCTAGTTACATTACTAGGTACTCCGGTTGGCTATGTTGTGATGAAATTGTGTTCTGTTGTTCGGTGAAGACAAAAGTAGAACTATGGTATGCTTATGTTTAAGAGCAAGCGAGGGTTTAGCTTGAGATGTTAAAATTCAGATTTGAACTATTTTTTGATATGGAAATTTGAAATATATATGGTACTGTATATGATTATGTGTAACAACAAGCGACGAAAGGGCTGATGCTCCTATTCCTTGTCGGCGGGAGGACTATGTGTGCGGCGACTTGAGCCAAATTAGAAGGCCATAGCTATGTTGATTGGTCCTTGAAGTTGGAGGGGCTAGGATTTCGGATGAGCGGAGTGGGGGAAGTTGTTGCTCATGGAACATAAGTCCTTAAAATAGTAATGTTAGTATATAGGAGTACAAGGTATATACTTGTACTATTTTAGTACTATAATAAGTATATCGGGTTCATCAAAAAGAATTATCTCGGGTTCACAACCACGTGGGGTCAAGGTGAGGGAAAGTTGGTCAATACCTCTTACCGCTATATCCCCGCCCCAAGTTCTAATGCGCAAGTGCTGTTATTTTTTTTAAGGGAAATAGTGGTTCCTCTCTCCCGGAAACATGCCCCGCATCTCCACCTCCTAGTATCGTAGTACTACTACTGCATCTTCTCCAAAAAAAACCCTCTTCTGTCTCTTTCTCCCGTTCACCCCTCTCTCCCTTGCATTGGATTACCGACTCCAATGAAGCAGAAGCGTAAGATTGAGGAGATTCCTGATTGCTACCACCAGTCCATGGGGTGGGGCAACCTCCACTACCCACTGGTGGAGAACATAGCCGAGCGGGCGGATATCCTCAGCACTGGTCGCCTCGCTCGAGGCATGATCGGCATGCGGCATGCCATCCGCGGAGCGCATAAGGTTCCGTTCGGTTTACCGAGCCTGCTCCACTGCGACCCCGAGACATGGCCAGACGACCGCGACAATACTGTAAGAGTATTTATTTATTTACTCATCTCGTTTCAGCTTGTGTTTTTTCAATCAACTTTTCTTATTGCCAAACATCATGCATGAATTTAGACTCAACATAATCACCTGATTTGGGAGTACTGTAAGGTTTGCTGCCTTCACTATGCACATGTACTCTTCGGAATTGCTTTATTTATCCATTACATCTGTGCTTCAGTTCTGCACAATCCGCTCTTCATTCTGTCGAATACCTTGCATGCATAGACAATTTTGAAACAAATCCTATTTGCAGGGCATTCACGCGTTGCTGATGCCATTAGACAAGCCGACAGTTCCAGCATTTATCCATACCAAGGAGGAACTGGATGGACATGGACCCATGCACTGGGTGGGTTGTAACGGCGACTGGGTGGCATTTGTCCAGCAGGACGGGCACTTGACGATCCGCAACATATACATATCAGATACTATTATACCTCTTCCATCTCTGCAAGATGCAGGAATTTCTTTGGGCCCTACTAGTGAATGGTGGCATGGCAGCCCACCATTCCTGTTCAAATACAAAATAGATAAAAGTTTGGAACTGCTCAAAGTACGGATCGTCAAGAGGCCGTACAAAGATGATCTAGCAGGGCCATGGCATTACGAGGTAATCGTTGTATTTGACGAATTGATTGCTATCCTACAAGCGCCCCTAGAAAAGGAGTGGAATATCCTGAGAAACCCTGAATTCTTTGATAGAAACAGCTATGTCGATGCCATGGGCATTCCTGGATATGGTACAAGTTCACACCTACATCGTGTATACGCAGTTACATATCCGTATGGAGATGTTCTGGTTTGGGAACCATATACCTGTGGTGAGTCTTTGTTTTATGTCTTAACTAGTAAATGGCATGCTGCACATGTTGGACCAATTACGATTCGCAATACTGATGTATAAAAGTTGCGTTCTAAATGTTGTTCAAACTTTCAATACAACTAATAATTTGGTTATACCATCAAAATAAGTGTGAGCATACAGTTTATAAATATGAACAAAAATTTGGAACCTTTCTTAATCACTATCAAGTGGGACGTGTGATATCGGTGTGAGACTGCTCTGATTTTTCTTCATAATGGAAACATGACGGTTCTAGAAACACGTGGACACTGGTGTGGTATTTTTTTCACGCGAATACCTCTAATCCCAACCGTTAGATTTTGGACACCAACAGTTGGAATTGCTGCGACATGTCTTGTTAAAAACTGGTGCCTTATAGTAGTAGAAAATAGAAGATAGAAGAGAAGAGATAATTTTCAGTGTAGTTCCTACTTGCTGCATTGTGGTTGATCTTTGTGCATTGCAGGGACACATGCAGCCCCGCGTCTCATTGACGCCCCTGTCATTGAAGATGAAGAAGCAGAAGTGGCTGCAATTTTCGCTCAAATCGAGGGAGATGCTGTCATGGAAGATGATGAAGCAAATGTGGCTCAAGGCGATGGAGGTGCCGATGAAGATAATGATGCTGATGAAGAAGAATTAGAAGAAGAAGAATTAGAAGAAGACGAATTTGATGATGAAGAATTAGATGATGAAGAATTAGATGATGATGGTGATAATCATAATTATGAAGATGAAGATGTATTTCTTGGATTTTCTGACCAGCGCACTTGGTTCCTGGCACCAATGAGAGCAGAGTCCATTACTGGTGAATCTGATCTCGCGTGGATTCAGGTTAAAGGTTATCGGCCCATCCTCGGTCCTCCAATATTACATATGGGTAACAAGCTGAGGTCTTATCCTTTGGTACGGTGCTACGTTTTCTTGAGATCTGCCCATACCTTGGACCCTGTAGAAGAGGCAAGGTGGGAAAGATTGAACAATTTGAAGGGGCGTTCTTTATTTCTTGGACTCAATCACCCAATTTTCATGCTACCCCCGCCAGTCGACGCAGAGGCTGCAGAACCAGATTTCCAATTGTTCAAACCTGACTGTGTCTTTGCTACCCACAATCGCGCCCGTGATACATGGATACGTCCAAGGCCAAATTGGTGCAGAATGCACGTCAATGGAGGTCCTGCCATAGGCTCAAGATTGCAGTACAAAAAAGAGAAGACTGAACATAGAGCCGAAGCACCCATGTGGTTCGTCCCAACACTTCCACCTGTTTTTCCTTGAGAAATAAGAGACAGATGGTGACCTTATTTTATAGAGAAAACATAGTGTTCGTGAACTTAACCTCATGAACATTCGCTGTTCGGTTTTTGCTGAAATCAAAATTTTGCAGAGATGAAGATCTTTGTTTGAATCCCGTGCTGAACATATTTTTCACAAATTAGCTACCCGTATTGTGATGAATACATGCTGGTTTGTTGTTTGGTGCAGTAGCAGACATGAAGATCTTTGTCCTGAATACCACAATGGACATCTTTTTTTTCTTCAAAAATTAGCTAAGCTCACGCTATTAGGCGCAAATGCCTATTAAGAGATTTGGTGCTCTTGGGCACCATTGCTCCTGCTATTTTAGAAAAAAATAAAAAATATTTGTTCAAAAAATTAGAAAACAAATCATGGAGTAGCTAATGAATTGTCCCATAAACGTGCAAAATTTCAGTTTCAAATAAAAAAAATTCTGGGCTACACAAAAGTAACAAACGTGTGGATCTGGGTATGCATATTTCAAATCTCCAAATTTCAACAGATTTTGTCTTTTTTGTGTAGTCTACAATATAAAGAATATCATATTAAAATTTTACACGCTTGTAGGTTACTTTATTTATTATGTCTACATTCATTTTCAGATTTTTTTGAAACAAATATGTATGCTATTTGATTTTTTTTAAACAGCAGAGCACTGGTGCCCATTAGCCAAAGACACTTTTCGCAAATGCCTACAATAAAGGAACGGATGGTGACCTTATTTTATAGAGAAACCATAGTGTTTGTGAAGTTAAAGTCATGAACACACGCTGTTCGGTTTTTGGTGAAATCAAAATTTAGCAGAGATGAAGATCTTTGTTTGAATCCCGTGATGAACACATTTTTCCTAAATTAGCTACCAGTATTGTGATGAATACATGCCGGTCTGTTTTTCGGTGGAGTAGCAGACATGCAGGGGATCGAAAGAAACGGCAAAGTAGCCAGAAATCAGGGGTCAAATATAAATTCGAGAAAGGAAACGTTTATTCAACAGTCAGGCTGACATGTGGGACGTATCTTGCAGCCGCAGCCCCAACATTTATCATTCAGAGAGGATGACATGTGGGACCCACGAACCAGTATCGTTCTCGGCGTTTCTCAAAGGGGGCAGGAGATCGAAAGAAAAAGGCAAGTAGCTCGAAATCAGGTGTCCAAAAAATCCAAGAAAGGAAAGGTTTATCGCACAAAGAGGCTGACATATTGTACCCAGTTTGCAGCAGCGTCATCAACGTTTCAAAGGCGGTGGAGTTCGAAAGAAAAAGGCAAATAGCCAGAAATTAGGGGTCAAAAATAAATCCAGCAAAGGAAACTTTTATCGTACAAAGAGGCTGACATGTGGGACCCAGCCAGCAGCGTCCTCAACGTTTCTAAGGTGGCAGGCAATGGAAAAAAGGCAAATAGCCAGAAATTAGGGGTCAAAAATAAATGCAACAATAGAAACTCTTATTGTTCATAGAGGCTGACATGTTGGACCCATGAGCCAGCAGGGCCCTCAACGTTTCAAAGGCGTCACGGGATCAAAAGAAAAGAACCAAGTAGTCATTAATTAGGTGTCAAAAATAAATCCAAGAAAGTAAATGTTTTACTTTTCATAGAGGCTGTCATATGGGACCCATGAGCCAGCAGCGTCCTCAACGTTTCTAAGGCGGCTGGGGATCGAAAAAAAAAGCGAAGTAGCCATTAATTAGGGGTCAACTATAAATCCAAGAAAAGAAATGTTTATTGTTCTTAGAGGCTGACATGTGGGAGCTATGCGCCAGCAGCGTCCTCATCGTTTCAAAGGCGGTCGGGGATCCAAAGAAAAAGGCAAATAGCCAGAAATCAGGGGTAAAAAAAATCCAAGAAAAGAAATATTATTGTTCATAGAGGCTGGCATGTGGGACCCATGAGCCAGCAGCGTCCACAATTTCAAAGGCGGCACAGGATCGAAAGAAAAAGGCAAGTGACCAAAAATCAGGGGGTAAAAAATCCAAGAAAAAAACTTTATTGTACATAGAGGATGACATGCGGGTCCCATGAGCCAACAACTTACTCGTCGTTTCAGAGGGCCGAGGCGGCATGAGATCGAAAGAAAAAGGAAAGTGACCAAATATCAGGAGCAAAAAATAATCCATGAAAAGAAACTTTCATTGTACATAGAGGATAACATAGGGTCCCATGTTGTAGCAGCGGTCTGAACGTTTCAAGGACGGCATGAGATCGAAAGAAAAAGGCAAGTGACCAAATATCAGGAGCCAAAAATAATCCAAGAAAAGAAACTTTTATTGTACCTTTGAGAGTCGGCATGAGATTGAAAGAAAAAGGCAAGTGACCAAATATCAGGAGCCAAAAACCTAGAAAAGAAACTTTTATTGTACATAGAGTATGACATGCGGGTCCCATGACGCTGCAGCATCCTCAACGTTTCCAAGGCGGCAGGGGATCAAATGAAAAGGAAATAGCCAAAAAGCAGAGGGTGAAAAAAATCGAAGAAAAGAAACTTTTATTGTTCATAGTGGATGACATGTGGGACCCATGAGGCAGCAGCATCCTCAACGTTTCCAAGCAGCAGGGGATCGAAAGAAAAAGGAAATAGCCAAAAATCAGAGCGTGAAAAATAATCCAAGAAAAGAAACTTTTATTTTACATAGAGGATGACATGTGGGTCCCATTTTGCAGCAGCGGTCTCAATGTTTCATATGCGGCTTGAGATCAAAAGAAAACGAAAGTAGCCCGAAATTAGGGGGAATAAAACTCCAAGAAAAGAAAGTTTTTTGTACATAGAGGATGACATACGGGTCCCAAGGCGGCAGGGGAACAAAAGAAAAAGGAAATAGCCAAAAATCAGAGGGGTGAAAAAAAATCCAAGAAAAAAGAAACTTTTAGAGTTCATAGTTCATAGAGGATGACATGCGGGTCCCATGAGGCAGCAGCGTCCACAACGTTTCCAAGGCGGCACACAGGACCAAAAGAAAAAGGATGTACCCCTGCTGGGCCTTTTGATCAAAAAATAATCCAAGATAAGGAAGATATAAATTGGGGCTGCCTGGCCATCTGGGCCTTCTAACCTGCTGGACGTCTTTTGACTCGTACAATTTCAGCCCACTCCAAAACAAGAAAGTCCTATGCTTCGCAAAAACAAAACAAAAACAAGGAGATTCATATTAGTTCGTTTATGTAAAAATAAAGATTTAATTTATCCGTTTGCAATAGCTCAGAGCGAAATACACTTTTTATTGTCTGTAAAATAATCAAGATATCACATGTTTCTTGTACGGGGAGGCTGACATCGGGACCCATGAGCCAGCAGCGTCGTCAAAGTTTTAAAGGCGGCAGGGGATCGAAAGAAAAAATAAATCAAAAATCAGTTGGTAAAAAAATCGAAGAAAAGAAACATTTATCGTTCTGAGAGGATGACATGCGGGACCCATGTGGCAGCAGCATCCTCAACGTTTCCAAGGCAGCACGGGATCCAAAAAAAGGCAAAATAGCCAGAAATTAGGGGTCAAAATAACTCCAAGAAAAGAAAGGTTTATCGTCCATAGAGTCTGACATGTGGGACCCATTAGCGAGCAGATTCTTCAACGTTCAAAGGCGGCAGGGGATCAAAAGAAAAAGGAAGTAGCCAGAAATTAGGGGTAAAAAATAACTCCAACAATGGAAACTTTTATTGTTCATAGAGGATGACATGCGGGACCCATGAGCCAGCAGCTTCCTCAACGTTTCAAAGGCGGCATGGGATCGAAAGAAAAAGGCAAGTGACCAAATATCAGGAGCCAAAAATAATCCAAGAAAAGAAACTTTATTGTACATAGAGGATGACATGCGGGTCCCATTTAGCAGCAGCGGTATCACCGTTTGAGATGCGGTGAGGTCTCGAAAGAAAAAAGGCAAGTGACCAAATATCAGGGCCAAAAAATCCAAGAAAAGAAAGTTTTATAGTACATAGAGGATGACATGCGGGTCCCATTTAGCATCATCACTGTTTGGGAGGCGGCAGGGGATCGAAAGAAAAGGCAAGTGACCAAATATGAGGTGCAAAAATAATCAAAGAAAAGAAAGTTTTCAACGTTTCAAAGGGGGCAGGGGATCAAAAGAAAAAGGAAGTAGCCAGAAATTAGGGGCAAAAATAACTCAAGAAAGGAAACTTTTATTGTTCGGGAGGATGACATGGGGGACCCATGAGCGGCAGCCTTCAACGTTTCAAAGGTGGCATGAGATCGAAAGAAAAAATGCAAGTGACCAAATATGGTGCCAAAATAATCAAAGATTATTGACATAGAGGATGACATGGTCCCATTTTGCAGCAGCGGTCTCAATGTTTGAAATGCGGTTTGAGATCAAAAGAAAAAGAAAGTAGAGAAATAGGGGGTCAAAAAATCCAAGAAAAGAAAGTTGATGGACATAGAGGTTGACATGCGGGTCCCATGTGCCAGCAGCTTACTCAACGTTTCAAAGGGGCCAGGGGATCAAAAGTAAAAGGCAAGTGACGAAATATCAGGAGCCAAAAATCAGAGGGTGAAAAAAAATCCAAGAAAACAAACTTTTATAGCACATAGAGGATGACATGCGGGTCCCATGAGCCAGCAGGTTCCTCAACGTTTCAAACGTGGCATGAGATCGAAAGAAAAAGGCAAGTGACGAAATATCAGGAGCCAATAATTCAAGAAAAGAAACTTGATTGTACATAGAGGATGACATGCGGGTCCCATGTGTAGCAGCTTATCTTCCAAGGCGGCAGGGCATCAAAAGAAAAAGGAAATAGACAAAAATCAGAGAGTGAAACCATAGAAAATAAACTTTTATAGCACATAGAGGATGACATGCGGGTCCCACGAGCCAGCAGGTTCCTCAAAGTTTCAAACGTGGCATGAGATCGAAAGAAAAAAAGGCAAGTGACCAAATATCAGGAGCCAAAAAAAATCCAAGAAAAGAAAGTTGATGGACATAGAGGATGACATGCGGGTCCCATTTTGCAGCAGCGGTATCACCGTTTGAGAGGCTGCACGGGATCGAAAGAAAAAGGCAAGTGACCAAATATCAGGAGCCAAAAATAATCCAAGAAAAGAAATTTTATTGTACGTAGAGGATGACATGCGGGTCCCATTTTGCAGCAGCGGTCTCAACGTTTCCAAGGCGGCACAGGACCAAAAGAAAAATGAAGTAGCCAGAAATCAGGGGGTGAAAAAAATCCAAGAAGAAAGATTTCAATTGGGCTGCATCTGGACATCTGGGCTTTCGAACTATCCTGCTTGGCCTTTTGACTCGTACAATTTCAGCCCACTCCAAAACAGGAAAGTTCCGAATTTTCTAAAAAAACAGGAAAGTCCTATGCTTCGCAAAGACAAAAAAACAAGGAGATTCAACATATAAGTTTGTTTATGTAAAAATAAAGATTTAATTATCCGTTTGAAATAGCTCAGAGCGCAATACATTGTTTATTGTCTGCAAAATAATCAAGATATCATATGTTTCTTGTACGGGGAGGCTGACATCGGGGACCCATGAGCAAACAGCGTCGTCAACGTTTTAAAGGCGGCAGGGGATGGAAAGAAAAAATAAACCAAAAATCTGTTGGTAAAAAATCCAAGAAAAGAAACATTTTCGTTCTGAGAGGATGACATGCGGGACCCATGAGGCAGCAGCATCCTCAGCGTTTATTGTTCATAGAGGTTGACATGTGGGACCCGTGAGCCAGCGTCGTCAACGTTTTAAAGGCTGCAGGTGATCGAAAGAAAAAATAAGCCAAAAATCGTTTGGTCAACAAAATCCAAGAAAATAAACATTTACCGTTCTGAGAGGATGACATGCGGGACCCATGAGGCAGCAGCATCCTCAACGATTCCAAGGCGGCAGGGGAAATATCCAGAAATTAATTAGGGGTTCAAAATAAATCCATCAAAGGAAACTTTTATTGTTCATAGAGGATGACATGTGGGACCGACCTGCCAACAGCGTCCTCATCGTTTCAAAGGGGGCAGGAGATCAAAAGAAAAAGGCAAATAGCCAGAAATTAGGGGTAAAAAATAACTCCAAGAAAGGAAACTTTTATTGTTCGTAGAGGATGACATGCGGGACCCATGAGGCAGCTTACTCAACGTTTCAAAGGCGGCATGAGATCGAAAGAAAAAGGCAAGTGACAAAACAGGAGCCAAAGATAATCCAAGAAAAGAAACTTTATTGTACGTAGAGGATGACATGCGGGTCCCATTTAGCACAGTCTCAACGTTTCAAATGCGGCTTGAGATCAAAAGAAAAAGAAAGTTGTACATAGAGGATGACATGCGGGTCCCATGAGTCAGCAACTTACCATACGTTTCAAGGCGGCATCAAAAGAAAGGAAATAGCCAAAATCGAGGGTGAAAAAAATAAAGAAAATAAACTTTTATAGTACATAGAGGATGACATGCGGGTCCGATGAGCCTGCAGGTTCCTCAACGTTCAAACGTGGCATGAGATCGAAAGAAAAAGGCAAGTGACCAAATATCGGAGCCAAAAATAATTCAAGAAAAGAAACATGATTTACATAGAGGATGACATGTGTCCCATTTAGTCAGCATTACCGTTTTGAGAGGCAGCAGATCGAAAGAAAAAGTCAAGTGACCAAATATGAGGTGCCAAAAAATCCAAGAAAAGAAAGTTTTATAGTACATAGAGGATGACATGCGGGTCCCATTTAGTAGCAACGGTATCACCGTTTGAGAGGCGGCAGGTGATCGAAAGAAAAAGGTAAGTGACCAAATATGAGGTGCCAAAAATAATCCAGAAAAGAAAGTTTTATAGTACATAGAGGATGACATGCGGGTCCCATAGCAGCAGCATCACCGTTTGAGAGGCGACAGGGATCGAAAGAAAAACAAGTGAAAAAATATGAGGAGCCAAAAATAATTCAAGAAAAGAAAGTTTTATAGTACATAGAGGATGACATGCGGTCCCATTTAGCAGCAATGTATCACTGTTTGAGAGGCGGCAGGTGATCGAAAGAAAAAGGCAAGTGAAAAATATGAGGAGCCAAAATAATTCAAGAAAAGAAAGTTTTATAGTACATAGAGGATGACATGCGGGTCCATTTACGAGCGGTATCACCGTTTGAGAGGCGGCAGGGATCGAAAGAAAAGGTAAGTGACCAAATATGAGGTGCCAAAAATAATTCAAGAAAAGAAAGTTTTATAGTACATAGAGGATGACATGCGGGTCCCATTTAGCAGCAGCGGTATCACGTTTGAGAGGCGGCAGGGATCGAAAGAAAAAGGCAAGTGACCAAATTTGAGGTGCCAAAAAAACTCCAAGAAAAGAAAGTTGATTGCACATAGAGGATGACATGCGGTCCCATTTAGCAGCGCGGTCTCAACGTTTCCAAGGCGGCAAGGGATCAAAAGAAAAAGGAAGTAGCCAGAAATCAGGGGGTCAAAAAAATCCAAGAATAGAAAGAATTTTGGTTCATAGAGGATGACATGCGGGACCCATGATCCTGCATCGTAAACGGCTCGATCGGAGAACGTTGAACGAGATGGCGCGATCTAGAAAAAAACAATGCCAGAGAGGCTGCCATCTGGGCCCTACATCCCTCGGCGGTGCGGATTTGCGTTGACTCGGCCGGCGAACCCGAGATTTCGAGATGCACCACGTCCCGGGCCACCATACGCCACGTTTTGGCCGCTTTCGTCGGGCTAGGTGGCCTCAAAAACGAGAAAAAAAAGTTTTGACATGCACCACGGAGGGACCAAAATCGTCGGCCATGGTACACCAGCAACCACGGCGCGACTTCAACTTCGTCGTCTTAATGCCAGTTTACTTTATGTGTAAAACCTTGGCATTACCCTACTCTAAATCTGAATGTCTGAAATTCGTATCTCATGCAAAGCAACATCTAGTTGGTTTTAATCTGATATCTGGTAAATATTGGCTTATTCATTTGGCAGCTCAAGTTTTTTGTTATTTGAAACCAGCTGACTTGGTCTTAAATGTGATATCTAAACACAGATTAAGGACAATGGAGCAGGAGGATTAGCATTTCACTTGATGGCTGAACCTAAAATGATAGGCATGTTGACCACGACTAGTGCACGCAAGAGAAGGACCTGCAGTGAGCCAGTATGTGCTTAGTACATGCATCTTATCTTATCTTGTGCTTATTTCTGCTACATGTTGTTATCTGATCTCTACATTGCGTAATACATGTTTGAATAGTTAATTGTTGTAACTATGTTTACAATGTTACCAGAATGCAGTTTTAATGAAGCAGTCATCATTAGAAGATAGTCGCCAAAAAAGGATCTGTAGCGACCCTGTGCAACATTATGATGTAAGTTTGTGCTTAGTACAAGTTCCATACATGTCTTATTTATGCAACTTGTTATTATCTTATATCTACATTGCATAATAAATGTTTGCATAGTTCATCGTTTAACTCTTTTTGCATTATTATCAGAATGCAGTTGTGATGAAGCAATCTTCATTAGAAGTGAGGCCCACAAAAAGTTCTGATCTTTCTTCTGATGCATCTTCTCATAGCCGTCAACCTAGACCATTTCTTTCATCAAACAGTAAATATCTCAAGGCTGTACTTTATAAAAGACATGGTATTGCTGCTTTAAGATCTGTAGCTGATATGTTGACAAAGAGTACACAAGATTCAATCAAGGCGATTGCCAAATGTCAACGTGTTATTGATGATGCTAATAGAAGTCCTCAATGATTCTATGTAATTTTTTTATTTGGGCACATTAATTGCCTTGTAATTTTCCTATTTGTTTTATTTGTGTATGTACTTGTGTGTATCATTGAAATCAGATTTTAGGCTCATGAAATTTAATGCAAGTTGACTAGTCAAACAAGTAGGGCCCTACAACAGATTGGGCCGGCCCACTTACAGTAGTGTGGGACCCACTTTCATTTTGGGCCGGCCCACTTCTTTAGTAGGCCGGCCCGGTTACACGATAGTGGGCTCCACATGCTTATTGGGCCGGCCCACTATCTTGTTGGGCCAGCCCACTTGCTCTATGGTGGTCCCACATGGTAAATGGGCCGGCCCTTTAATAGGAAGGTGGGACCCACCTGTGTTTTTGGCCCGGCCCACTATCTTGTTGGGCCGGCCCACTTTCTATATGGTGGACCCCACATACTAAATGGGCATTAACAGGAAAGTGGGACCCACCCGTGTTTTTTGGCCCGTCCCACTATCTTGTTGGATGGGCCAGCCCACTTGCTATATGGTGGACCCCACATACTAATGGGCTTACTTAATGGTAGTGTGGTGGGACTCCATCATAGCGTTTGGGTCTTACCACCATTTTGTTGGGGTCGCCACTTGCTATATGGTGACCTACATACTAAATGGGCGACCTTTAACCGAGCGGACCCACTCCGTGTTTTTGGCCCGCCCACTAGCTAGCCTGCCCACTCTGCTATACTTCTGGACCCCACACACTAAATGGGCTCGCCTCTTTAACAGAAAGCGGGACCACCTGTGTCGCTTCCACCACTTGCTTCTTGGCCGGTCTCAGCTGTCGTAAGGTGGACCCCACATGCAATGGCCGCCCATTTGTTTTGACTAAATAACATTAGAGTTAGGCCCGGCCCACGTAACCAATGGACCAGCCTGAACTATATAGTTAACGGGTCAAACCATGTCATCTAGCCCGCGCTCGCTTAAGACGTGGCAGCCCTGCAGGGGCCGACCATCTACCACGGGGAGCCAGCTTAAGTAACGCCAGGACCGCGCTTAACGGTGTCACACGTGTCGGCCAGGATGACGTCGCGAGCTAACGGGCTCCCCGGAAACACTTGGGCAACGGTCTCGATTCTCCGTGAAGTGGCGTTTCTGCCGGACTTTGACTGGCACCCGCTGGCTGGATTTCGTCGACGTTAATACAACAACCCATGTCGGGTTAGGCCCCATAAAGCACAAAATGCCCTTAGTTGACGATTTTGGGACGTTGTCTATCAGAACTTTTCTTGTAGTGTCACCCATGTGTCATGACACTAGAGCTTGCCCAAGCCTATAAAAGGAGCCACACCCTTCATCCATTTGATCATCTTGTAGTATGATACAAGGAAACCAACACATAGAGCCACTCCATACATTAGCTAGGATCAAGATGAAGAAGCTAGGAGGTGGAGGCATACCACAAGATGCAGGTTTATCAGATTTCCTGAAGAACAAGCTACAGAAGATACCAAGGTAGAATTCCTAGGCAAACCATGTATTTAGAGGATCATATCATCATCTCTTGAGTAGGACCTTAGGCTATTAGAAGACATTTAGAAGTGAGAGAGAATATAGATGCTAATCATATCCATGTCTAACCTAGAGAATATTAAGGTAGTATTAAATCTTATTTGTTCAACCCTTGATACGTCTCAAACGTATCTATAATTTCTTATGTTCCATGCTACTTTTATGACAATACTCACATGTTTTATACATACTTTACATCATTATTATGCATTTTCCGGCACTAACCTATTAACAAGATGCCGAAGTGCCAGTTGCTGTTTTCTGCTGCTGTTTTTGGTTTCAGAAATCCTACAAAGGAAATATTCTCGGAATTGGACGAAATCAACGCCCAGGGTCTTATTTTTCCACGAAGCTTCCGGAAGACCGAAGGGATAACGAAGTGGGGCGACGAGGCGCCGCCACCATAGGGCCGCGCGGCCAGAGGGGGGCCCGCGCCGCCCTATGGTGTGGGCCCCTCGCGCCCTCCTCCCCGACTCCACCCTTTCGCCTACGAAGCCTTTCGTCGCGAATACCCCTGCATCGATAGCCACGATACAAAAACCTTCCAGAGACGCGCGCCGCCAATCCCATCTCGGGGGATTCAGGAGATCGCCCCCGGCACCCTGCCGGAGAGGTGAATCATCACCGGAGGGCTCTACATCATCATGCCCGCTCTGGATTGATGCGTGAGTAGTTCATCCTTGGACTATGGGTCCATAGCAGTAGCTAGATGGTTGTCTTCTCCTCTTGTGCTATCATGTTTAGATCTTGTGAGCTGCCTAACATGATCAAGATCATCTATTTGTAATGCTACATGTTGTGTTTGGCGGGATCCGATGAATATAGAATATTATGTCAAGTTGATTATCAATCTATCATATATGTGTTGTTTATGTTCTTGCATGCTCTCCGTTGCTAGTAGAGGCTCTGGCCAAGTTGATACTTGTAACTCCAAGATCTCCAACGTATCGATAATTTCTTATGTTCCATGCTACTTTATTGATGATACCTACATGTTCTATGCACATTATATGTCGTATTTACGCATTTTCTGGAACTAACCTATTAACAAGATGTCGAAGAGCCAGTTGCTGTCTGCTGTTTTTGGTTTCAGGAATCCTAGTAACGAAATATTCCCGGAATTGGACGAATCAACGCCCATGGTCCTATTTTTGCACGAAGCTTCCGTAAGACCGATGAGAGCCTATGTGGGCCACGAGGTACAAACGACAGGAAGGCGCGCCCGTGCCCTGGCCGCGCGGCTCCGCATCCGGGCCCCTCGTGCCGCCTCTGACCTGCTCGCCACTTAAAGCCTCCGTCACAAACCCGGGTGGCATCGAGAGCTACGATACGGAAAACCTTCCATAGACGCCCGCCGCCGCGAATCCCATCCCTCGGACCAGAGACGCTCCGCACCCTCGCCGGAGAGGGGGGATTCATCTCCTGAGGACTCTTCATCGTATGATCGCCTCCCGGAGACAGAGTGAGTAGTTCACTCCCTGACATGGGTCCATAGCAGTAGCTAGATGGTCGCCTTCTCCTAATTGTGCTTCATTGCTGGATCTTGTGAGCGCCCAACATGATCAAGATCATCTATCTGTAATACTATATGTTGTGTTTGTCGATCCGATGGATAGAGAATACTATGTTATGGTGATTATCAATCTATTGTTTATGTGTTGCTTATGATTCATGCTCTCCGTTATTAGTAGAGGTTGGCCAAGTTTTTGCTCTTAACTCAAGAAGGAGTATTTATGCTCGATAGTGGGTTCATGCCTTCATTGACACCGGGACAAGGGTGACAAAAAGTTCTAAGGTTGTGATGTGTTGTTGCCACCAGGGATAAAACATTGATTCTATGTCTAAGGATGTAGTTGCTCTATTACATTACGCACTATACTTAATGCAATTGTCTGTCTGCTTGGCAACTTAATACTGAATGTCTGATGATAACCTGAAGGTGGACTTTTAGGCATAGATGCAGTTGGATGGCAGTCTATGTACTTTGTCGTAATGCCCAATTAAATCTCACTATATTTATCATATCATGTATATGCATTGTGCCCTTCTCTATTTGTCAATTGCCCGACTGTAATTTGTTCACCCAACATGCTTTTATCTTATGTGAGAGACACCTCTAGTGAACTGGACCGGTCCTATTCTTTACATCGCATACAATCTACTCCAATACTTGTTTTTTTGTTGCAAACAATCATCTTCCACATAATACGGTTAATCCTTTGTTACAGCAAGCCGGTTCCAGTGAGATTGACAACCTCACTGTTTCGCTGGGGCAAAGTACTTTGGTTTTGTTGTGCAGGTTCCACGTTGGCGCCGATCCTTGTTGTTGCGCCGCATCACATTTCGCCACCATCAACCTTCAACGTGTTTCTTGGCTCCTACTGGTTCGATAACTTTTTTTTGAGGGAACTACATCAGGCGTGATCATACCTTCCTCTTGGGGTTCCTAACGGATGTGTACATTTACGCGCATCAAGCCTGTTTTCTGGCGCCGTTGCCGGAGAGATCAAGACACGCTGCAAGGGAGTCTCCACTTCTCAATCTCTTTACTTTTGTTTTTGTCTTGCTTTATTTTAGTTACTACTTTGTTTGCTGCACCTAAACAAAACACACAAAAATTAGCTGCTAGTTTTTACTTTATTAATGTCTTGCTCTCCATACTCCAAACACACAAAAAATAATTACCCATATTTACTTTGTTTGCCTAGTTTACTTTTTTGCTTATTGCATCATGTTTCCTCCTAAGTACACTCTAAAAGACATACCGGTAGGCCGAGGGTCTATAATTGGAAGAGATAATATAGAAGAATTTTTCACTCATGTTAGCACCGCTGAAGATTTTGAAGATAGACACTTGGTAGAACTTGCTCCTACTTATGAAATTGCTGTTGCTTCTTTAGTACACATGTTGGAAACTAAATTTGTTAATCTCAATCCTATAATCCAACACATGTTTCTCACACTTGGTGATATGGAGGAAGGAGAGAAGAAAGACTTTGTTTTAGAAACCCTTCTTAAAGAATTTGGTGGTGTAGCAAGAGAGGCTAGAAAAGTCTTTGCTAAATATAAAATGCTTGGTTCTTACACCAATTTTGTTAGTCTCCTTGAAAAGATGGACATGGAGAGAGTAAAGTACACTAATGATATTAATGATGGTGGGGAGGTTAAGACAACAATACCTTGTAAACTCCTAGGAATGCATGAAGCTCTAGAAAATAACTATGGTTGGCTTGTTCCTGAAAATTTGTTTGATGAGAATAGCAAGCCTAAGAATAATGAAAAAGGAGCCTCTGAAACTTACATAGACGAGATAACATGCATTGTTGAGAAAACTCCCAACACCCAAGGTAATGTTGATGCCTCATCTCTTGATAATACTTGATTTGCACTTTCTGCGCTTAACTGAAAGGCGTTAAAGAAAAAGCGCTTATGGGAGACAACCCATGTTTTTACTACAGTACTTTGTTTTATATTTGAGTCTTGAAAGTTGTTTACTACTGTAGCAACCCCTCCTTATCATGTTTTTGTGCTAAGTAAAGTTTTCTATGTCAAAGTTGATGTTATATTTGGGATCGCTGCGAAGAAACAGCATTGCTGTCTGCCACGAATTCTGGCACAAGTCTCTGTAGAAAATTTGAAAAAATCTGCCAATTTACGAGCGTGATCCCCAGAGACATGTACGCAACTTTCATTAGTATTGAGTTTTTCCATTTGAGCAAGTCTGGTGCCATTTTAAAATTCGTCTTTACGGACTGTTCTGTTTTTGACAGATTCTCCCTCTTTTATTTCACATTGCCTCTTTTGCTATGTTGGATGAATTTCTTGATCCATTAATGTCCAGTAACCTGTGCAATGTCCAGAAGTGTAAAGAATGTTTGTGTTACCTCCTGAACATGTGAATTATTAATTGTGCACTAACCTCTAATGAGTTTGCTTGAAGTTTGGTGGGAAGGAAGTTTTCAAGGGTCGAAGAGTGGTTAAGGATATACTATTTCAAGAAGACTCAAGCTTCTAAGCTTGGGGATGCCCCCTTGGTCATCCCCGCATATTTTAAGAAGACTCAAGCATTTAAGCTTGGGGATGCCCAAGGCACCCCTCTTCATCGACAACATCATCGTGTTCCCAACTATATTTTTATTCAAATACATCTTGTGTTCTTTGTATTTGGAGCGCTTGTTTGTTTTTGTTTTTGTTTTTGTTTGAATAAAATGGATCCTAGCATTCACTTTGTGGGAGAGAGACACGCTCCGCTGTTGCATATGGACAAATATGTCCTTAGGCTTTACTCATAATATTCATGGCGAAAGTTTCTTCTTCGTTAAATTGTTATATGGTTGGAATTGGAAAATGTTACATGTAGTAATTCTAAAATGTCTTGATAATGTGATACTTGGCAATTGTTGTGCTCTTGATGCTCTTGCATCATATACTTTGCACCCATTAAATGAAGAAATACATAGAGCTTGCTAAAATTGGATTTGCATATTTGGTCTTCTAAGGTCTAGATAATATTCAGTAATGAGTTTTGAACAACAAGAAGACGGCAGTAGAGTCTTATAATGTTTACAATATGTATTTTATGTGAGTTTGTTGCACCGGTTCATCCTTGAGTTTTCTTCAAATATGCTAGCCCAAACCTTGTATCGAGAGGGAATACTTCTAATGCATCCAAAATCCGTGAGCCAACCACTAAGCCATTTGTGTCCACCATACTACTACATGGTATTTCTCCGCCATTCCAAAGTAAATTACTTGATTGCCTTTAAAACTCCATCATTCACCTTTGCAATATATAGCTCATGGGACAAAATAGCCTTTAAAACTATCGTAGTATTGAATATGTACTTATGCACTTTATCTTTTATTAAGTTGCTTGTTGTGCGATAACCATGCTTCTGGGGACGCCATCAACTATTCTTTGTTGAATATCATGTGAGTTGCTATGCATGTCCGTCTTGTCTGAAGGATCTCACCACCTTAATGGTTGGAGCATGCATATTGTTAGAGAAGAAACATTGGGCTTAACTAAAGCCATGAATCATGGTGAAAGTTTCTTGGACATATATCCTCAATCTCATATGAGAATAATAATTGTTGCTACATGCTTATGCATTAAAGAGGAGTCCATTATCTGTTGTCCATGTTGTCCCGGTATGGATGTCTAAGTTGAGAATAATCAAAAGCGAGAAATCCAAAATGCGAGCATTCTCCTTAGACCTTTGTACAGTGTATGGAGGTACCCCTTATTCTTGGTTGAAACATGTGCATTGCGAAGATCCGGTAGTCCAAGCTAAGCAGGACAAGGTGCGGGCACTATTAGTATATTATGCATGAGGCAATTGTAAGATATAATTTACATAACTCATATGCTTTATTACTACCGCTGACAAAATTGTTTCATGTTTTCAAAATAAAGCTCTAGCACAAATACAACAATCGATGCTTTCCTCTTTGAAGGACTTTTCTTTTACTTTTATTGTTGAGTCACTACCTATTTCTCTCCACCTTAAGAAGCAAACACTTGTGTGAACTGCGCATTGATTCCTACATACTTGCAGAATATTGCACTTGTTATATTACTTTATGTTGAAAATATCCATGAGATAATATGTTATAAGTTGAAAGCAACCGCTGAAATTTAATCTTCCTTTGTGTTGCTTCACAATAACACCTTTACTTTTGATTTGTTGCTTTATGAGTTAACTCTTATGCAAGACTTGTTATTGATGCTTGTCTTGAAGTAATTATTCATGAAAAGTCTTTGCTTTATGATTCGCTTGTTTCCTCATGTCATTACCATTGTTTTGATCGCTGCATTCACTATATGTTTACAAATAGTATGATCAAGATTATGATGGCATGTCACTTTAGAAATTATCTTTGTTATCGCTTTACCTGCTCGGGACGAGCAGAACTAAGCTTGGGGATGCCGATACGTTCCAACGTATCAATAATTTCTATGTCTCCATGCGCTTTATTGATGATACCTACATGTTTTATATACATTATATGTCGTATTTACGCATTTTCCTTGAAACCAATCCACACAAGATGCCGAAGAGTCAGCTTTCTGCTTGTCATTGTTTTTGGTTTCGTGAACTTAGTAACGAATGATTTTTAATTGGGACGAACCACCGCCTGTGGTCCTATTTTTGGCACCAGTAAGCCTAAGACCGAAGGAGAGTCGGCGGAAGCACGAGGTGGCCAAGACGATGTGCCATGCGGCCTGTGCCCCGGCCGCGGTTCGCTATCCGGGCTCCCTCAGGCCGCTTCTTTTGATCTCGCGCCACTTAATCCTCTCCGTCGTTAAACCCCGTGACGAGAGCCACGATACTAAAACCTTCCTGCAGACGCCGCCGCCGCGACCCGATCTCGGGGATTCAGAGGACGCTCCAGACTCGAGAGGGGACCATCTCCTGAGGACTCTTCATCGCCAAGGACTGGATCGAGTGATGAGGAGAAGCCACCCCCTGGACTATGGGTCCATAACAGATCTAGATGGTCGTCTTCTCCTAATTGTGCTTCATTGTTGGATCTCGTGAGCTGCCTAACATGATCAAGATCATCTATCCGTAATACTATATGTTGTGTTTGTTGGGATCCGACGGATAGAGAATACTATGTTATGGTGATTATCAATCTATTGTTTATGTGTTGTTTATGATCCTGCATGCTCTCCGTTATTAGTAGAGGCTCGGGCCAGCTGCTCTCAACTCCAAGAGGGAGTATTTATGCCCGGGTAGTGGGTTCATGCCTTCATTGACACCTGGGACAATGACAGAAAGTTCTAAGGTGGATGTGCTGTTGCCACCAGGGATAAAACATTGATTCTATGTTTAAGGATGTAGTGTTGATTACATTACGCACTATACTTAATGCAATTGCTGCTTTGCAACTTAATACTGAATGGGGTTCAGATGATAACCTGAAGGTGGACTTTTAGGCATAGATGCAGTTGGATGGCGGTGTACTTTGTCGTAATGCCCAACTAAATCTCACTATATTTATCATATCATATATATGCATTGTTATGCCCTTTTCTATTTGTCAATTGTCCGACTGTAATTTGTTCACTCAACATGCTTTTATCTTATGGAGACACCTCTAGTGAACTGTGGATCCCCCTCGGTCCTATTCTTTACATCGCATACAATCTACCGCAATACTTTGTTTTATCGTTTTCTTGCAAACAATCATCTTCCACACAATACTGGCTAATCCTTTGTTACAGCAAGCCGGTGAGATTGACAACCCCACTGTTTTGGGGAAAAGTACTTTGGTTTTGTTGTGTAGATTCCACATTGGCGCCGGAATCCCTGTTGTTGCGTCCGCATCACATTTCGCCACCATCAACCTTCAACGTGCTTCTGGGCTCCACTGGTCCGATTAAACCTTGGTTTCTTTCCGAGGGAACTTGCTACTGTGCGCATCATACCTTCCTCTTGGGGTTCCTAACAGATTTGTACATTTACGTGCATCATAACTCAAGAGGGGTATTTATGCCTTTATAGTGGTTCATGCCTCCATTAACTGGACAGTGACAAATAAAAGTTCTAAGGTTGTGATGTGATGTTGCACGGATAAAACATCGATGCTTTGTCTAATGATATTTGTGTTGATTACATCATTACGTACCATACTTAATGCAATTGTCTCACTACAACTTAATACTCGGAGGGGTGATGCTAACCCTGTAAGGTGGATTATTTAGGTATAGATGCATGCTGGATGCGGTGTATGTTCTTTGTCGTAATGCTCCTACATTAAATCTCATAGTGATCATCATGATATGTATTGAATCTTTATTTAATTGCCCAATTGTAATTTGTTCACCCAGCATGTTATTTATCTTATTGGAGAGACACCATGTGAACTGTGGACCCGGTCCATTCTTTTACATCTGAATACAATCTACTGCAATTGTTCTCTACTGTTCTTTGCAAACAAACATCATCTTCCACACAATACGTTTAACCTTTGTTTTCAGCAAGCCGGTGAGATTGACAACCTCACTGTTACGTTGGGGCAAAGTATCTTGATTGTGTTGCAGGTTCCACGTTGGCGCCGGTTTCCCTGGTGTTGTGCCGCACTACACTCCTCCACCAACAACCTTCACGTGCTTCCTTGACTCCCCGGTTCGATAACCTTGGTTTCTTTCTCAGGAAACTCCATGCTGTGCGTGATCAGGTCTTCCTCTTGGGGTTCCAATGGAAGTGTGCATCACGCTGTGAATCGTTTCTCTTTTTCCCCGGGAAGCGCCATTGCCGACCTGAAGAAAATTTACACCACAGAGAATTGCCTCCCACGGCAACAGCCTCTTTTTCTCTCGCGCTCGTTGCCGGGAGATCAAGACACGCTGCAAGGGAGCTTCCACATCCAATCTCTTTACTTTGTTTTTGTCTTGCTTTACTTTATTCTATTTACTGTCTTGTTTGCTTTATATCAAAAACACAAAAATAGTTGCTTTACTTGTATTGTTTTTTGCTCTATATCAAAAATACAAAAAATTAGTTACTTGTCTTTACTTTATTCTATTTGCTTAGTTTATTTTATTACTTATAATGGGTACTCCTGAAAAATACTAAGTTGTGTGATTTCACTAGCACAAATAATAATGATTTTATAAGTACTCCTATTGCTCCACCTGCTACTACAGCAATTCTATGAAATTAAACCCTTTACTTAATCTTGTTATGAGAGAGCAATTTTCTGGTGTTAGTACTGATGATGCTGCTGCCCATCTTAATAATTTTGTTGAAATTTGTGAAATGCAAAAGTATAAGGATATAGATGGTGATATTATAAAACTGAAATTGTTTCCTTTCTCCTTAAGAGGAAGAGCTAAAGATTGGTTGCTTTCTTTGCCTAAGAATAGTATTGATTCATGGACTAAATGTAAAGATGCTTTTATTGGTAAATATTATCCCCCTGCTAAGATTATATCTTTGAGAAGTAGCATTATGAATTTTAAGCAATTTGATAATGAACATGTTGCTCAAGCATGGGAGAGAATGAAATCTTTGGTAAAGAATTGTCCAACCCATGGACTAACTACTTGGATGATCATCCAAACCTTTTATGCAGGATTGAATTTCTCCTCAAGCAACCTATTGGATTCAGCTGGAGGTACTTTTATGTCCATCACCTTGGGCGCCGCAAAAGCTTCTTGATGATATGATGATCAATTACTCTGAATGGCACACTGAAAGAACTCCTCAAGGTAAGAAGGTAAATTCTGTAAGAAACCTCTTCTTTGGGTGATAAGATTGATGCTATTATGTCTATGCTTGCAAATGGTAGATCTCATATTGATCCTAATAATGTTCCTTTAGCTTCATTGGTTGCTCAAGAAGAAAATGTTGATGTGAATTTCATTAAGAATAATAATTTCAACAACAATGCTTATAGGAATAATTATGGTAACAACAACTATAGGCCATATCCTTCTAATAATGGTAGTGGTTATGGTAATTCTTACAACTATAATAAGAGTGTACCCTCTGGTCTTGAAGTTGTTAAAGAATTTATTAGTACACAAACTGCTTTTAATAAAACTGTTGAGGAAAAGCTTGGTAAAATTGATGCTCTTGCTTCTAAGGTTGATAGTCTTGCTCTTGATGTTGATCTTTTAAAACTGAAAGTTATACCTGAGGAAGTTAAAGATGCTAGGTTTGCTAAAACAAATGCCATCCAAGTTCAAATTAATGATAATATTAGAATGTTGGCTGAATTGCATGCTAGGTGGGATAGAGAAGAAAAAGAAAAACTTGCTAAAGAGAATAATGTAGCTAAAGTTTGGACTATTACCACCACTAGTAATGTTGATTCTTCACATGTTGCTACACCTCCTACTATCAATGGTAAAATAATTGCTGTTGGCAATGTTTCTACTCCTAGTGCAAAGCGTGCAAAACCTGCTGCTGAAACTGTTTGTGATAATAGTGCTGAAATTTTTCAGAATGCTGTAGATCATAATGGTTTAGATTTTGATGATTGTCATATTACTGAAGTTATAAAGTTCTTACAAAAACTTGCTAGAAGTCCTAATGCTAGTGCTATAAATTTAGCCTTTACAAAACATATTACAAATGCTCTAATTAAAGCTAGGGAAGAGAAATTAAAACTTGAAGCTTCTATTCCTAGGAAGTTGGAAGATGGTTGGGAGCCCATCATTAAGATGAAATTCAATGATTTTGAATGTAATGCTTTATGTGATCTTGGTGCAAGTATTTCTGTTATATATGTCTAAGAAAATTTATGATATGCTTATCCGGCATTTGCTTAGTTATGATGCACATCGATTTATTTTTTCAGCACTCACGGTTTTCCAGAAATGGAAAGAAGGAAGCGGCCGGCCGCTATTTAGGGTCGCCCGTTGTCTGCCGCTATAGCTTATAGGCGGTAGTTTGTTTTTTCTTTGGTCATCCCCTTTAAGCCTGCCATTTTTCGATAATAAGCACTTTAGAAGCAATATGTCTGGCACCTGCATAGTTAAGAATGCATATAGTTGTACCAGTAGAGTCACTATAACTAAAAACCCAACAAAGTTCTCGACAAAGTACTCAAAAATGAGTGGAGCGAAAGAAAAAAATTAAGCATGAGGGACTAGTCGGAAGTCACGCTGTCACCCATGTTTGAAAAAAATATCCCTTGTTGTATCCTCCAATCGTGTAGACACCTCTGTAAAGAAGTCGCGATGCTCCACTTGCTGAAGAGGCAACCATAAACGGAGTGTAGCTGTGCACGGTAGATGACCTGCATAAGAGAAGAAGATGCATTGTTACAAACCTTGTCATTTCTACATAGCCATCGCGACCAAATAATGGCAATCGCTCTCATCCTAATAAGACGCTTAAACCTGGTATTCACACCATTGAGCCAGTTGTCGAAAATATTCGCAACACGACGTGGTGGGTACAAGGTACGTAGAACCTATCTGGATGGCTGACTATATAGATCTAGCAAATTACACTAGAAAAATAAGTGTTTTATGGTCTCGTCATGATGACAAAAAAACACACTTTTTTACTTCCCTGCCAATTGCGTTTAGCTTATCCTTGGTGAGAATTACACCACGACGAATATACCACAGAAACACCTTTGTTTTAAGAGGTATCTTCATCTTCCAAATTTTAAATTATTATTGACAGGAATATCAGGTTGGATTAAAGCATTGCACATGCAAGCCACCAAGAATGAACCACTCCTAGTAAGATTCCAATGTAACTCATCAGACCCTGCGTTATATGTACCGAAACTAGACGTTGTAACAAGTCATTCCATGATTCTTGTCTAGGTCCAATGAGACTTCTTCTGAACACCACGTTGGGTTGGAAAGTTTCCAACACCTTAGTGAGAGTGTCGCCTTTGTGACGCACAATATTATACAACGCTGGATATTGTTCTCGGAGCGTGGCATTACCTAGCCATTTATCCCCTCATGAACAAATTTCTAACACATCCCTTATAGAGAAAGATCCGTATGAAAAGAAGAACCTCTTCGTTGCCATATATGACATGTCTGACATTTATGTACTCTGATCGGTCTTCTTCTTTATCCTTAATATATGTACATCCATTTCTCCTGCATGGTTTGAAAAAAACTATGTTTTGTCCTCTTTATCAACTGTCTTTCTAAGTTCTCTCACAATATATGTTGGTCTGTTGGAGCAAGAAGATAAATATAAAAGGTATTGTTTATGGAGAAACAAAGACCTGAATAAGAGAAACATTTCCCTAGCCGCTTGGGAAATGGTATGCAAGCCAAAAGATAAGAGAGATTAGGTGTTGTGGATTTAAAAGATAAGGGGGAGATAAAAAAAATTACTTAATTGCAAATGGTAAACATCCGAGGAAAAAGATCTTCCAATTAGACAAGAGGAAGGAACTATTGTTGGCCAAGAAAATTTGAAAACTTACATATATGAGTACTAAAAGAACCTATTCGGCCCACCTATACCCATTAATTGCACCGTGATAGAATTCATGACACGGGATATAAAATAGATTTATACGGAAGAAAACACAATTTTGATAGATGATTTTCAGAGAAAGAGGTTTATGATGCCATAATGCAAATGAACAAAAAACAAAGCTCCAGGACTGAATCGGTTCCCTGCTGAGTTCTACCAAAAAAATTGGGAGGTGATAAAAAAAATTGATGGCTATGTTCGAGGTTTTCCAAAGAGGGGAGCTACCTCTTTTCCATTTGAACTTTGTGATTATTCTACTACTTCCTGTGAAAGAGAATGCTATTTAAATTCCGCAGTACCATCCACATGTCTTTTAAATGTAAGCTTTAAAGTGTTCATAAAAGTTGGGATAAACCGAATAGCTAATATTGTTGATAATATGATACAACCGACTCAAACGGTTGTCATGCCGGGTAGACACATACTTGAAGGTGTGTTGTACTCTATGAGACCATCCATGAAATTCATAGAAAAAGGTAGATGCGATTTTCTTTAAAATTGATTTTAGAAAGGCGTATGATAGGATGAATATTATTTTTTCTGCAACAAGCATTAAGGATGAAAGGATTTGACCCTAAATGGTGTAATTGGATCCAAAAGTATATTGACAAAGGTAGTGTGGCCTAGTACCCGCTCCCAGCTTCAGACTGTTGCGTTCCCGTCGAGGCTGAGGCATACTTGCACCGCGGCCTTATGCTGGCGGCATCGTGACACATTTTTCGGTTCGCCGTCACGACGACGCGGTGTGCGCGCTCGGCAGCCCACTCCTCCACCAACGACGCTGGCTTCTCCTTCAACGTAACCTTGCGCGGCTTCGCCGACCCCTTCGCAACCGTCTTCTTCCTCGGAGCATGTCGAAAACGGCGACACCGGAACATGCGCTGGAGAGGAGGGCGGGAGCTGGATAGCAGGACGGGAGAAATGAAGCGGCGGACGAGAGTGGAAGGAAATTGGGGAATATAAGTAGGGTTTGGGGGCTAGTGACTACCAAGCGGGGCCCACGGACAAAATCCGACGTGTCACCGGGTGCCGGCGCCCCAATTCAAACCTCGTCTGAAGGGGCCTGCAGGGAATTGCCAACGATTTTATTAGGACAGAAAACATGTTGGATATTTTTAAGATGTGCCGTTGTGAGTCCAAAAATAATTCCGACCCCTAAGAGCATCTCCACTAGCTGATTGGGGGGCGCCGCCGCAAAAACGGACGCCCAACCATGGCCCGCAAATTTGTTTTTCCGCTCACGCGGCCCAATTCTCCATCCAACGCCCCAAGCCGAACCCAATCTACAGGGGGCAAATGGAGGCGCTAGCGCGGCGAGAAAACGACGCGGGCCAGCCCTGTCGGTGACTAGAGCCAAAAAAGCACAAACATTTTTCCCCGTTTTGCCTCGCGACCACTGTCACCACCGCAACCACGCTTCGCCCCGATGGTCCATTGTTGCCGGTAGGAACCCACTCCACCGCCGCATACAATCCACCACAACCCTCGCCACCTCACCGGCCTTTCCCACCATCGCCGTTCACCCCGCTCCCGCCACCACTGCTATCTCCATCGCCACCGCGCTCTCACCTTGCACGCGAGGTGTTCGGCTATTTGCCAAGGCGATGGACTCGGATGATGAGGACGTCATGGCCGTGCTCATGGACGAGGAGCTCGCTGTCGCGGCTGCTACCAGGGATGCCGCTGGTGAGACGACGAACATCTGGCGATCCCCATCTCCCTCTTGGCCATGATCGCCGAGGAGGACAAGCCGACCATTGGTGGCTTTGCGTCAGGGCGCCGCAAGAGCAAGCCAAGGCAGAGGATGGATGGCTACTGCATGCTCTAAGCTGACTACTTCGCCAACGATCCATTGCACGGCGATACCATATTCTGTTGTCGTTTTTGGATGAAATCTCTTCCTGAAGATAGTCGAGAATTTGAGGGAGATCGACTACTTCAAATTGAAGAGAGATGCCATCGGCGAGCTTGGCTTCTCAACAATTCAGAAATGCACAATGACTCTTCGGATGCTTGCCTATGGAATTGCATGTGATACACATGATGACTATCTGTGCATGGCAGAGTTCACGACCGTTGATTGCATGTATAGATTCTACAGGGAAATTGTGGCGGTGTTTGGAAAGACATATCTGCGCACACCCAATGCGGCAGACAGAGCTTGGATCTTGGCACAAAATACAGAGAGAGGTTTTCCTGGGGGATGCTTGGCAGCATTGATTGTATGCACTGGCATGGAAGAACTGTCCATTTGCAAAACATGGCATGTATAAGGGACGCAAGGGTGCATGCAGTGTGGTGCTTGAGGCAGTGGCTGACCAGGACCTGTGGATTTGGCATGTGTTCTTCGGCATGGCAGGACCACATAATGATATCAATGTGCTGCATTGCTCCGACATGTTCCAGAAGCTTGTCGAAGGCAATGCCCCTCCGGTAAGTTTGAGATCAATGGCCACCAATATGACAAGGCCTACTATCTTGCAGATAGCATCTATCCAAAATGGTCACATTTGTGAAGATAATCTTGAACTATGTACCTGGAGGGAAGAAAGCTTGGTTTGCTCAAATGCGGGAGGCTGCTAGAAAGGATGTGGAGAGGGCATTTGGGGTGATGCAAGCTCGCTTTGTCATTATCTGATACCTGCACTTACATGGTCCAAAGAGCAGATGTGGGAGGTCATGATATGTTGTTTCATATTGCAAAACATGATCATCGAGAGCGAGCGGGAATTTCCAGTGTTTGACACTGGACCATATGAACGGATGGGTCCTCTTGCAGATGTTGATCACAATGTGCCTCCCGCATTTGCTGCTTTTCTCCTCAGATGTCAAGAAGTCTGAGACTCCAACACTCATTACCAACTGCAAGATGATCTGATGGAGCATTTGTGGATTCTCAAAGACGGCGTCTAGTTTGTTTATTTCTTTGCCATTGTGATTTAACGTTTTAAATTTATGTGGTTTGATGAACCTAAATTATTTGTGTGCTATGTTGAGCTTGTTGAATTATGTCCAATATTTGTATAAGTTGTAATAAATTATCACAATTTATTTGTTGTTTAAATTCAAATTATATATGAAATTATATTGGGGGCGTCATATACGGTGTACGGCTGGACGTCGACATGTCCCCATTTTTCATTTTACGCCTACACTCCTCATACAGTCTCTAAAACAGCTGCGCTGGATACCGCATGGAAAGGACGAGCGGAGATGCTCTAAATCACTATTAGAGCATCTCCAACAGAGCCGTAAATCCCGTCGGAACCGAACTTTTTCGGCGGATTTACGGGTTCGGGCCAAAACACGCGCAGATCAGAGCCCGAATACATGGGCCGGCCCGAATCGGAAGTTCAGGGGCCCGAGAAACTCCCCGGACGGTCCCTATTAAAAGGGTTCGCGGAGGGGAGTTCGGTTCGCAAACCCTACTCCCCTCCGCCGCTGCCGCCGCTCCGCCGCCTAGCTCCGCCAGCTGCGACGAGCAATTGCCGTCTCCCCTCCACCGCATCGCCGCCCGTAGAAGTCCGCATGGCTTGCCGCGGTAGCTCCACTAGGGGAGGAGGAAGCTTGGGCGGCGGGGACTCGTCCACGACGACGAGGAGGAGGAGGCGGTCGTCGCACAGGTGGCGGGCGTGTACGCCGCGGAGGCCCGAGCCCGCTGGCGCCGCGAGGAGGCCGACGCCGTCCGGCAAGTCCGGGAATACGAGGCGGCGCGCCGAGAAGAACGCGTCCGCAGCGTGAAGCTGGAGATCGTCGAGCTCGACGCGGAGTAGGAGCTCCACGCGTCCGCCGCCTCGCCTTCCACCGCCGCCGCCGCGCGTAGAGGCCGCCGGGGCCTAATTTTGGGCAAAATTAGCTCGCGCCACTGCGGCAGTATTTAATTTAGCTTATTAGTCGTATTATGTAAACTTTCGTGCTCAATCGGAGCTAGAACTATCATCTATATGTGTTCATCGATGAATTCTCCCGCGAGAATTTTAATTTCGTGTTTTCAGTTCATTTTTTACGGTTTCTGTTCCGCGCCACTGTCAAAATCGAACGAACTCACATTTTGGAAGATTGAATACTATGCTTTCGGTTTTAACTTTTTTGGGCTCTACTACTAAAGATGCTCTTAGATAGCTATGGCCTATGGGAGTATGGGTTGTCGGTGAAAACTGAAGACAGTAGAGAGAGTATAGCTTTGCAATCTTCAAGAGCCCACGTGTCGATCAGGCATTTACTAGCCACAACTCTCATTTCCGCCTCCGGAGACTGCGTGTTGTACTGCTGTAGCAACTTTACCCACCATCTTTGCCCAAAACGATCGAAGGGGTGCTGGTCTCGCGGTTTCTCCTCGTCTCCGCTCTCCACGGCGACGCAGGCGGGGTGGGGGACCGGCGCGGCAGCAATCGATGAACGGGTTCACCCCAGGTAACCAGCCACATTCCGATTGTTCTTGCTTCATGGCCAACGGAGGCAGCAGCGGTGTATATCTTGCTTCTGCTCGACCATATGGGGAGAAAATGTTTCCTTTTCTGGAAAAAAATCCAGTATTTCGTAGATGCCCTTTCTTGAACCGATTTCTGGTCCGTTTGCCAGGCCGGAGCGCCGGCGGAAGCTGCTGCGAGATGGGTGGCTGGGACGGGGGCGATTGCGAGAGCTGCGCTGTGTGGAGGGAGCACTACTGGAACCACACGGGAGACAACAAGAAGCAGTTCCTTGTCGTGGCTTCCGACGATTTCAGGCACAGCATGGTGAGATCTGTTAACCGAATGGCCGTTTCTTCCCTCGCATTGTCTGATTCAGGTTTTGTGAACCGCGGGCTTTGATTCCGATGTTGTTGCTTCTAGAAAAAAAAAATGTTATGGGCGGTTTAAAATAAAGTGTTCAAAATTTCACTGACGACGCCAAGATTGCTAGCCAGTAGCCAGCCCTTCTTAATTAGATTGCTGGGATGTGCCTGTTAGGCAGCGCACTTCTCTCGTCTGATCTTTGCTCGTGGACACACGCACACATGTCTCCTGGTGTGAGGATAGAACAAAGTAACTCTCAATTCTGTCACAATCACACACGAAGAGAACGAAGAACAAGCATATTTTTTCTGCACCCCTTTAGCTTTGGTTAGCCTTAAGTTTTCTTTTTTCAGCAGCTCTCTGCTTTCTTGGTTACTGAGGCCTGAACACTTTGACATCATGCACTACAGCAGCAAACCACGTGTTAAGAGGGGAAAATGTTTATGTAACTCTTCACGGAAATAATTAGTCACTGCTGGTGTACTATCATGAGTGTGCTATTCTTATCCATGTCACTGAAGAAAAACAGAGAGATGCTGTTTCAGATGCTACAGCACCAAGATGGTTAGCCAGCCCTTCTTGATTAGAATAAAGGGTTGGCTTTATTTTCCATTTCTATATTAAGTTCATTCTTAGCTATGTTGCGCAATACATTACTTAAACTTGCCTAGGATTTTTTTCCCCTCACATTGTTTGATTCAGGTTCTGTGAACCTCCAACGTTGATTCTGATGTTGCTTCTAGACAAAATGTTATTAGGATGTCGGGGAGTTCAGAATTAACTTCAAGTTTGTTTCCTGTTTCTTGAAGAAAAGTAAATGTTAATTTTACTGAAAAAATGAGAGATGCGGCTTCAGATGTTACGGCACCAGGATATTTTACCAACCCTTCTTGATTCTAGCCCAAAAAATGCTTAGTTTTTCTTTGCAATGTTAATTGCAGTCTTAGCTATGCCGCCGGATATAGTACTCATACATTTATATTTGTCTAGGATAGTTGGCATATACTTTAGATGATATATTTGTTTCAGGGTATTGTTCTTAGATAGAATTGCTTTAGAGCCTACAGATGTAGCAAGAAAAAACACTTTGTTGGAGGAAATAAATGTATATGAAACTCTCAAGGACATAATTGGAACACTGCTTGTGTACTACCATAAGTGTGCTATTAATATTCACGAAAATGACTCGTGTCATTTAAGCCTGAAATTCCTCTGTTCAGCACATAATGTGTGTCCTGAGGGTTTAGGGTTGATCAAATTTAATTGAAAACAGAGAGAGATGCTGTTTCATATTGTACAGCACCAAGATTGTTAGCCAAGCCTTATTGATTAGATTAAACCACAAAGTTTATTTCATTCTTAGCAATGTCGTATATAGTACCTATATTATCTGAGGATGTTTAGCTCGTAGATGACAGATTTGTAACTCTTGTCATTTGGAAAATTAATGCGTATTTGGCTCGTATGTTCTGAAGCAATTTTCCCACCAACAAAGTATTTTCCTGCTACCTCTTTGTTGGTGGGAAAATTAATGCGTATGAAACTCTCTATAGAGATAATGAGTGTAGTATTACCGTGAGTGTGTTATTAATGTTCCCCAAAATGGTATTTGGTAACTCTTGTCATTTCAGCCCATTTTTTTTTGTTCAGCCCATAATCTGTGTTCTAAACATAGTTTGTTTCCAATGTCCTTTGGTAGTCATCTAATCTGAATTGTGTCTACATTTTGTGCAAATTTCATGAAGCTCACTTGCTAGAAACGGTGAAACTCATGACTCTAACCAATGTGTCTCTTCTTCCTTGACCTTTAACAGCGCATACCGCAGGAGGTTGGAAGCCATCTGAGGAAAATGATCCCTGAATCTGAGCTTGTCAAACTAGAAGCTCCCAATGGCAGTGTATACCCCGTTGAAGTTAGTAGGGAGCTTGGCGCTATAGTTCTTAGGTCTGGATGGAATGAATTTGTGAATGCGCATCACATAGAAGAAAATAACTCCATTCTGTTTGTGTACGGTGGGAACTCCAGCTTTAAGGTTCACGTATTCAATTCAGTCGGTCATGAGAAGTACTTGTCATGTTCTAAACCACCATCTGGGCTATTTGGAGCAGTTCCTCCTCATGATCCATGTGATCATCATGTTCTGAATGGTAGAGTGAACCAGAATCTTGAAGACGAATTAATGATTTTGCTATGCTTTTGTGATGATTCTAACAATATACTTGATGTGTAGAACAAGTGCTGCCTAATATAGGACTTGCTCAGACCTCAACTGACTTTGCCTATACCATATTACCCGAGTGCCGTCTAACAAGGGCACAAGATGAGAAAGTACTACACATGGCTCATACAATCAGGTCTGAAGTTCCTCTGTATGTGGCAGTCATGAGCAAGAGCAATATCTGCTTGAAGAACTGCTATGTTGTAAGTTGCATCTTTCCCCAGGTCATTTCTTGGTTACGTTAGTTACTCCAATTCACAGGACCTACTATTGATGCTCAAGATTTCATCTTATTCTTATCCTTTTTTTTGTTCCTGTAGTACATACCACTGAGACTTGTGGACAATTTCAAAGAGGAGATTGCTATATATACTGGTCAGCTTCAAGGCCCTGACAAACCTGTATGCTTTGTGGGAGCAAAGAAGCACAGTGATGATCTAATAGTCCTAAAATCTGGGTGGAATACTTTCGTAGCTTCTCAGTGCATACAAGAGAATGACATCCTCATTTTCAGAAGTAAGGACAAAACTTGCCTGGAAGTTTTCATCCTTGACCCAAGCGGCCGTGGGAAAATCTCTTCATGTTCTGCCATGGGAAATCGTTCTTCTAGTGCCCAGGAAATGCCAGATGATTCAGCGCAAATTGTTGGTTCATCCCCACCTCGTATTATTGATTTGACCTGTTCTGATGACGATGACATCGTGAGAAAAAGCGTGAGAAAATCTTGCAGGGTGCAAAATCGGGTGAAACGTAGTACTGCAAAAACTCAGAAGATGGCTTCAACATCATCCCCTTCTACTCAATCAGGTAATCTTATTCTTGTTGCCTATGCATTCTTCTTTATATTACCATGTTTCCAATCAATTCTGGTCATTTTATGCTCACCCTAAGAGTGTATGGTACTGTTTTCAGGATATGGAGCTCGCAAGCCGCATCATCGGGCATCTGTGAAGCTTGAAGTCAGTTCAGAACCTTTGTCCAGCAACCTCCAGGGGCCTTTCCGGCGGCCCTACATTCTAGCCCAGCAGACAACTCTACATATGCAAGTGAAGCGGAAAGTCGAGGAGAAAGTCCAAGCAATTGGATCTGAACTTCCTATTTTTGTGAAAGAGATGACCACTACAAATATTGATGGTGGTGGCAACAGCCTGGGTGAAGTGGTAAGGCTACATACTCTCTTATCTACAACTGCAAATATGGATGGTGTTGTCTTATTTTTAATTTATTGCTGATTCTGTAATGAAATCTTGAGGCTGGCGCGGGCGTTACATTTCCGGTGAATTTATCTACCATTGGTCTGGACTTCAAGAATTGATCATTTGTCCTGACACTTTTTTTGATAGGGTTTCGGCATGGTGTATGCTTCTGCATGTCTCCCGGACAAGACACAGCCTGTCCTGCTTCAGCTGGAGGGCAGGAAGAAGCAGTGGCACGCCACGTTGAGTGTGTCGTCTCGCAACCTGAGGCGCCTTTACTACGGCTGGAAGGAGTTCGTCGAGGAAAACCAGCTGAAGGTGGGAGATATCTGCCTCTTCGAGGTGTCAAGCAGGAACAGTACGAGCCTCACGATGACGGTACATCTGGTCCGCTGAGTCGGAAGCGGAGCCGTAGCTCTCAGCCATGCCGTGGTACCTTTATCTGTGGTTCTGTAATGTGGCATTGACTCTGAAACCCTGCCCGTGAGATGAGAGAGCAAATTACTTAACAACTTGATGTGAATTTGTTTAGGTTATTAGTGCTTACTGAACGACTCTCCCTTTTAGCACTATCTATTTTTTTTTGGGAAAGACCGAACCCTATTTGACCTCTAGTGTGCTGGTTATTTCTAGTTGAGACAAAGTTTATCTTGTTGCTGATTGGGTTGCCTCGAGGTAACCAAAAAATCATAATTGACCGGGAAGTAACCAAATTTTCTCCAAGGGAGAACATATGCACGGTGTAGGTTGTACACCGTTGTGTTGCTGTAAATGTGAGGGGTCTGCTGTGTCCTGCTCTGAATCTGTTTCAACTTTCAAGATCATTAAAGCAGATGCACAGGCCATCAGGTTCAAGTGAGGCTGTACGTAGCATCGCTGGAACTTGGAAGTCGATGCAAGAATGAGCAGGTTTAGACTAGAAACCCACAAAAGGAAAAAAAAAAGTTGTATGGATGGCAGTCTCAGGTGCATAGTTGAAAGTTCGGTCATGCAGAAGCTCTATATATATTGCAAGCACTTCCAGTGATGAAAAAGCCAAGCGCTGGCAATTCCACTTCACAACCGTCACTCTTATGGATCCTTTGACTTCCAGTGCATACTTACAATGAGTCTATTATTTTTCTCTCAGTAGTACTAACCGGTTTCAGGAAAGTTGTCATTACCATTAAGAAAGGAGTTAAATACATGGTTAGTACATGAACTTATCGGCGCGGATCAGATTAGTCATCCTACATTGGAAATACGCGGGGCGGTAACTGAATACGTTTAAAATGTTTTCTACGGTCACTCCGCTTGGTACACCGCGTGTATAGGCTGACGTGGCTGAGGAGGGCCCAGTGCCAGTAGCGCGAGGTCCATGAACTTGCGGCGCGGATCAGTTTGGTCACCCTCCCCCAGTTTGCCAATAAAGATGTGTCTTGCCTCGAAAATTCCGTGCCATTTTTTCACAAATGCCCCTCCACTTTCTAACTCGCAGACAGACCAGGCCCTCCACATTTCTGCGCGGCCATCATGTCCGTCATCTACTCTAATTAGGTCGTCGATCACGCACTACATGCTCATCGATAGGGAGTGGTAGAGCGGCGGCGGTTGTCATCGACGTCACAGCGCTGTGCAGGCATCGAGGCGGCGTTGCTGATGCGTTGTAGGAGCACTACTGCAGTAAGGGGACGAGAGATGGGACCGGCTCCACTACAGAGATAAGGCTGGCGTGTCTCCTACTGTGTGCCTACACGATTTGCATGCTTCATGCCCTTGCTCTAATTTTGCAGACGGTTCTAGATTTTTTGTTAATCATGTAGTGATGTTACTGCTCATCCTAATGCTTATGTTTGATGCAGGTCATAAATGATGACAACTGCGAAGATTCGTCCATTATACATATATTGAGAGCTTGTTCAGTTATATATACGTCTTCTTTTGTAAGAATTAATAACCAAACGCTAAGCATCTTATTCCAATTCTGCACGTAGCCTTGCTGGTATCAGCTGCTTCACTGGAACCACCTTCTTGCAGAAAATTATCAGAGGCAGCTTCAAGTTTATCTACGATTTGGCTAAAGATCTGCAGGGAGAGCTACCATTCAGTTGTTTTTTTGCCCTATACGGCCAGTGCTAGCTGCGCAAGAAACTACATGGAGGTATGTGCCCCTGCAAGCATCTTTTTTATATGCCGAGATTACTTGTGAAGGAGTACCTGATCGCATATTCTGCCCAAAATTTCATGCATCATTTACTTTACTTGAATACACCAAATGTAGATGCTTTAGACAGTCATCCTTCCTCATTTACGTTGGATTTGACGATTGTGCTTTAAACATTAGCGACGCCCAGACTTGGTAGATTCTGTTTGGCACTTGCATATGATTTATGTAAGTGTTGTGCATTGTTTATTATACCGCTGGGTATATTTATGCATATTGGTCTGTATTATTTCATTTGCAATCATCTCAGATCAATAGTCAATCTCGATCTCTGCAAATAACCCCCTCCTATGATTCTTTCATACAAATTGCAATGAATAGAAGGGTGACCAAACTGATCCGTGCCGCAAGTTCATGGACCTCGCGCTGCTGGCACTGGGCCCTTCTCAGCCACGTCAGCCTGTGTACACGCGGTGTACCGAGCGGAGTGACCGTAGAAAACATTTCAAACGTATTCAGTTACCGCCCCAGCGTATTTCCAATGTACGATGACTAATCTGATCCGCGGTTCATGTACTAACTGATGTCTACGGGTGCTTCTATTCTTGTAGACAGTGTTGGGCCTCCAAGAGCAGAGGTTTGTAGAACAGCAGCAAGTTTTCCCTTAAGTGGATCACCCATGGTTTATCGAACTCAGGGAGGAAGAGGTCAAAGATATCCCTCTCAAGCAACCCTGCGATCACCGTGCAAGAAGTCTCTTGTGTCCCCAACACACCTAATACACTTGTCAGATGTATAGGTGCACTAGTTCGGCGAAAAGATAGTGAAATACAAGTAGTATGGATGTATATGAGTGGTAATAGTAATCTGAATAAAATATGGCAGCGAGTAAACATGCAACAAAACAGTAAATAAACGGTGTTTGCAGTATTGGAAACAAGGCCTAGGGATCATACTTTCACTAGTGGACACTCTCAACATTGATCGCATAATAAATAATAACTTCTCTTATTTGTGCTACATACACTCTTGTTTGATAATGAACACCATTCGTTGCGTTACACGAACCCTCAATGCCGGAGTTAACAAGCTCCACAACATTCGATATTCATGTTTAAGTAACCTTAGAGCATAATAGATCTTTGCAAAATAGACCGAGTACTAACATAGCATACACACTGTCACCTTTACACTATGAAGGGGAATAGATCACATCAATACTATCATAGCGATAATCAACTCCATAACCTACAAGAGATTATGATCATAATCTACGACAAGAACTACACGATGCACACACTGTCACCATTACACCATGCAGGAGGAATAGACTACTTTAATAACATCACATGAGTAGCACATAGATAAATAGTGATACAAAACACATTGCAATCATAAAGGGATATAAATAAGCACTTCAATATGCTATCCATAACAGTGAATAAGTATTCTGTGAAATATAGCCCAAGAGACACACACGGTGCACACACTGTCACCTTTACACACGTGGGACAAGGAGTCTCCGGATATCACATAAGTAAAATCCACTTGACTAGCACAATGACATCTAGATTACAAGCATCATCATATGAATCTCAATCATGTAAGGCAGCTCATGAGATTATTGTATTGAAGTACATAGAAGAGAGATTAACCACATAGCTACCGGTACAGCCCTTAGCCTCGATGGAGAACTACTCCCTCCTCATGGGCAGCAACGATGATGAAGATGGCGGTGGTGTCGATGGAGGAGCCTTCCGGGCACTTCCCCTCCGCGGCGTGCCGGAACAGAGACTCCTGTCCCCCAGATCTTGGCTTCGCGATGGCGGTGGCTCTGGAACTTTTCTCGTACCGTGGCTTATTCGTATCGATGTTTTAGGTCAGGGACCTTTATATAGGCGAAGAGGCGGAGTCGGAAGGTCAACGAGGCGATGACACACTAGGGGGGCGCGGCCCACCCCCTGGTCGCGCCAGCCCATCTCGGGCCCACGGCCCTCCTCTGGTGGCTCTCGGGTGTTCGGACGCTTCCGGAAAATAGGTACTGGGCGTTGATTTCGTCCGATTTCGAGAATATTTCCTTACTAGGATTTCTGAAACCAAAAACAGCAGAAAATAGGAACTGACACTTCGGCATCTTGTTAATAGGTTAGTGATGCGCGTAAATGTACACGTCCGTTGGGAACCCCAAGAGGAAGGTATGAGGCGCACAGCAGCAAGTTTTCCCTCAGAAAGAAACCAAGGTTATCGAACCAGTAGGAGCCAAGAAGCACGTGAAGGTTGTTGGTGGAGGAATGTAGTGCGGCGCAACACCGGTGAAACCGGCGCCAACGTGGAACCTGCACAACACAATCAAAGTACTTTGCCCCAACGTAACAGTGAGGTTGTCAATCTCACCGGCTTGCTGAAAACAAAGGATTAAGCGTATCGAGTGGAAGATGGTGTTTGTTTGCAAAGAACAAGAAAAGCAGTAGAATGTATTCAGATGTAAAAGAATGGACCGGGTCCACAGTTCACTAGAGGTGTCTCTCCAATAAGATAACTAACATGCTGGGTGAACAAATTACAGGTGAGCAATTGACAAATAAAGATTCAATACATATCAACGATGATTACTATGTGATTTAATCAGGGCATTACGACAAAGTACATAGACCGCTATCCAGCATGCATCTATGCCTAAATAATCCACCTTCAGGTTATCATCCGAACCCCTTCCAGTATTAAGTTGTAAACAACAGATAATTGCATTAAGTATGGTGCGTAATGTAATCAACACAAATATCCTTAGACAAAGCATCAATGTTTTATCCCTAGTAGCAACAGCACATCCACAACCTTAGAACTTTCTGTCACTGTCCCAGATTTAATGGAGGCATGAACCCACTATCGAGCATAATTACCCCCTCTTGGAGTTACAAGTATCAACTTGGCCAGAGCCTCTACTAGCAACGGAGAGCATGCAAGAACATAAACAACACATATATGATAGATTGATAATCAACTTAACATAGTATTCTCTATTCATCGGATCTCACCAAACACAACATGTAACATTACAAATAGATGATCTTGATCATGTTAGGCAGCTCACAAGATCTATAACAATGAAAGCACAAGCGGAGAAGACAACCATCTAGCTACTGCTATGGACCCATAGTCCAAGGATGAACTACTCACGCATCAATCCGGAGGCGGGCATGATGATGTAGAGCCCTCCGGTGATGATTCCCCTCTCCGGAAGGGTGCCGGAGGCGATCTCCTGAATCCCCGAGATGGGATTATGGCGGGCTCTCAGTAATGTGTATCGTGGCTCTCAGACAGGGGGTTTCGCGACGGAGGCTTTAAGTAGGCGGAAGGTCAGGGGGCCACACGAGGTGGCGACACAACAGGCCGGCGCGGCCCAGGCCCAGGCCGTGCCGCCCTAGCGTGTCGTCGCCTCGTGGCCCCACTTCGTTTCCTCTTCGGACTTCTGGAAGCTTCGTGCAAAAATAGGACCATGGGCGTTGATTTCGTCCAATTCCGAGAATATTTCCTTACTAGGATTTCTGAAACCAAAAACAGAAAAATAGCAACTTGCACTTCGGCATCTTGTTAATAGGTTAGTGCCGGAAAATGTAAAATAACGATGTAAAGTATGTGTAAAACACTCAAGTATTGTAATAAAAGTAGCATGGAACATAAGAAATTATAGATACCTTTGCACGTATCAAGCATCCCCAAGCTTAGTTCCTACTCGTCCTCGAGTAGGTAAACGATAACACAAATAATTTAAGTGACATGCTACCAACATAATCTTGATCAACATTATTGTAAAGCATATGAGATGAATGGAGTGATCTGAACAAAAGATTGCTAACAAAGATAATGACTAAGCAAATGAATCATATAGCAAAACTTTTCATTAATAATACTTTCAAGACAAGTATCAATAAGACTTGCATAAGAGCTAACTCATAAGCAATAAATTCATAGTAGAATGCATTGAAGCAACACAAAGGATGATTAAGTTTCAGCAATTGCTTTCAACTTGTAACATGTATATCTCATGGATATTTGTCAACATAGAGTAATATAACAGGTGCAATAAGTAAACATGTAAGAATTAATGCACACAGTTAACACAAGTGTTTGCTTCTAAGATAGAAGGGAATGGGTAAACTGACTCAACAATAAAGTAAAAGATTGGCCCTTCGCAGAGGGAAGCATTGATTACTATTTTTGTGCTAGAGCTTTTGTTTTGAAAACATAGAAACAATTTTGTCAACGGTAGTAATAATTCATATGTGCTATGCATAATACTTCCTACAAGTTGCATGTCTCATGCATAGAGTACCAATAGTGCTCGCACCTTGTCCTACTATCTCGGAAACACGGATTCTCATCGCATAACATATGCTTCAACCAAGTGTCACAAAGGGGTACCTCTATGCCGCCTGTACAAGTGTCTAAGGAGAAAGCACGCATTGGATTTCTCGCTTTTGATTATTCTCAACTTAGACATCCATACCGGGACAACATAGACAACAGATAATGGACTCCTCTTTTCATGCTTAAGCATTCAACAATAGTTAATATTCTCATAAGAGATTGAGGTTGTATGTCCAAACTGAAACTTCCACCATGATACATGGCTTTAGTTAGCGGCCCAATGTTCTTCTCTAACATATGCATACTCAAACCATTTGATCGTGAAGTCCACTACTTCAGACAAGACGAACATGCATAGCATCTCACATGATATCCAACAAAGGTAAAGTTGATGGCGTCCCCAGAAAACATGGTTACCGCTCAACAAGCAACTTATAAGAATTAAGACACATAACTACATATTCATCACCACAATAGTTTTTAAGCTATTTGTCCCATGAGCTATATATTGTAAAGGTAGAGGAATGAAATTTAAAGGTAGCACTCAAGTAATTTACTTTGGAATGGCAGAAAAATACCACATAATAGGTAGATATGGTGGACACAAATGGCATGGTTTTTGGCTCAAGGTGTTTGGATGCACGAGAAGCATTTCCTCTCAGTACAAGGTTTGGGCTAGCAAGGTTGTTTGAAGCAAACATAAGTATGAACAGGTACAGCAAAACTCACACAAGAACATATTGCAAGCATTATAAGGCTCTACACTGTCTTCCTTGTTGTTCAAACATTTTACCCAAAAATATCTAGACTTAGAGAGATCAATCATGCAAACCAAATTAAACAAGCTCTACAGTAGTTCTTCATTAATAGATTAAACTACATGATGCAAGAGCTTAAACATGATCTATGAGAGCTCAAACAATTGCCAAATTTACCAAACCATATGCATCATTTTCCAATTCCAACCAAATAGCAATCTAACGAAGCAATGAGCTTTCGCCATGAACATTAAAGCACAATTAAGAACACAAGTGTTCCATAAGAAAAAGCGGAGCGTAATATCTCCAATATAAGAATGGCGAGATCCAACTTTATTCAAAACAAAACAAAAATAAAAACAAACCGACGCTCCAAGTAAAGAACATAAGAATGTGACGGAATAAAAATATAGTTTCACTAGAAGTGACCTGATAATGTTGTCGATGAAGAAGGGGATGCCTTGGGCATCTTCTTAAAAATATGCAGGGATGAACCACCGGGGCATCCCCAAGCTTAGACCTTTCACTCTTCTTGATCATAGTATATCATCCTCTTCTCTTGACCCTTGAAAACTTCCTTCACACAAACTTCAAGCAAACTCATGAGAGGGTTAGTGCATAACCACAAATTCATATATTCAGAGGTGACACAATCATTCTTAACACTTCTGGACATTGCACATAGCTTCTGAAAGTTAATGGAACAAAGAAACTCATTCAACATAGCAAAAGCGGCAATGCGAAATAAAAGACAGAATCTGTCAAAACAGAACAGTCCGTAAAGATGCATCTGGACTGGGCACTTAACTTGCTCAAATGGAAAACTCAAAACTAATGAAAGTTGCGTACATATCTGAGGGTCACGCTCGTAAATTTGCAGATTTTTTCGATTTTTTTACAGAGACTTATGCCAGAATTCGTGACAGACAGCAATGCTGTTTCTGCGCAGCGATCCCAAATATAACATCAACTTTAACATAGAAACTTTACTTGGCACAAAAACATGATAAGGAGAGGTTGCTACAGTAGTAAACAACTTCCAAGACTCAACAAAACAAAAATTTCTGTAGTAAAATAAACACATGGGTTATCTCCCAAGAAGTGCTTTTCTTTAACGCCTTTCAGCTAGGCGCAGAAAGTGCAAATCAAGTAACATCAAGAGATGAAGCATCAACATCATAGCTTGTTCTAATAATAGAATCAAAAGGTAACTTCATTCTCTTTCTAGGGAAGTGTTCCATACCTTTCTTAAGAGGAAATTGATATTTAATATTACCTTCCTTCATATCAATAACAGCACCAACGGTTCGAAAAAAGGTCTTCCCAACACAATAGGACAAGATGCATTGCATTCGATATCCAAGATAACAAAATCAACGGGGACAAGGTTATTGTTAACCGTAATGCGCACATTATCAATCCTCCCCAAAGGTTTCTTTTTAACATTATCGGCAAGATTAACATCCAAATAACAATTCTTCAATGGTGGCAAGTCAAGCATATCATAAATCTTTTTAGGCATAACGAAATACTTGCACCAAGATCACATAAAGCATTACACTCAAAATCATTGAATTTCATTTTAATGATGGGATCCCAACCATCTTCTAACTTCCTAGGAATAGAAGCTTCAAGTTTTAATTTCTCTTCCCTAGCTTTAATGAGAGCATTTGTAATGTGTTTTGTAAAGGCTAAATTTATAGCACTAGCATTGGGACTTTTAGCAAGTTTTTGTAAGAACTTTATAACTTCAGTAATATGACAATCATCAAAATCTAAACCATTATGTTCTACAGCAATGGAATCATTGTCACCAATATTTTGAAAAATTTCAGCAGTTTTATCACAAACATCAGTTTCAGCAGTTTCAGGCAATTTTGTGCGCTTTGCACTAGGAGTAGAAACATTGCCAATACCAATTATTTTACCATTAATAGTAGGAGGTGCAGCAACATGTGAAGAATCAACATTACTAGTGGTGGTAATAGTCCATACTTTAGCTACATTATTTTCTTTAGCAAGTTTTTCTTTTTCTTCTCTATCCCACCTAGCATGCAATTCAGCCAACATTCTAATATTATCATTAATTCGAACTTGGATGGCATTTGTTTTAGCAAACCTAGCATCTTCAACTTTCTCAGGCATAACTTTCAATTTTAAAAGATCAACATCAAGAGCAAGACTATCAACCTTAGAAGCAAGAATATCAATTTTACTAAGCTTTTCTTCAACAGTTTTATTGAAAGCAGTTTGTGTACTAATAAATTCTTTAAGCATCACTTCAAGACCAGAGGGTACACTCTTATTATTGTTGTAAGAATTACCATAAGAATTACCATAACCATTACTATTAGAAGGATATGGCCTATAGTTGTTGTTACCATAATTATTCCTATAAGCATTGTTGTTGAAATTATTACTTTTAATGAAATTCACATCAACATTTTCTTCTTGAGCAACCAATGAAGCTAAAGGAACATTATTAGGATCAATATGAGATCTACCATTTGCAAGCATAGACATAATAGCATCAATCTTATCACCCAAAGAAGAGGTTTCTTCAACAGAATTTACCTTCTTACCTTGAGGAGTTCTTTCAGTGTGCCATTCAGAGTAATTGATCATCATATCATCAAGTAATTTAGTTGCGGCGCCCAGGGTGATGGACATAAAAGTACCTCCAGCAGCTGAATCCAATAGGTTCCTTGAGGAAAAATTCAATCCTGCATAAAAGGTTTGGATGATCATCCAAGTAGTCAGTCCATGGGTTGGGCAATTCTTTACCAAAGATTTCATTCTCTCCCATGCTTGAGCAACATGTTCATTATCAAATTGTTTAAAATTCATAATGCTACTTCTCAAAGATATGATCTTAGCAGGAGGATAATATTTACTAATAAAAGCATCTTTACATTTAATCCATGAATCAATACTATTCTTAGGCAAAGATAGCAACCAATCTTTAGCTCTTCCTCTTAATGAGAAAGGAAACAATTTCAGTTTTATAATATCACCATGTATATCCTTATACTTTTGCATTTCACAAAGTTCAACAAAATTATTAAGATGGGCAGCAGCATCATCAGTACTAACACCAGAAAATTGCTCTCTCATAACAAGATTCAGTAAAGCAGGTTTAATTTCATAGAATTCTGCTGTAGTAGCAGGTGGAGCAATAGGAGTACATATAAAATCATAATTAATTGTGCTAGTGAAGTCACACAACTTAGTATTTTCAGGAGTACCCATTATAGCAGTAAAGTAAACTAAGCAAATAAAGTAAAGACAAGTAACTATTTTTTTGTGTTTTTGATATAGAGAACAAGACAGTAAATAAAGTAAAGCTAGCAACTACATTTTTTGTGTTTTGTTTAAGTGCAGCAAACAAAGTAGAAAATAAAATAAAGTAAGGCAAAAACAAAGTAAAGAGATTGGAAGTGGAGACTCCCCTTGCAGCGTCTTGATCTCCCTGCAACGGCGCCAGAAAAATAGCTTGATGCGCGTAAATGTACACGTCCGTTGGGAACCCCAAGAGGAAGGTATGATGCGCATGCAGCAAGTTTTCCCTCAGAAAGAAACCAAGGTTATCGAACCAGGAGGAGCCAAGAAGCACGTGAAGGTTGTTGGTGGAGGAATGTAGTGCGGCGCAACACCAAGAAACCGGCGCCAACGTGGAACCTGCACAACACAATCAAAGTACTTTGCCCCAACGTAACAGGGAGGTTGTCAATCTCACCGGCTTGCTGAAAACAAAGGATTAAGCGTATCGAGTGGAAGATGGTGTTTGTTTGCAAAGAACAGTAAAAGCAGTAGAATGTATTCAGATGTAAAAGAATGGACCGGGTCCACAGTTCACTAGAGGTGTCTCTCCAATAAGATAACTAACATGTTGGGTGAACAAATTACAGGTGAGCAATTGACAAATAAAGATTCAATACATATCAACGATGATTACTATGTGATTTAATCAGGGCATTACGACAAAGTACATAGACCGCTATCCAGCATGCATCTATGCCTAAATAATCCACCTTCAGGTTATCATCCGAACCCCTTCCGGTATTAAGTTGCGAACAACAGATAATTGCATTAAGTATGGTGCGTAATGTAATCAACACAAATATCCTTAGACAAAGCATCAATGTTTTATCCCTAGTAGCAACAGCACATCCACAACCTTAGAACTTTCTGTCACTGTCCCAGATTTAATGGAGGCATGAACCCACTATCGAGCATAATTACCCCTCTTGGAGTTACAAGTATCAACTTGGCCAGAGCCTCTACTAGCAACGGAGAGCATGCAAGAACATAAACAACACATATATGATAGATTGATAATCAACTTAACATAGTATTCTCTATTCATCGGATCTCACCAAACACAACATGTAGCATTACAAATAGATGATCTTGATCATGTTAGGCAGCTCACAAGATCTATAACAATGAAAGCACAAGCGGAGAAGACAACCATCTAGCTACTGCTATGGACCCATAGTCCAAGGATGAACTACTCACGCATCAATCCGGAGGCGGGCATGATGATGTAGAGCGCCTCCGGTGATGATTCCCTCTCCGGCGGGTGCGGAGGCGATCTCCTGAATCCCCCGAGACGGGATTGGCGGCGGCCTCTCGCAATGTTTTCGTATCGTGGCTCTCGGCACAGGGGGTTTCGCGGAGGCTTTAAGTAGGCGGAAGGGTAGGTCGGGGGCCACACGAGGCGACACAACGGCCGGCGCGGCCTGGCCCAGCCGCGCCGCCTAGCGTGTCGTCGCCTCGTGGCCCACTTCGTTTCTCTTCGGACTTCCGGAAGCTTCGTGCAAAAATAGGACCCTGGGCGTTGATTTCGGCCCAATTCCGAGAATATTTCCTTACTAGGATTTCGAAACCAAAACAGCAGAAAAACAGCAACTGGCACTTCGGCATCTTGTTAATAGGTTAGTGCCGGAAAATGTAAAATAACGCTGTAAAGTATGTGTAAAACACTCAAGTATTGTAATAAAAGTAGCATTGAACATAAGAAATTATAGATACGTTTGCGACGTATCAGTTAGTTCCGGAAAATGCATCAAAACATCATAAAGTGTGAACAAAACATGTAGGTATTGTCATAAAACAAGCATGGAACATCAGAAATTATAGATACGTTGGAGACGTATCACTAACCATGTATTTAACTCTTAAGAAAGTGCTCAGATAGTTCGCGCGACCAACAATGACAAAGGTATACAGTATACCTGGGCATTCTTCGGGCCGGACCTAACAAAGCCCGACACAAAAAACCCAGGCCCAGGCCGGCCTGGCCCGACCATCGGACCTAACTTTTAGGCCCAAGCCTGGCCCATCAATGCAAAAGCCCGTCGGGCCTCGGGCCGGGCCTCTTCCTATTTCATGCATTTCTCAAGCCTAGGCCCAGCCCATCAAAGTCATCGGGCCTAAATTTTCGGCTCAGGCCCAGCCCACAGGCATGCTCGGGCTGGCCCAAGCCAAAAATTTCGGGCCGGGCTTCCCATGACCAGGTATGGTATACAGCATGAGCCAACGGCGATGTCATGCATTCATGCAGGTAGTAGTGCCTTAGAGCATCTCCAGCCGTCTCCCCGACGAGGCTCCCGGCAGCCATTTTTTCCTCCGGAGGGCGAAAAATGGCCCAGTCACGCCCTCGGTTCCTCGTTTTCGCACGGATTTGGGATTTCATCCATCCGGCGAGCCCATGCATCCCCGGTCCCCCGGAGAGCGGTCGGGGAGTCCCGAGGAACGAAAGCGCGGGAAACTTCGAGAAAACTTCCCGCGCAGCTGGTGGCCCCGACTTGTCGGCGAGAAAGGCCGTTCGTCGTCCTCATCGCATCGTCTTCCGCACGCTGTAAAATCCTGCCGTCGGTCAGTCTTCGCCGGACGCATCGCTTCCACGTAGCTAGTAAATGCCGTCGCCTCGAATTCACGCGCGGTTCCCTCTATTTATCGCGGAACTGCCGCGTTTGGCCGCATTCACCACCTCCGTCTCCCTACTCTCCCAAGCCCAAACTTCTCTCCCCAATCTCCTCGAGCGAGTAATGGAGAACTACGGCGACGGCGCGGCGAACAGCGGCTTCGGCCGGCAGTCTCTGCACCAATGGGAGGGGAGGCTGCTGCACGCGGCGGGCTACCGGCGTCGCCGGATCCGCGCGCCCGGAGGCTGGCGCCTGAGCGCGGGGGGGGCGTCCCGATCCCGCCGCCGCCAATAGGATGTGATGCCTTCGACGCGGAGATCGACGTGGTACTCATCACCCTCAGCGACGAGCAGCGTGCCGAGCCGCGCTTCTACCCCGACAACTACGACGCATGGACCGACTTCTTCCGGCGAAGGTACGAGCGAGAACTCACCGCCTACGACGGTCCTCCCCTCCTCCCGCGTGCAACAACGCCGCCGGCCACCGCCGCTGGTGGAACGCGTCGGGCCGCACCCTGGAGAACATGCTCGTGCACATCGACGACGGCAACTACCCCGTACTGGGAATGCCGCCACCGGCAGCGCCTTCCGTGTCGCGCCGACACGGAAGCTCGTTGATGCCACGACGGATGGCGACGTTGTCGTCGTTGTCTGGTGATGCGCGTAGATGTACACGTCCGTTGGGAACCCCAAGAGGAAGGTATGATGCGCACGGCAAGTTTCCCTCAGAAAGAAACCAAGGTTATCGAACCAGTAGGAGGCAAGAAGCACGTGAAGGTTGTTGGTGGAGGAGTGTAGTGCGGCGCAACACCAGTAAAACCGGCGCCAACGTGGAACCTGCACAACAAATTCAATGTACTTTGCCCCAACGTAACAATGAGGATTAAACGTATCGAGTGGAAGATGGTGTTTGTTTGCAAAGAACAGTTGTAACATCCCAGGTTTTTCGAAAAATAAAAAAACTTGCATGCATTCATGGCATCTTTGCATTTGCTCATTTACACATAAAATGATAAGCACAAATATGACACAACCATGGTTACATGCCCTAAATGCAAGGTTCTTATTTATCTACCATGTTATTTTAAGTCAAACCCTTGTTCTATGTTGTCTAAAATAAAGCCCTGATTTTTACAAAATTTTAGAAATTGGTTTGACCCTATTTGGGTTCCTAAATCAAAAGTTATGAATAAAACAGTAATAGAAAATGAAAAAAAAAAGAAAAGAACGGATCGGACCGGCCAAATGGGCCAGCCCGACCGCGTCGGCCCACCTCGGCGGCAAGTCAGCCCCGCCAAACCACCTCTCCCTTTTTTCTTTTTTTTCCTGCTCTCACAGACAGGGACCGCCCCGACAGCGGGGCCCGCATGTCGGCGTGCTCTCCTACCTCCGACCGTGACCGACACGGACTCCTGAACCCGCCGCAGCCCTAACCCTAAGCGGCCCCACCTCGCGTCCGTGCCGTGGGGCGCACCCGCCCCCTATAAATCGCCCGGACCCCGCGTCCTTTTCCCCCAGACCGCGCCGCCCTAGCGCCGCGCCGCCGCCAATTGCTCGACGGAGCTGCAGCTGCGCCGCGCTCCAGCCGAGCAGCGCCGCGCCCTAGCCCGCCATTCGCCGCGCTGCCGCCACCCACGCCCGCGCGCGCACCCCGTGGCCATCTCCGCTGCCAGCGATCCCGCCGTAGCCGCCGCCCTAGCCCTCGAGCCGCCCCGCCGCCTCCCGCCCAGGTAAGCCCGAGCTCTCTCCCCTTTTATTTCTTTTATTTTTTTCTCTTTTCGCTGGCGCCGTTAGATCTAGATCTGGTGGACCAGATTAGAGCCAATACCGAATCGGTATCGGCCAATCCGAGCGCGCCGCGTGGTAGGCTGAGTCAGCGCCGGTCAATTTTTGGTCAAATACGTTTTAAAATCATTTTGAATCTCAGATTTGTAGCAGATCTTGTAAATTCAATATAAAATCAACCACAGGGCCAAATTTTACAAATTTTGTATTTTCGGAAAGCTTACAATCTGTAGAACATCATTATGCAATAATATAGCATAGGTACTGTGATAGATTTCGTATTAAAATTCAGATATAGAATTTGACTATTATACACTATAAAAATTATATAAAATAATCTACCTGGCCAAATTTTATGAATTTGTACTTTCTGGAATCCTCAGATCGTGTACTACAGTATGGTATAGGAGTTGTACAACTTTGATACGTGCACAAACTTGCTTTAGTAAAATCTATTCAAATCAGTAATTCAGTCATAATTCAAATTCTATAAATGATTTTCGAGTAATTCCAATTGCTGTGCCTTTGTATTACTGTAACCTATACAGGGATGTCAAATTCACATTTTTACAACACATAATGCTTGCAGTAGCTAATTAATAAGGTTGTATGTGTTAAGTAGATACTCGATTAATGGTTTTCTAAATCAAATTAAATGTCCAGAATACTTTATTAACATTGCACATATCAGAGAACACATAATGCAACACTTACACACCACCCCTCTTGTGAAGTTAAATTGTTGCATAGCATGCATGCATACATGTCTATGATTGTTCATATCGAATGTTTGTTTATTTGTTGTGATTGTTTGAATAGATTGTGGAGGAGATCAAGGTGGTGCTTGTGATTGCTGTGATTGTGCGGGTTGCTTTGATCAAGGCAAGTGACACTCAAATCCTACTTGTTTTAATTATGCATTAGTGTTTTGAAACTAGTATGCATGGTAGGATTTTGTTTTCAAAAGTAAAGTATTATGCTATGCTTAGCAAACCCTAGTAGTGTGTAGCTACTCCTGAACCCATTGCTAGGATGCTTTAATTTTGCTTTGCAACATCAAATGCCAAATGTTGTTTCGTTATTGGTTGTGAGTGTTTGAAAAATTAAAATTGAATTGGATGGTTGCGGCTGCTCAGGTCCACGCCCCGAGTGGGCTAAAGTGGTGAATCCCTGAGAGTGCGCAAGTTGTAGAGTGGTCGCTTTTGACTGCACACCTGGTTTTCACCAGGGGATCGTGTGGGGGTTTACTACCTGTGAGGGGTTTTAAGCTTGTGAGTTCCACTTGTGGTTGGCCACCCAGGATTAAAGAGATTACTATGTCGTCCATGTTTTAGTTAGCTTCCAGTGCAGCCTTATGGTATTATGGGCTCTGCCGGGATTAAGTAAGTTGTGAGGGTTCAACTTGTGGCTAGACAGCGGGTGGAGGCGACGGCCAAGGGAACGGGTCTAGTTTGTATGGTTGAATTCTTCTTCTGAAAGATCTTGTCTCATTCTTCTCTTGGGAAGGGTGGGTCGTAAGGTGAAAGTGCACAACCTCTCGAGAGTTAAACCTAAGATCTTAGCCGTGTCCCCGGTTACGGACAATTTGAGCTTCTAGGCAAGGAATGTACGGAAGAATCTCATCATTGTTTTCTGAATGTGTTTAAAATTGAATTAACCTTGAAAAACTCATGGGAGATGTAACCATGTGATTATTCTAAAACCCATGGAGGATTTAACCATGGTGTGATTTCATAATGTCATACAAAGGATTTCAAAATGTTTTGTTTTAAATAAAGTGTAGGATAAAATTGGCTTTATGCAAATTTGCCTAAACTCCACTTGCCAAATATCATGTAGATAGTCATGCCCAAAACTGCCACCATATAAGTGTCATTTGCCAGTACATCATTGTACTGACCTCCATTCGTGGGGCTGCATATTCAAACGTGCAGGTTATTCTGAAGATGGGTACTAGTAGGATCTCGAGTCTACATTCCAACATGTCTGCCTGTGGCGCATGAAGATGATGGAGGCTCATTGAAGTTTATTTCCGTTGTGTTTACTTTGAACAATTATATTTGAGCTAGTCCAAGTGACTATGCAAGTTGTAAGACTTTATTTATCTCCTGTGGATCTACGTTGTAGTAAATTTGATACTATTGCTATGTTTACTTCATTTGAAATGTGTGTGCTATCAGTGATCCCGGGAATAGCACTATACACAGGTATCTTGCCTTTATTTAAAAGGTAGGGTGCTACAGAATGGTATCAGAGCATAGTGTTGCCTGTAGAATCGAGACCCTAGGTTTGGATTAGAAATAGGAAGACCCTAGGAAATACAAGTACATTACTTTATCTTGCCTCTTCTCCAATATTTCTCATACTCTAATCTTTAATCATTCTAAAAATGTTTTCCTTCTTTTCTTAGATGACCAGCCTCATTGAATCCATCAAGAAAGGACCAGTGATGACCATGACCCTGAAATGTGATACTGAGTTTCCAAAGGCATTAAAGAATATCATGGAGAGCATGGGACTCAAAGGAGAAGCAGTGTACAAGGGATTTCCTGTGATGGATGACGGACAAGAGTATTGGTGGGTGCAACTTCACCTATACAAGGACGAAGAAGACGACCCCAAGAAGATGGAACATTGGATGTTCACCAACCCTGAACTCCACACGTCCTTCTTCGATTCCGCAAGATGTGTTGCCTGGGCAGCTATAAATGAACTTGGAGAAAGACTCAAGTATAGGCTGCACAACACCCAGAAGGACCTCAAAGAAGAAAAGGAGGAGACCGCTAACCTGAATACTACCGTAGGTCGACTTCGAAGTGACATGGTTGACTATCCCTTAAACTCGGTATGTATGAAGAGCTCAATAAAGCCAAGGACAGTCAGATTGCAACCCTGAGGAAAAGAATGTTGCTGTATAGTGGTTCTAGCTGAAGTTAACCAAGAAGCCTTAGTTCGACCTCCAGTTAAAACTTATGTAATAGGTTATACTCATTTGTATTGTCCTACTATTTGATGTAAGGCAGTACCGTATATCTTAGTCGTATTTTCGAAAACTCGATAAGTTTAAATAAAGTTTGGAATTTCTAGTTTTCAGTGTTTTTGTTTGGTTGTGTGACTTGTTTGTGCATGGGTAGGAAACTTTTGTTCCTTAGATCTGTCTATCTTGTTTCTCATCTATGCTAAAACAACCCCAGATGCCGCCAAGACGTGATCCAACTCAGGAAGCACTGCAACAGATGATGACAGCTCAGGCACAACTCATGCAGATGATGACCCAATTCATCCAAACCACCCAGAACAACAACAACAATCCACCACCGCCACCTCCACCACCCCCACCACCTCCACCACCACCACCACCCCCAGTGGATAGACTCGCCAGATTTCTGAGACTCCGACCAGCTAAGTTCTCCAGTGCCACTGAACCAATTGTAGCTGATGACTGGCTTCGTTCTGTCAGCAAGGACTTAGTCACCTGTGAGTGCACCGAGGCTGAGAAGATTAGGTTCACCGCTCATCTGTTGGAAGGACCTGCTGCAAGGTGGTGGGAGACTTATCAACTTACCCATCCTATAGATGACTTAGACTGGGAAACCTTCAAAGAGGGATTTCGTACTGCTCACATCTCCTCGGGCATTATGAATCTCAAGAGAGATGAATTCCGTAGTCTGAGGCAGGGTGGAAGGACTCTGAAGGAATACATGGATGACTTCTGTGCTTTGGCAAGGTATGCCCCAGAGGACATTGACACTGATGCTAAGAGGAAGGAGAAGTTCCTCAATGGACTTAAGGGTGAACTGAAGATTCCATTGTCTGTAGCTTATGCACCCAGCTACCAGTCCCTGCTTGATCAAGCCATCACCCTAGACAATAACATCAATAAGGAAGAGAACCGCAAGAGGAAGTTCAGCAAGAACCACACTGAGCCGTTCCACAAGAAGCACCATTCTTCTGAAGGAAGTGGGAGTCACAACTCACATAATCATAACGGTCATTTCAGTAAAGGGAATGGAAACAACTACAACGGCCATAGGCACAATGAAGGATTCAAGGGAGACCATTCCAATAGTCACCCCAATGGTAACAATGGTCATCACAATGGAAACAATGGCCAGCACCATCCCAATTCAGGGGACAATAGGGACTTGTCCAACATCACATGCTACAAGTGTAAGAAGACTGGGCACTTTGCCAAAAGATGCCCCGAGAACAAGCCTGAGGAGGTTACCAAACCTAATCCAGTCCAGAAGGGACAGGCGAACCACCTGTATGTGGAGGAAGTGGTGAATGAACCTAACACTGTGATGGGTATGTCTCCACTCAACTCGTTACAACATTAGTTTTAATTGATACTGGCACATCGCATTCATTCACATCAATAGTTCGATTTACATCCCAATTGCATATTGGTGATATTAGGCTAAACATCTTAAGGGGGTTAGCCTAGATCAGATACTCAGTGTAAAGGAATACCAGCTCCAATACTATATAGTTCTGTTCAGTGGAGTCACCATAGTGAGGAAGAGGCAGCTTGGGAAGATGAAGAAAATCTTCGAGAAGATCACCCCACCTATCTGCTAGCCTTTCCGAAGCACGGGGACATGCTTCATCTTAAGGGGGGTAGTCTGTAACATCCCAGGTTTTTCGAAAAATTAAAAAACTTGCATGCATTCATGGCATCTTTGCATTTGCTCATTTACACATAAAATGATAAGCACAAATATGACACAACCATGGTTACATGCCCTAAATGCAAGGTTCTTATTTATCTACCATGTTATTTTAAGTCAAACCCTTGTTCTATGTTGTCTAAAATAAAGCCCTGATTTTTACAAAATTTTAGAAATTGGTTTGACCCTATTTGGGTTCCTAAATCAAAAGTTATGAATAAAACAGTAAAAAGAAAATGAAAAAAAAGAGAACAAAAAAAAAAGAAAAGAACGGATCGGACCGGCCAAATGGGCCAGCCCGACCGCGTCGGCCCACCTCGGCGGCAAGTCAGCCCGCGCCCAAACCACCTCTCCTTTTTTTCTTTTTTTCCGCTCTCACGGACAGGTGGGACCCGCCCGACAGCGGGCCCGCATGTCGGCGCTCCTACCTCCGACCGTGACCGACACGGATCTCGAACCCGCCGCAGCCCTAACCCTAAGCGGCCCCACCTCGGCGTCAGGCCGTGGGGCACTCCCGCCCCCTATAAATACTGCCCCGGACCCCGCGTCCTTTTCCCAGAACCGCGCCGCTAGCGCTACCGGCCGCCAATTGCTCGACGGAGCGCAGCAAGCGCCGCGCTCCACGAGCAGCCGCCGCCCTAGCCCGCCATTCGCCGCGCCGTCGCCACCCACGCCGCGCCGCATCGCGCCGCACCCCGTGGCCATCTCCGCTGCCGCGATCCCGCCGTAGCCGCCGCCCCTAGCCCTCGAGCCGCCCCGCCGCCCGACCCGCCAGGTAAGCCCGAGCTCCTCTCCCTTTTATTTCTTTTATTTTTTTTTCTTTTTCGCCGGCGCCGTTAGATCTAGATCTGGTGGACCAGATTAGAGCCAATACCGAATCGGTATCGGCCAATCCGAGCGCGCGTGGTAGGCTGAGTCAGCGCCGGTCAATTTTTGGTCAAATACGTTTTAAAATCATTTTGAATCTCAGATTTGTAGCAGATCTTGTAAATTCAATATAAAATCAACCACTGGGCCAAATTTTACAAATTTTATATTTTCGGAAAGCTTACAATCTGTAGAACATCATTATGCAATAATATAGCATAGGTACTGTGATAGATTTCGTATTAAAATTCAGATATAGAATTTGACTATTATACACTATAAAAATTATATAAAATAATCTACCTGGCCAAATTTTATGAATTTGTACTTTCTGGAATCCTCAGATCGTGTACTACAGTATGGTATAGGAGTTGTACAACTTTGATACGTGCACAAACTTGCTTTAGTAAAATCTATTCAAATCAGTAATTCAGTCATAATTCAAATTCTATAAATGATTTTCGAGTAATTCCAATTGCTGTGCCTTTGTATTACTGTAACCTATCCAGGGAGGTCAAATTCATATTTTTACAACACATAATGCTTGCAGTAGCTAATTAATAAGGTTGTATGTGTTAAGTAGATACTCGATTAATGGTTTTTCTAAATCAAATTAAATGTCCAGAATACTTTATTAACATTGCACATATCAGAGAACACATAATGCAACACTTACACACCACCCCTCTTGTGAAGTTAAATTGTTGCATAGCATGCATGCATACATGTCTATGATTGTTCATATCGAATGTTTGTTTATTTGTTGTGATTGTTTGAATAGATTGTGGAGGAGATCAAGGTGGTGCTTGTGATTGCTGTGATTGTGCGGGTTGCTTTGATCAAGGCAAGTGACACTCAAATCCTACTTGTTTTAATTATGCATTAGTGTTTTGAAACTAGTATGCATGGTAGGATTTTGTTTTCAAAAGTAAAGTATTATGCTATGCTTAGCAAACCCTAGTAGTGTGTAGCTACTCCTGAACCCATTGCTAGGATGCTTTAATTTTGCTTTGCAACATCAAATGCCAAATGCTGTTTCGTTATTGGTTGTGAGTGTTTGAAAAATTAAAATTAACAACCTTAATGAAACACCTGGGTGGATTGGTTGATTGGTGGGCGGCTGCTCAGGTCCACGCCCCGAGTGGGCTAAAGTGGTGAATCCCTGAGAGTGCGCAAGTTGTAGAGTGGTCGCTTTTGACTGCACACCTGGTTTTCACCAGGGGATCGTGTGGGGGTTTACTACCTGTGAGGGGTTTTAAGCTTGTGAGTTCCACTTGTGGTTGGCCACCCAGGATTAAAGAGATTACTATGTCGTCCATGTTTTAGTTAGCTTCCAGTGCAGCCTTATGGTATTATGGGCTCTGCCGGGATTAAGTAAGTTGTGAGGGTTCAACTTGTGGCTAGACAGCGGGTGGAGGCGACGGCCAAGGGAACGGGTCTAGTTTGTATGGTTGAATTCTTCTTCTGAAAGATCTTGTCTCATTCTTCTCTTGGGAAGGGTGGGTCGTAAGGTGAAAGTGCACAACCTCTCGAGAGTTAAACCTAAGATCTTAGCCGTGTCCCCGGTTACGGACAATTTGAGCTTCTAGGCAAGGAATGTACGGAAGAATCTCATCATTGTTTTCTGAATGTGTTTAAAATTGAATTAACCTTGAAAAACTCATGGGAGATGTAACCATGTGATTATTCTAAAACCCATGGAGGATTTAACCATGGTGTGATTTCATAATGTCATACAAAGGATTTCAAAATGTTTTGTTTTAAATAAAGTGTAGGATAAAATTGGCTTTATGCAAATTTGCCTAAACTCCACTTGCCAAATATCATGTAGATAGTCATGCCCAAAACTGCCACCATATAAGTGTCATTTGCCAGTACATCATTGTACTGACCTCCATTCGTGGGGCTGCATATTCAAACGTGCAGGTTATTCTGAAGATGGGTACTAGTAGGATCTCGAGTCTACATTCCAACATGTCTGCCTGTGGCGCATGAAGATGATGGAGGCTCATTGAAGTTTATTTCCGCTGTGTTTACTTTGAACAATTATATTTGAGCTAGTCCAAGTGACTATGCAAGTTGTAAGACTTTATTTATCTCCTGTGGATCTACGTTGTAGTAAATTTGATACTATTGCTATGATTACTTCATTTGAAATGTGTGTGCTATCAGTGATCCCGGGAATAGCACTATACACAGGTATCTTGCCTTTATTTAAAAGGTAGGGTGCTACAGAATGGTATCAGAGTATTCATATGTAAAAGAATGGACCGGGGTCCACAGTTCACTAGAGGTGTCTCTCCAATAAGATAACTAACATGCTGGGTGAACAAATTACAGGCGGGCTATTGACAAATAAAGATTCAATACATATCAACGATGATTACTATGTGATTTAATCAGGGCATTACGACAAAGTACATAGACCGCTATCCAGCATGCATCTATGCCTAAATAATCCACCTTCAGGTTATCATCCGAACCCCTTCCAGTATTAAGTTGTAAACAACAGATAATTGCATTAAGTATGGTGCGTAATGTAATCAACACAAATATCCTTAGATAAAGCATCAATGTTTTATCCCTAGTAGCAACAACACATCCACAACCTTAGAACTTTCTGTCACTGTCCCAGATTAAATGGAGGCATGAACCCACTATCGAGCATAATTACTCCCTCTTGGAGTTACAAGTATCAACTTGGCCAGAGCCTCTACTAGCAACGGAGAGCATGCAAGAACATAAACAACACATATATGATAGATTGATAATCAACTTAACATAATATTCTATATTCATCGGATCCCGCCAAACACAACATGTAGCATTACAAATAGATGATCTTGATCATGTTAGGCAGCTCACAAGATCTAAACATGATAGCACAAGAGGAGAAGACAACCATCTAGCTACTGCTATGGACCCATAGTCCAAGGATGAACTACTCACGCATCAATCCGGAGGCGGGCATGATGATGTAGAGCCCTCCGGTGATGATTCCCCTCTCCGGTAGGGTGCCGGAGGCGATCTCCTGAATCCCCCGAGATGGGATTCGCGACGGCGGCGTCTCTGGAAGGTTTTCCGCATCGTGGCTCTCGGTACAGGAGTTTTCGCGATGGAGGCTTTAAGTAGGCGGAAGGGTAGGTCAAAGGGCGTCACGGGGGGCCCACACAACAGGGCCGCGCGGCCAAGGGCCAGGCCGCGCCGCTGGTGTGTCCCCACCTCGTGGCCCCACTTCGTCTCCCTTTCGGTCTTCTGGAAGCTTCGTGTAAAAATAGGCCCCTGGGCGTTGATTTCGTCCAATTCCGAGAATATTTCCTTACTAGGCTTTCTGAAACCAAAAACAGCAGGCAACAGCATCTTGTTAATAGGTTAGTTATGGAAAATGTATAATAATGCTGTAAAGTATGTATAAAACATTCAAGTATTGTAATAAAAGTAGCATGGAACACAAGAAATTATAGATACGTTTGAGACGTATCAAGCATCCCCAAGCTTAGTTCCTACTCGCCCTCGAGTAGGTAAACGATAACACAAATAATTTCTGAAGTGACATGCTACCAACATAATCTTGATCAACATTATTGTAAAGCATATGAGATGAATGGAGTGATCTGAACAAAAGATTGCTAACAAAGATAATGACTAAGCAAATGAATCATATAGCAAAACTTTTCATGAATAGTACTTTCAAACAAGTATCAATAAGACTTGCATAAGAGCTAACTCATAAGCAATAAATTCTAAGTAGAATGAATTGAAGCAACACAAAGGATGATTAAGTTTCAGCAATTGCTTTCAACTTGTAACATGTATATCTCATGGATATTTGTCAACATAGAGTAATATAACAGGTGCAATAAGTAAACATGTGAGAATCAATGCACACAGTTAACACAAGTGTTTGCTTCTAAGATAGAAAGAAGTGGGTAAACTGACTCAACAATAAAGTAAAAGATTGGCCCTTCGCAGAGGGAAGCATTGATTACTATTTTTGTGCTAGAGCTTTTGTTTTGAAAACATAAAAACAATTTTGTCAACGGTAGTAATAATTCATATGTGCTATGCATAATACTTCCTACAAGTTGCATGTCTCATGCATAGAGTACTAATAGTGCTCGCACCTTGTCCTACTTAGCTCGGAAACACGGATTCTCATCGCATAACATATGTTTCAACCAAGTGTCACAAAGGGGTACCTCTATGCCGCCTGTACAAGTGTCTAAGGAGAAAGCACGCATTGGATTTCTCGCTTTTGATTATTCTCAACTTAGACATCCATACCGGGACAACATAGACAACAAATAATGGACTCCTCTTTTAATGCTTAAGCATTCAACAACAGTTAATATTCTCATAAGAGATTGAGGTTGTATGTCCAAACTGAAACTTCCACCATGATACATGGCTTTAGTTAGCGGCCCAATGTTCTTCTCTAACATATGCATACTCAAACCATTTGATCATGAAATCGCACTTACTTCAGACAAGACGAACATGCATAGCATCTCACATGATATCCAACAAAGGTAAAAAGTTGATGGCGTCCCCAGAAACATGGTTACCGCTCAACAAGCAACTTATAAGAATTAAGACACATAACTACATATTCATCACCACAATAGTTTTTAAGCTATTTGTCCCATGAGCTATATATTGTAAAGGTAGAGGATAGAAATTTAAAGGTAGCACTCAAGTAATTTACTTTGGAATGGCAGAAAAATACCATATAGTAGGTAGATATGGTGGACACAAATGGCATGGGTTTTGGCTCAAGGTGTTTGGATGCACGAGAAGCATTTCCTCTCAGTACAAGGTTTGGGCTAGCAAGGTTGTTTGAAGCAAACACAAGTATGAACAGGTACAGCAAAACTCACACAAAAACATATTGCAAGCATTATAAGGCTCTACACTGTCTTCCTTGTTGTTCAAACACTTTACCCGAAAATATCTAGACTTAGAGAGAACAATCATGCAAACCAAATTAAACAAGCTCTACGGTAGTTCTTCATTAATAGATTAAACTACATGATGCAAGAGCTTAAACATGATCTATGAGAGCTCAAACAATTGCCAAATTTACCAAACCATATGCAGCATTTTCCGATTCCAACCAAATAGCAATCTAACGAAGCAATCAGCTTTCGCCATGAACATTAAAGCACAAATAAGAACACAAGTGTTCCATAAGAAAAAGCGGAGCGTAATATCTCCAATATAAGGATGGTGGGATCCAACTATATTCAAAACAAAACAAAAATAAAAGCAAACCGACGCTCCAAGTAAAGAACATAGGAATGTGACGGAATAAAAATATAGTTTCACTAGAAGTGACCTGATAATGTTGTCGATGAAAAAGGGGATGCCTTGGGCATCCCCAAGCTTATATGCTTGAGTCTTCTTAAAATATGCAGGGATGAACCACCGGGGCATCCCCAAGCTTAGACCTTTCACTCTTCTTGATCATAGTATATCATCCTCTTCTCTTGACCCTTGAAAACTTCCTTCACACAAACTTCAAGCAAACTCATTAGAGGGTTAGTGCATAACCAAAATTCACATATTCAGAGGTGACACAATCATTATTAACACTTCTGGACATTGCACAAAGCTTCTGAAAGTTAATGGAACAAAGAAACTCATTCAACATAGCAAAAGCGGCAATGCGAAATAAAAGACAGAATCTGTCAAAACAGAACAGTCCGTAAAGATGAATCTGACAGGGGCACTTAAATTGCTCAAATGGAAAAACTCAAAACTAATGAAAGTTGCGTACATATCTGAGGATCATGCTCGTAAATTTTCAGATTTTTTCGATTTTTTTACAGAGACTTCTGCGAGAATTCGTGACAGACAGCAATGCTGTTTCTGCGCAGCGATCCCAAATATAGCATCAACTTTAACATAAAAACTTTACTTGGCACAAAAACATGATAAGGAGAGGTTGCTACAGTAGTAAACAACTTCCAAGACTCAACAATACAGTAAATAAAATGAAACTTGGGTTATCTCCCAAGAAGTGTTTTTCTTTAACGCCTTTCAGCTAGGCGCAGAAAGTGCAAATCAAGTATTTTCAAGAGATGATGCATCAACATTATTACCAGGGGTGTCAGGGGTTTCCTCAACAATACATGTTATCTTATCTATGTAAGTTTCAGAGGCTCCCTTTTCATTACTCTTAGGCTTGCTATTCTCATCAAATAAATTTTCGGGAACAATCCAATCATAATTCTTTTCTAGTGCCTCGAACATTCCTACAAGCTTGCAGGGTATTGATGTCTTAATATCCCCTCCATCATTAACATTATTAGTGTACTTTATCCTATCAATGTCCATCTTCTCAAGGGTACTAGCAAAGTTGGTGTAAGAACCAAGCATTTTATATTTAGTAAAGACTTTTCTAGCCTCTCTTGCTACACCACCAAATTCTTTTAGAAGAGTTTCTAAGACAAAATCTTTCTTTTCTCCTTCCTCCATATCAGAGAGTGTAAGAAACATATGCTGAATTATAGGATTAAGATTAACAAATTTAATTTCCAACATGTGTACTAGAGAAGCAACAACAATTTCATAAGTAGGAGCAAGTTCTACCAAGTGTCTATCTTCAAAATCTTCAGCTATACTAACATGAGTGAAAAAATCTTCTATATTATCTCTTCCAATTATAGACCCTCGGCCTACCGGTATGTCTTTTAGAGCGTACTTAGGAGGAAACATGATGAAGTAAACAAAAAGTAAACTAAACAAGTAAAGTAGAGACAAGTAACTATTTTTTTGTGTTTTTGATATAGAGAACAAGATAGTAAATAAAGTAAAGCTAGCAACTAATTTTTTTGTGTTTTGTTTAAGTGCAGCAAACAAAGTAGTAAATAAAATAAAGCAAGACAAAAACAAAGTAAAGAGATTGGAAGTGGAGACTCCCCTTGCAGCGTGTCTTGATCTCCCCGGCAACGGCGCCAGAAAAAGTGCTTGATGCGCGTAGATGTACACGTCCGTTGGGAACCCCAAGAGGAAGGTATGATGCGCACAGTAGCAAGTTTTCCCTCAGAAAGAAACCAAGGTTATCGAACCAGTAGGAGCCAAGAAGCACGTGAAGGTTGTTGGTGGAGGAGTGTAGTGCGGCGCAACACCAGTGAAACCGGCGCCAACGTGGAACCTGCACAACACAATCAAAGTACTTTGCCCCAACGTAACAGTGAGGTTGTCAATCTCACCGGCTTGCTGAAAACAAAGGATTAAACGTATCGAGTGGAAGATGGTGTTTGTTTGCAAAGAATAGTAAAAACAGTAGATTGTATTCAGATGTAAAAGAATGGACCGGGGTCCACAGTTCACTAGAGGTGTCTCTCCAATAAGATAACTAACATGCTGGGTGAACAAATTACAGGCGGGCAATTGACAAATAAAGATTCAATACATATCAACGATGATTACTATGTGATTTAATCAGGGCATTACGACAAAGTACATAGACCGCTATCCAGCATGCATCTATGCCTAAATAATCCACCTTCAGGTTATCATCCGAACCCCTTCCGGTATTAAGTTGTAAACAACAGATAATTTCATTAAGTATGGTGCGTAATGTAATCAACACAAATATCCTTAGATAAAGCATCAATGTTTTATCCCTAGTAGCAACAGCACATCCACAACTGATGGCGTGTAACTCACACGTTCGTTGGGAACCCCAAGAGGAAGGTATGATGCGCACAGTAGCAAGTTTTCTCAAAGAAACCAGGTTTAATCGAACCAGGAGGAGCCACAAGCACGTTGAAGGTTGATGGTGGGAAATGTGATGCGGCGCAACAACAGGGATTCCGGCGCCAACGTGGAACCTGCACAACACAACCCAGTACTTTGCCCCAACGAAAATGAGGTTGTCAATCTCACCGCTTGCAACAAAGGATTAACCGTATTGTGTGGAAGATGATTGTTTGCAAGAAAACAGTAAAACAAGTATTGCAGAGATTGTATGCTATGTAAAGAATAGGACCGGGGTCCATAGTTCACTAGAGGTGTCTCTCCCATAAGATAAAAGCATGTTGGGTGAACAAATTACAGTCGGGCAATTGACAAATAGAGAAGGGCATAACAATGCATATACATGATATGATAAATATAGTGAGATTTAATCCGGGCATTACGACAAAGTACATAGATCCAATCGCATCTATGCCTAAAGTCCACCTTCAGGTTATCATCCGAACCCCCATTCAGTATTAAGTTGCAAAGCAACAGACAATTGCATTATGTAAAGCGACAACTACATCCTTAGACATAGAATCAATGTTTTATCCCTAGTGGCAACAACACATCACAACCTTAGAACTTTCTGTCACTGTCCCAGGTGTCAATGAAGGCATGAACCCACTATCGAGCATAAATACTCCCTCTTGGAGTTAAAGTAAACTTGGCCAGAGCCTCTACTAATAACGGAGAGCATGCAAGATCATAAACAACACATAAACAATAGATTGATAATCACCATAACATAGTATTCTCTATCCATCGGATCCCGACAAACACAACATATAGTATTACAGATAGATGATCTTGATCATGTTAGGCAGCTCACAAGATCCAACAATGAAGCACAATTAGGAGAAGACGACCATCTAGCTACTGCTATGAACCCATAGTCCAGGGGTGAATGATACGTCTCCAACGTATCAATAATTTCTTATGTTCCATGCTACTTTATTGATGATACCTACATATTTTATGCACATTATATGTCATATTTATGCATTTTCCGGAACTAACCTATTAACAAGATACCGAAGAGCCAGCTGTCTGCTGCTTTTGGTTTCAGAAATCCTAGTAAGGAAATATTTCGGAATTGGACGAAACTTTCGCCCGTGGTCCTATTTTTGCACGAAGCTTCCAAGACCGAAGAGATAACGAAGGGGGCCACGAGGCAGCCAGGGCATAGGCGGCGCGGCCCCTTGGCCGCGCGGCTACCCCCGGGCACCTCGTGGGCCCCCCGCGTTGACCTTCCGCCTACTTAAAGCCTCCGTCAAAACCCCAGTACCGAGAGCCACGATACGGAAAACCTTCCAGACGCGCCGCCGCGAATCCCATCTCGGGGGATTCAGGAGATCGCCTCCGGCACCCGCCCGGAGAGGGGATTCATCTCCCGGAGGACTCTACACCGCCATGGTCGCCTCCGGAGTGATGAGTGAGTAGTTCACCCCTGGACCATGGGTCCATAGCAGTAGCTAGATGGTCGTCTTCTCCTTGTTGTGCTTCATTGTTGGATCTTGTGAGCTGCCTAACATGATCAAGATCATCTATATGTAATTCTATATGTTGTGTTTGTCGGGATCCGATGGATAGAGAGTACTATGATTATGGTGATTATCAATCTATTGTTTATGTGTTGTTTATGATCTTGCATGCTCTCCGTTATTAGTAGAGGCTCTGGCCAAGTTTGTACTCTTAACTCCAAGAGGGAGTATTTATGCTCGATAGTGGGTTCATGCCTCCATTGAATCTGGGACAGTGACAGAAAGTTCTAAGGTTGTGGATGTGATGTTGCCACTAGGGATAAAACATTGATTCTATGTCTAAGGATGTAGTTGTCATTACATTACGCACCATACTTAATGCAATTGTCTGTTGCTTAGCAACTTAATACTGAGGGGGTTCGGATGATAACCTGAAGGTGGACTTTTTAGGCATAGATGCAGTTGGATGGCGGTCTATGTATTTTGTCGTAATGCCCAATTAAATCTCACTATATTTATCATATCATGTATATGCATTGTTATGCCTTTCTCTATTTGTCAATTGCCCGACTGTAATTTGTTCACCCAACATGCTTTTATCTTATGGGAGAGACACCTCTAGTGAACTGTGGACCCCGGTCCTATTCTTTACATAGCATACAATCTACTGTTTTACTATTTTCTTTGCAAACATCTTCCACTCGATACGCTTAATCCTTTGTTACAGCAAGCCGGTGAGATTGACAACCTCACTGCTTCGTTGGGGCAAAGTACTTTGGTTTTGTTGTGCATTCCACGTTGGCGCAGGAATCCCTGGTGTTGCGCCGCATCACATTTCGCGACCATCAACCTTCAACGTGCTTCTTGGCTCCTACTGGTTCGATTAAACCTTGGTTTCTTTCGAGGGAAAACTTGCTACCGTGCGCATCATACCTTCCTCTTGGGGTTCCCAACGAACGTGTGAGTTACACGCCATCAAGCTCTTTTTCTGGCGCCGTTGCCGGGAGATCAAGACACGCTGCAAGGGGAGTCTCCACTCTCAATCTCTTTACTTTGTTTTTGTCTTGCTTTATTTTATTTACTACTTTGTTTGCTGCACTAAATCAAAACAAAAAAATTAGTTGCTAGTTTTACTTTATTTACTGTCTTGCTCTCTATATCAAAAACACAAAAAAATTAGTTACTTGCATTTACTTTATCTAGTTTGTTTTATTTACCGTTGCTAAAATGAATACCCCTGAAAATACTAAGTTGTGTGACTTCACAAATGCAAATAATAATGATTTCCTATGCACACCTATTGCTCCACCTGCTACTACAGCAGAATTCTTTGAAATTAAACCTGCTTTACTAAATCTTGTCATGAGAGATCAATTTTCTGGTGTTAGTTCTGATGATGCTGCTGCCCATCTCAATAATTTTGTTGAACTTTGTGAAATGCAAAAGTATAAAGATGTAGATGGTGATATTATTAAATTGAAAGTGTTTCCTTTCTCATTAAGAGGAAGAGCTAAAGATTGGTTGCTATCTTTGCCTAAGAATAGTATTGATTCATGGACTAAATGCAAGGATGCTTTTATTGGTAGATATTATCCTCCCGCTAAAATTATATCTTTGAGAAGTAGCATAATGAATTTTAAACAATTAGATACTGAACATGTTGCTCAAGCATGGGAGAGAATGAAAACTTTGGTAAAGAATTGCCCAACCCATGGACTGACTACTTGGATGATCATCCAAACCTTCTATGCAGGACTAAATTTTTCTTCGCGGAATTTATTGGATTCAGCTGCTGGAGGTACCTTTATGTCCATCACATTGGGGGCGGCTACAAAACTTCTTGATGATATGATGATAAATTACTCTGAATGGCACACGGAAAGAGCTCCACAAGGTAAGAAGGTAAATTCTGTTGAAGAAACCTCTTCCTTGAGTGATAAGATTGATGTGATTATGTCTATGCTTGTGAATGGTAGATCTAATGTTGATCCAAATAATGTTCCTTTAGCTTCATTGGTTGCTCAAGAAGAAAATGTTGATGTGAATTTCATTAAAAATAATAATTTCAACAACAATGCTTATAGGAACAACTCTGGTAATAACTATAGGCCATATCCTTCTGCTAATGGTAATGGTTATGGTAATTCTTATGGGAATTCTTACAATAATAATAGGAGTGTACCCTCTGGTCTTGAAGCTATGCTTAAATAATTTATTAGTACACAAACTGCTTTTAACAAATCTGTTGAGGAAAAGCTTGATAAAATTGATACTATTGCTTCTAGAGTTGATAGACTTGCCTCTGATGTTAATCTTTTAAAATTGAAAGTTATGCCTAATAATGATATTGATAATAAGATTACTACTACAGCAAATGCCATCCAAGTTAGAATTAATGAGAATATAAGATTAATGGCTGAACTGCGTGCTAGGTGGGATAGAGAAGAAAATGAAAAACTAGCTAAAGAGAATAATGTAGCTAAAGTTTGGACTATTACCACCACTAGTAATGCTAATTCTTCACATGTTGCTGCACCTCCTACTATCAATGGTAAAATAATTGGTGTTGGCAATGTTTCTACTCCTAGTGCAAAGCGTACAAAACTCCTGAAATTGCTAAAACTGCTGAAACGCTTGTGATAAAACTGCTGAAATTTTTTCCAACCTTGGGAACAATGATCCCATTGCTGTAGCTCATAATGATTTATATTTTGATGATTGCCACATCTCTGAAGTTATAAAGTTCTTACAAAAACTTGCTAAAAGTCCTAATGCTAGTGCTATAAATTTAGCCTTTACAAAACATATTACAAATGCTCTCATAAAAGCTAGAGAAGAGAAACTTAAACTTGAAACTTCTATTCCTAGAAAGTTAGAGGATGGTTGGGAGCCCATCATTAAAATGAAATTCAATGACTTTGAATGTAATGCTTTATGTGATCTTGGTGCAAGTATTTCTGTTATGCCTAAAAAGATTTATGATATGCTTGACTTGCCACCATTGAAGAATTGTTATTTGGATGTTAATCTTGCCGATAATGTTAAAAAGAAACCTTTGGGGAGGATTGATAATGTGCATATTACGGTTAACAATAACCTTGTCCCCGTTGATTTTGTTGTCTTGGATATCGAATGCAATGCATCTTGTCCTATTGTGTTGGGAAGACCTTTTCTTCGAACCGTTGGTGCTGTTATTGATATGAGGGAAGGTAATATTAAATATCAATTTCCTCTCAAGAAAGGTATGGAACACTTCCCTAGAAAGAGAATGAAGTTGCTTTTGATTCTATTATTAGAACAAGTTATAATGTTGATGCTTCATCTCTCGATGTTACTTGATTTGCACTTTCTGCGCCTAGCTGAAAGGCGTTAAAGAAAAGCGCTTATGGGAGACAACCCATGTTTTTACCTACAGCAATTTTTTGTTTTGTTGAGTCTTGGAAGTTGTTTACTACTGTAGCAACCTCTCCTTATCATGTTTTTGTGCCAAGTAAAGTTTCTATGTCAAAGTTGATGTTATATTTGGGATCGCTGCGCAGAAACAGCATTGCTGTCTGTCACGAATCTGGGCACAGTTCTCTGTAGAAAATTCAAAAAAATCTGCCAATTTACGAGCGTGATCCTCAGATATGTACGCAACTTTCATTAGTTTTGAGTTTTTCCATTTGAGCAAGTCTGGTGCCAGCTTTAAATTCCTTTACGGACTGTTCTGTTTTTGACAGATTCTGCCTTTTATTTCGCATTGCCTCTTTTGCTATATTGGATTTATTTCTTTGATCCATTAATGTCCAGTAGCATTATGCAATGTCCAGAAGTGAAAATAATGATTGTGTCACCTCTGAATGAGTGAATTATTAATTGTGCACTAACCCTCTAATGAGTTTGCATGAAGTTTGGTGTGAAGGAAGTTTTCAAGGGTCAAGAGAGGAGAATGATATACTATGATCAAGAGGAGTGAAAGCTCTAAGCTTGGGGATGCCCCCGTGGTTCACCCCTGCATATTTTAAGAAGACTCAAGCGTTTAAGCTTGGGGATGCCCAAGGCATCCCCTCTTCATCGACAACATCATCAGGTTCCTCCCCGAAACTATATTTTTATTCAATCACATCTTGTATTCTTTACTTGGAGCGTCGGTTTGTTTTTGTTTTTGTCTTTGTTTGAATAAAATGGATCCTAGCATTCACTTTGTGGGAGAGAGACACGCTCCGCTGTTGCATATGGACACATGTGTCCTTAGGCTTTACTCATAATGTTCATGGCGAAGTTTCTCCTTCGTTAAATTGTTATATGGTTGGAATTGGAAAATGCTACATGTAGTAATTCTAAAATGCCTTGGATAATGTGATACTTGGCAATTGTTGTGCTCATGTTTAAGCTCTTGCATCATATGCTTTGCACCCATTAATGAAGAAATACATAGAGCTTGCTAAAATTTGATTTGCATATTTGGTTTCTCTAAGGTCTAGATAATATCTAGTATTGAGTTTTGAACAACAAGGAAGACGGTGTAGAGTCTTATAATGTTTACAATATGTCTTTTATGTGAGTTTTGCTGCACCTGTTCATCCTTGAGTTTGCTTCAAATAACCTTGCTAGCCTAAACCTTGTATCGAGAGGGAATACTTCTCATGCATCCAAAATCCTTGAGCCAACTACTATGCCATTTGTGTCCACCATACCTACCTACTACATGGTATTTCTCCGCCATTCCAAAGTAAATTGCTTGAGTGCTACCTTTAAAATTCCATCATTCACCTTTGCAATATATAGCTCATGGGACAAAATAGCCTTAAAAACTATCGTAGTATTGAATATGTACTTATGCACTTTATCTTTTATTAAGTTGCTTGTTGTGCGATAACCATGCTTCTGGGGAACGCCATCAACTATTGTTGAATATCATGTGAGTTGCTATGCATGTCCGTCTTGTCTGAAGGATCTATCATTTTAGTGGTTGGAGCATGCAAAATTGTTAGAGAAGAACATTGGGCCGCTAACTAAAGCCATGAACCATGGTTGAAGTTTCAGTTTTGGACATATATCCTCAATCTCATATGAGAATAATAATTGTTGCTACATGCTTATGCATTTAAGAGGAGTCCATTATCTGTTGTCCATGTTGTCCCGGTATGGATGTCTAAGTTGAGAATAATCAAAAGCGAGAAATCCAAAATGCGAGCATTCTCCTTAGACCTTTGTACAGGCGGCATGGAGGTACCCCTTTGTGACACTTGGTTGAAACATGGCATGCAAAGATCCGGTAGTCCAAGCTAAGTAGGACGAGGTGCGGACACTATTAGTACACTATGCATGAGGCTTGCAACTTGTAAGATATAATTTACATAACTCATATGCTTTATTACTACCGTTGACAAAATTGTTTCATGTTTTCAAAATAAAAGCTCTAGCACAAATACAGCAATCGATGCTTTCCTCTTGAAGGACCATTCTTTTACTTTTATTGTTGAGTCAGTTTACCCATCTCCTTCCACCTTAAGAAGCAAACACTTGTGTGAACTGTGCATTGATTCCTACATACTTGCATATTGCACTTGTTATATTACTTTATGTTGACAATATCCATGAGATATACATGTTATAAGTTGAAAGAAACCGCTGAAACTTCATCTTCCTTTGTGTTGCTTCAACACCTTTACTTTGATTTATTGCTTTATGAGTTAACTCTTATGCAAGACTTATTGATGCTTGTCTTGAAGTACTATTCATGAAAAGTCTTTGCTTTATGATTCAGTTGTTTACTCATGTCATTACCTTTGTTTTGATCGCTGCATTCATTACATATGTTTACAAATAGTATGATCAAGATTATGATGGCATGTCACTTCAGAAATTATCTTTGTTATCGTTTTACCTCGGGACGAGCAGAACTAAGCTTGGGGATGCTGATACGTCTCCAACGTATCAATAATTTCTTATGTTCCATGCTACTTTATTGATGATACCTACATGTTTTATGCACATTATATGTCATATTTATGCATTTTCTGGAACTAACCTATTAACAAGATGCCGAAGAGCCAGTTGTGTTTCTGCTGTTTTTGGTTTCAGAAATCCTAGTAAGGAAATATTCTCGGAATTGGACGAAACTTTCCCAGGGTCCTATTTTTGCACGAAGCTTCCAGAAGACCGAAGAGATAACGAAGTGGGGCCACGAGGCAGCCAGGGCATAGGGCGGCGCGGCCAGGAGGGGATTCATCTCCCGGAGGAATCTACACCGCCATGGTCGCCTCCGGAGTGATGAGTGAGTAGTTCACCCCTGGACCATGGGTCCATAGCAGTAGCTAGATGGTCGTCTTCTCCTTGTTGTGCTTCATTGTTGGATCTTGTGAGCTGCCTAACATGATCAAGATCATCTATATGTAATTCTATATGTTGTGTTTGTCGGGATCCGATGGATAGAGAGTACTATGATTATGGTGATTATCAATCTATTGTTTATGTGTTGTTTATGATCTTGCATGCTCTCCGTTATTAGTAGAGGCTCTGGCCAAGTTTGTATCTCGATAGTGGGTTCATGCCTCCATTGAATCTGGGACAGTGACAGAAAGTTCTAAGGTTGTGGATGTGTTGTTGCCACTAGGGATAAAACATTGATTCTATGTCTAAGGATGTAGTTGTCGATTACATTACGCACCATACTTAATGCAATTGTCTGTTGCTTAGCAACTTAATACTGAATGGGGTTCGGATGATAACCTGAAGGTGGACTTTTTAGGCATAGATGCAGTTGGATGGCGGTCTATGTATTTTGTCGTAATGCCCAATTAAATCTCACTATATTTATCATATCATGTATATGCATTGTTATGCCTTTCTCTATTTGTCAATTGCCCGACGTAATTTGTTCACCCAACATGCTTTTATCTTATGGGAGAGACACCTCTAGTGAACTGTGGACCCCGGTCCTATTCTTTACATAGCATACAATCTACTTGTTTTACTATTTTCTTTGCAAACATCTTCCACTCGATACGCTTAATCCTTTGTTACAGCAAGCCGGTGAGATTGACAACCTCACTGCTTCGTTGGGGCAAAGTACTTTGGTTTGTTGTGCAGATTCCACGTTGGCGCAGGAATCCCTGGTGTTGCGCCGCATCACATTTCGCGACCATCAACCTTCAACGTGCTTCTTGGCTCCTACTGGTTCGATTAAACCTTGGTTTCTTTCTGAGGGAAACTTGCTACGTGCGCATCATACCTTCCTCTTGGGGTTCCCAACGAACGTGTGAGTTACACGCCATGAACTACTCACTCATCACTCCGGAGGCGACCATGTGTAGAGTCCTCCGGGAGATGAATCCCCTCTCCGGCAGGTGCCGGAGGCGATCTCCTGAATCCCCGAGATGGGATTCGCGGCGGCGTCTCTGGAAGGTTTTCCGTATCGTGGCTCTCGGTACGGGGGTTTCGCGACGGAGGCTATAGGCGGAAGGGCAACGTGGGGGGCCACACGAGGGCCCCACACCACAGGTCGGCGCGGCCAAGGCCTGGGCCGCCCGCCCTATGGTGGCGGCCTCGTGGCCCCACTTCCCTCGGTCTTCTCGAAGCTTCGTGCAAAAATAGGACCCTGGGAGGTGATTTCGTCCAATTCCGAGAATATTTCCTTACTAGGATTTCTGAAACCAAAAACAGCAGAAACAGCAACTGGCTCTTCGGCATCTTGTTAATAGGTTAGTTCCAGTAAAATGCGTAAATACGACATATAATGTGCATAAAACATGTAGGTATCATCAATAAAGTAGCATGGAACATAAGAAATTATCGATACGTTGGAGACGTATCAGCATCCGCAAGCTTAGTTCTGCTCGTCCCGAGCAGGTAAAACGATAACAAAGATAATTTCTGAAGTGACATGCCATCATAATCTTGATCATACTATTTGTAAACATATGTAATGAATGCAGCGATCAAAACAATGGTAATGACATGAGTAAACAAGTGAATCATAAAGCAAAGACTTTTCATGAATAGTACTTCAAGACAAGCATCAATAAGTCTTGCATAAGAGTTAACTCATAAAGCAATAAATCAAAGTAAAGGTGTTGAAGCAACACAAAGGAAGATTAAATTTCAGCGGTTGCTTTCAACTTATAACATGTATATCTCATGGATAGTGTCAACATAAAGTAATATAACAAGTGCAATATGCAAGTATGTAGGAATCAATGCACAGTTCACACAAGTGTTTGCTTCTTAAGGTGGAGGGAGATAGGTAAACTGACTCAACAATAAAAGTAAAAGAATGGCCCTTCAAAGAGGAAAGCATCGATTGCTATATTTGTGCTAGAGCTTTTATTTTGAAAACATGAAACAATTTTGTCAACGGTAGTAATAAAGCATATGAGTTATGTAAATTATATCTTACAAGTTGCAAGCCTCATGCATAGTATACTAATAGTGCCCGCACCTTGTCCTACTTAGCTTGGACTACCGGATCTTCGCAATGCCATGTTTCAACCAAGTGTCACTGTACAAAGGTCTAAGGAGAAAGCTCGCATTTTGGATTTCTCGCTTTTGATTATTCTCAACTTAGACATCCATACCGGGACAACATGGACAACAGATAATGGACTCCTCTTAAATGCATAAGCATGTAGCAACAATTATTATTCTCATATGAGATTGAGGATATATGTCCAAAACTGAAACTTCAACCATGATTCATGGCTTTAGTTAGCGGCCCAATGTTCTTCTCTAACAATTTGCATGCTCCAATCATTAAGGTGATAGATCCTTCAGACAAGACGGACATGCATAGCAACTCACATGATATTCAACAAAGAATAGTTGATGGCGTTCCCCAGAAGCATGGTTATCGCACAACAAGCAACTTAATAAAAGATAAAGTGCATAAGTACATATTCAATACTACGATAGTTTTTAAGGCTATTTTGTCCCATGAGCTATATATTGCAAAGGTGAATGATGGAATTGGTAGCACTCAAGCAATTTACTTTGGAATGGCGGAGAATACCATGTAGTAGGTAGGTATGGTGGACACAAATGGCATAGTGGTTGGCTCAAGGATTTTGGATGCATGAGAAGTATTCCCTCTCGATACAAGGTTTAGGCTAGCAAGGTTATTTGAAGCAAACTCAAGGATGAACCGGTGCAGCAAAACTCACATAAAAGACATATTGTAAACATTATAAGACTCTACACCGTCTTCCTTGTTGTTCAAAACTCAATATTAGATATTATCTAGACCTTAGAGAGACCAAATATGCAAATCAAATTTTAAGCAAGCTCTATGTATTTCTTCATTAATGGGTGCAAAGTATATGATGCAAGAGCTTAAACATGAGCACAACAATTGCCAAGTATCACATTATCCAAGACATTTTAGAATTACTACATGTAGCATTTTCCAATTCCAACCATATAACAATTTAATGAAGAAGAAACTTCACCTTGAACATTATGAGTAAAGCCTAAGGACATATTGTCCATATGCAACAGCGGAGCGTGTCTCTCTCCCACAAAGTGAATGCTAGGATCCATTTTATTCAAACAAAAACAAAAACAAAAACAAACCGACGCTCCAAGTAAAGAACACAAGATGTGATTGAATAAAAATATAGTTTCAGGGGAGGAACCTGATGATGTTGTCGATGAAGAAGGGGATGCCTTGGGCATCCCCAAGCTTAGACGCTTGAGTCTTCTTAAAATATGCAGGGGTAAACCACGGGGCATCCCCAAGCTTAGAGCTTTCACTCCTCTTGATCATAGTATATCATACTCCTCTCTTGACCCTTGAAAACTTCCTTCACACCAAACTTCAAGCAAACTCATTACAGGGTTAGTGCACAATTGATAATTCACACATTCAGAGGTGACACAAACATTCTTTATACTTCTGGACATTGCATAAAGCTACTGGACATTAATGGATCAAAGAAATAAATCCAACATAGCAAAAGAGGCAATGCGAAATAAAAGGCAGAATCTGTCAAAAACAGAACAGTCCGTAAAGACGAATTTTAAAATGGCACCAGACTTGCTCAAATGGAAAAACTCAAAACTAATGAAAGTTGCGTACATATCTGAGGATCACGCTCGTAAATTGGCAGATTTTTTCGAATTTTCTACAGAGACTTAGGCCCAGATTCGTGACAGACAGCAATGCTGTTTCTGCGCAGCGATCCCAAATATAACATCAACTTTGACATAGAAACTTTACTTGGCACAAAAACATGATAAGGAGAGGTTGCTACAGTAGTAAACAACTTCCAAGACTCAAATATAAAACAAAGTACTGTAGTAAAAACATGGGTTGTTGATACGTCTCCAACGTATCGATAATTTCTTATGTTCCATGCTACTTTATTGATGATACATACATGTTTTATGCACATTATATGTCATATTTATGCATTTTCTGGAACTAACCTATTAACAAGATGCCGAAGAGCCAGTTGTTGTTTTCTGCTGTTTGGTTTCAGAAATCCTAGTAAGGAAATATTCTCGGAATTGGACGAAATCAACGCCCAGGGTCCTATTTTTGCACGGAGCTTCCAGAAGACCGAAGAGATAACGAAGTGGGGCGACGAGGCCCCGCCACCATAGGGCCGCGCGAGAGGGGGCCCGCCGCCCTATGGTGTGGGCCCCTCGTCGCCCCCGACCTACCCTTCCGCCTACTTAAAGCCTCCGTCGCGAAAACCCCAGTACCGAGAGCCACGATACGGAAAACCTTCCAGAGACGCCGCCGCGAATCCCATCTCGGGGATTCAGGAGATCGCCGGCACCCTGCCGGAGAGGGGATTCATCTCCCGGAGGACTCTTCATCACCATGATCGCCTCCGGAGTGATGAGTGAGTAGTTCACCCCTGGACCATGGGTCCATAGCAGTAGCTAGATGGTCGTCTTCTCCTTGTTGTGCTTCCTTACTAGGATTTCTGAAACCAAAAACAGCAGAAAACAGCAACTGGCTCTTCGGTATCTTGTTAATAGGTTAGTTCTAGAAAATGCATAAATATGACATATAATGTGCATAAAATATGTAGGTATCATCAATAAAGTAGCATGGAACATAAGAAATTATTGATACGTTGGAGACGTATCATTCACCCCTGGACTATGGGTTCATAGCAGTAGCTAGATGGTCGTCTTCTCCTAATTGTGCTTCATTGTTGGATCTTGTGAGCTGCCTAACATGATCAAGATCATCTATCTGTAATACTATATGTTGTGTTTGTCGGGATCCGATGGATAGAGAATACTATGTTATGGTGATTATCAATCTATTGTTTATGTGTTGTTTATGATCTTGCATGCTCTCCGTTATTAGTAGAGGCTCTGGCCAAGTTTGTACTCTTAACTCCAAGAGGGAGTATTTATGCTCGATAGTGGGTTCATGCCTTCATTGACACCTGGGACAGTGACAGAAAGTTCTAAGGTTGTGATGTGCTGTTGCCACTAGGGATAAAACATTGATTCTATGTCTAAGGATGTAGTTGTCGATTACATTACGCACCATACTTAATGCAATTGTCTGTTGCTTTGCAACTTAATACTGAATGGGGTTCGGATGATAACCTGAAGGTGGACTTTTTAGGCATAGATGCAGTTGGATGGCGGTCTATGTACTTTGTCGTAATGCCCGGATTAAATCTCACTATATTTATCATATCATGTACATGCATTGTTATGCCCTTCTCTATTTGTCAATTGCCCGACTGTAATTTGTTTACCCAACATGCTTTTATCTTATGGGAGAGACACCTCTAGTGAACTGTGGACCCCGGTCCTATTCTTTACATAGCATACAATCTACTGCAATTGTGTTTTACTGTTTTCTTGCAAACAATCATCTTCCACTCGATACGTTTAATCCTTTGTTACAGCAAGCCGGTGAGATTGACAACCTCACTGCTTCGTTGGGGCAAAGTACTTTGGTTTTGTTGTGCAGATTCCACGTTGGCGCCGGAATCCCTGTTGTTGCGCCGCATCACATTTCGCCACCATCAACCTTCAACGTGCTTCTTGGCTCCTCCTGGTTCGATTAAACCTTGGTTTCTTTCTGAGGGAAAACTTGCTACTGTGCGCATCATACCTTTCTCTTGGGGTTCCCAACGAACGTGTGAGTTACACGCCATCAAGCTCTTTTTCTGCGCCGTTGCCGGGGAGATCAAGACACGCTGCAAGGGGAGTCTCCACTTCTCAATCTCTTTACTTTGTTTTTGTCTTGCTTTATTTTATTTACTACTTTGTTTGCTGCACCTAAACAAAACACACAAAAATTAGTTGCTAGTTTTACTTTATTTATTGTCTTGCTCTCTATATCAAAAACACAAAAAAATTAGTTACTTGTCTTTACTTTGCCTAGTTTACTTTATTGCTACTAAAATGAGTAATCCTGAAGTTGAAGTTCGTTCTTTTAAGCAACAAGGTGGAGAAAGTTTTAAAGATGCTTGGTATAGAATTAGTAATGCTCATCATAGGTGCATTAAGAAACACTCCACTACTATCCTTCTTAGGAACTTTTATGTTGGTTTATCTAGTTGGAATAGGTATGTTCTTGATACTCTTTCGGGAGGCAATTTCCTAGGTACTCCCGCTTTAGAAGCTAGTTGCATCATTGAGAGTCTAGTTGGAATACCACCTGTTAATGAAGTTAAAATTGAAATCTCTCTTGAAGATGTTATGAAAAAATTGGAAACCATAGAGAAAATTTTTCCAAGTGTTGAAACTAAATTGGGAATGTTATTTGACAAAACTTATGAACTTGATAAATCCTTAGGAGGAATTGATGAAAGAATTAGTGTCCTAGGAACTTGTGTTGTCCATGATAATCAAACCAATAGGATTGATGAACTTGAAAAAGCTATGGGAACCTTGGGTTCAACCTTTTCTTCTCTCAAGTATAATGAGAAAGCTTATGTGGGTAAAGAGCAAAAATTCATGTACGCCTCTAAAGTGCCTAAACAAAAGAATTATTATAGGCCTAAAATTTCTAAGACCCCTAGCACCACCATAGAGAATTTAGATAATGGAGCACCTAAAGTACCCTCTGCAACAAGTTGTGTTTGCATGAAAAATAATAATGTTGATGCTTCATCTCTCGATGTTACTTGATTTGCACTTTCTGCGCCTAGCTGAAAGGCGTTAAAGAAAAGCGCTTATGGGAGACAACCCATGTTTTTACTACAGTACTTTGTTTTATATTTGAGTCTTGGAAGTTGTTTACTACTGTAGCAACCTCTCCTTATCATGTTTTTGTGCCAAGTAAAGTTTCTATGTCAAAGTTGATGTTATATTTGGGATCGCTGCGCAGAAACAGCATTGCTGTCTGTCACGAATCTGGGCACAGGCCTCTGTAGAAAATTCGAAAATATCTGCCAATTTACGAGCGTGATCCTCAGATATGTACGCAACTTTCATTAGTTTTGAGTTTTTCCATTTGAGCAAGTCTGGTGCCATCTTTAAATTCGTCTTTACGGACTGTTCTGTTTTTGACAGATTCTGCCTTTTATTTCGCATTGCCTTTTTTGCTATGTTGGATTCATTTCTTTGATCCATTAATGTCCAGTAGCTTTATGCAATGTCCAGAAGTGTAAAGAATGTTTGTGTCACCTCTGAATGTGTGAATTATTAATTGTGCACTAACCCTCTAATGAGTTTGCTTGAAGTTTGGTGTGAAGGAAGTTTTCAAGGGTCAAGAGAGGAGTATGATATACTATGATCAAGAGGAGTGAAAGCTCTAAGATTGGGGATGCCCCCGTGGTTCACCCCTGCATATTTTAAGAAGACTCAAGCGTCTAAGCTTGGGGATGCCCAAGGCATCCCCTTCTTCATCGACAACATCATCAGGTTCCTCCCCTGAAACTATATTTTTATTCAATCACATCTTGTGTTCTTTACTTGGAGCGTCGGTTTGTTTTTGTTTTTGTTTTTGTTTTTGTTTTTGTTTTTGTTTGAATAAAATGGATCCTAGCATTCACTTTGTGGGAGAGAGACACGCTCCGCTGTTGCATATGGACAAATATGTCCTTAGGCTTTACTCATAATGTTCAAGGCGAAGTTTCTTCTTCGTTAAATTGTTATATGGTTGGAATTGGAAAATGCTACATGTAGTAATTCTAAAATGTCTTGGATAATGTGATACTTGGCAATTGTTGTGCTCATGTTTAAGCTCTTGCATCATATGCTTTGCACCCATTAATGAAGAAATACATAGAGCTTGCTAAAATTTGATTTGCATATTTGGTCTCTCTAAGGTCTAGATAATATCTAGTATTGAGTTTTGAACAACAAGGAAGACGGTGTAGAGTCTTATAATGTTTACAATATGTCTTTTATGTGAGTTTTGCTGCACCGGTTCATCCTTGAGTTTGCTTCAAATAACCTTGCTAGCCTAAACCTTGTATCGAGAGGGAATACTTCTCATGCATCCAAAATCCTTGAGCCAACTACTATGCCATTTGTGTCCACTATACCTACCTACTACATGGTATTTCTCCGCCATTCCAAAGTAAATTGCTTGAGTGCTACCTTTAAAATTCCATCATTCACCTTTGCAATATATAGCTCATGGGACAAAATAGCCTTAAAAACTATCGTAGTATTGAATATGTACTTATGCACTTTATCTTTTATTAAGTTGCTTGTTGTGCGATAACCATGCTTCTGGGGAACGCCATCAACTATTGTTGAATATCATGTGAGTTGCTATGCATGTCCGTCTTGTCTGAAGGATCTATCACCTTAGTGGTTGGAGCATGCAAAATTGTTAGAGAAGAACATTGGGCCGCTAACTAAAGCCATGAATCATGGTTGAAGTTTCAGTTTTGGACATATATCCTCAATCTCATATGAGAATAATAATCATTGCTACATGCTTATGCATTTAAGAGGAGTCCATTATCTGTTGTCCATGTTGTCCCGGTATGGATGTCTAAGTTGAGAATAATCAAAAGCGAGAAATCCAAAATGCAAGCTTTCTCCTTAGACCTTTGTACAGGCGGCATGGAGGTACCCCTTTGTGACACTTGGTTGAAACATGGCATGCAAAGATCCGGTAGTCCAAGCTAAGTAGGACGAGGTGCGGGCACTATTAGTATACTATGCATGAGGCTTGCAATTTGTAAGATATAATTTACATAACTCATATGCTTTATTACTACCGTTGACAAAATTGTTTCATGTTTTCAAAATAAAAGCTCTAGCACAAATACAGCAATCGATGCTTTCCTCTTTGAAGGACCATTCTTTTACCTTTATTGTTGAGTCAGTTTACCTATCTCCTCCACCTTAAGAAGCAAACACTTGTGTGAACTGTGCATTGATTCCTACATACTTGCATATTGCACTTGTTATATTACTTTATGTTGACAATATCCATGAGATATACATGTTATAAGTTGAAAGCAACCGCTGAAACTTAATCTTCCTTTGTGTTGCTTCAACACCTTTACTTTGATTTATTGCTTTATGAGTTAACTCTTATGCAAGACTTATTGATGCTTGTCTTGAAGTACTATTCATGAAAAGTCTTTGCTTTATGATTCACTTGTTTACTCATGTCATTACCATTGTTTTGATCGCTGCATTCATTACATATGTTTACAAATAGTATGATCAAGATTATGATGGCATGTCACTTCAGAAATTATCTTTGTTATCGTTTTACCTGCTCGGGACGAGCAGAACTAAGCTTGGGGATGCTGATACGTCTCCAACGTATCGATAATTTCTTATGTTCCATGCTACTTTATTGATGATACCTACATGTTTTATGCACATTATATGTCATATTTATGCATTTTCTGGAACTAACCTATTAACAAGATGCCGAAGAGCCAGTTGCTGTTTTCTGCTGTTTTTGGTTTCAAAAATCCTAGTAAGGAAATATTCTCGGAATTGGACGAAATCAACGCCCAGGGTCCTATTTTTGCACGGAGCTTCCAGAAGACCGAAGAGATAACGAAGTGGGGCGACGAGGCGCCGCCACCATAGGGCCGCGGGCGAGGGGGCCCGCGCCGCCCTATGGTGTGGGCCCCTCGTCAGCCCCCCTGACCTACCCTTCCGCCTACTTAAAGCCTCCGTCGCGAAACCCCAGTACCGAGAGCCACGATACGGAAAACCTTCCAGAGACGCCGCCGCCGCGAATCCCATCTCGGGGGATTCAGGAGATCGCCTCCGACACCCTGCCGGAGAGGGGATTCATCTCCCGAGGACTCTTCATCGCCATGATCGCCTCCGGAGTGATGAGTGAGTAGTTCACCCCTGGACCATGGGTCCATAGCAGTAGCTAGATGGTCGTCTTCTCCTTGTTGTGCTTCATTGTTGGATCTTGTGAGCTGCCTAACATGATCAAGATCATCTATATGTAATTCTATATGTTGTGTTTGTCGGGATCCGATGGATAGAGAATACTATGTTATGGTGATTATCAATCTATTGTTTATGTGTTGTTTATGATCTTGCATGCTCTCCGTTATTAGTAGAGGCTCTGGCCAAGTTTGTACTCTTAACTCCAAGAGGGAGTATTTATGCTCGATAGTGGGTTCATGCCTTCATTGACACCTGGGACAGTGACAGAAAGTTCTAAGGTTGTGATGTGTTGTTGCCACTAGGGATAAAACATTGATTCTATGTCTAAGGATGTAGTTGTCGATTACATTACGCACCATACTTAATGCAATTGTCTGTTGCTTTGCAACTTAATACTGAATGGGGTTCGGATGATAACCTGAAGGTGGACTTTTTAGGCATAGATGCAGTTGGATGGCGGTCTATGTACTTTGTCGTAATGCCCGGATTAAATCTCACTATATTTATCATATCATGTACATGCATTGTTATGCCCTTCTCTATTTGTCAATTGCCCGACTAATTTGTTTACCCAACATGCTTTTATCTTATGGGAGAGACACCTCTAGTGAACTGTGGACCCCGGTCCTATTCTTTACATAGCATACAATCTACTGCAATTGTCTTTTACTGTTTTCTTGCAAACAATCATCTTCCACTCGATACGTTTAATCCTTTGTTACAGCAAGCCGGTGAGATTGACAACCTCACTGTTTCGTTGGGGCAAAGTACTTTGGTTTTGTTGTGCAGATTCCACGTTGGCGCTGGAATCCCTGTTGTTGCGCCGCATCACATTTCGCCACCATCAACCTTCAACGTGCTTCTTGGCTCCTCCTGGTTCGATTAAACCTTGGTTTCTTTCTGAGGGAAAACTTGCTACTGTGCGCATCATACCTTTCTCTTGGGGTTCCCAACGAACGTGTGAGTTACACGCCATCAAGCTCTTTTTCTGGCGCCGTTGCCGGGGAGATCAAGACACGCTGCAAGGGGAGTCTCCACTTCTCAATCTCTTTACTTTGTTTTTGTCTTGCTTTATTTTATTTACTACTTTGTTTGCTGCACCTAAACAAAACACAAAAAAATTAGTTGCTAGTTTTACTTTATTTATTGTCTTGCTCTCTATATCTAAAACACAAAAAAATTAGTTACTTGTTTTGCCTAGTTTACTTTATTGCTACTAAAATGAGTAATCCTGAAGTTGAAGTTCGTTCTTTTAAGCAACAAGGTGGAGAAAGTTTTAAAGATGCTTGGTATAGAATTAGTAATGCTCATCATAGGTGCATTAAGAAACACTCCACTACTATCCTTCTTAGGAACTTTTATGTTGGTTTATCTAGTTGGAATAGGTATGTTCTTGATACTCTTTCGGGAGGCAATTTCCTAGGTACTCCCGCTTTAGAAGCTAGTTGCATCATTGAGAGTCTAGTTGGAATACCACCTGTTAATGAAGTTAAAATTGAAATCTCTCTTGAAGATGTTATGAAAAAATTGGAAACCATAGAGAAAATTTTTCCAAGTGTTGAAACTAAATTGGGAATGTTATTTGACAAAACTTATGAACTTGATAAATCCTTAGGAGGAATTGATGAAAGAATTAGTGTCCTAGGAACTTGTGTTGTCCATGATAATCAAACCAATAGGATTGATGAACTTGAAAAGGCTATGGGAACCTTGGGTTCAACCTTTTCTTCTCTCAAGTATAATGAGAAAGCTTATGTGGGTAAAGAGCAAAAATTCATGTACGCCTCTAAAGTGCCTAAACAAAAGAATTATTATAGGCCTAAAATTTCTAAGACCCCTAGCACCACCATAGAGAATTTAGATAATGGAGCACCTAAAGTACCCTCTGCAACAAGTTGTGTTTGCATGAAAAATAATAATGTTGATGCTTCATCTCTCGATGTTACTTGATTTGCACTTTCTGCGCCTAGCTGAAAGGCGTTAAAGAAAAGCGCTTATGGGAGACAACCCATGTTTTTACTACAGTACTTTGTTTTATATTTGAGTCTTGGAAGTTGTTTACTACTGTAGCAACCTCTCCTTATCATGTTTTTGTGCCAAGTAAAGTTTCTATGTCAAAGTTGATGTTATATTTGGGATCGCTGCGCAGAAACAGCATTGCTGTCTGTCACGAATCTGGGCACAGGCCTCTGTAGAAAATTCGAAAAAATCTGCCAATTTACGAGCGTGATCCTCAGATATGTACGCAACTTTCATTAGTTTTGAGTTTTTCCATTTGAGCAAGTCTGGTGCCATCTTTAAATTCGTCTTTACGGACTGTTCTGTTTTTGACAGATTCTGCCTTTTATTTCGCATTGCCTTTTTTGCTATGTTGGATTCATTTCTTTGATCCATTAATGTCCAGTAGCTTTATGCAATGTCCAGAAGTGTAAAGAATGTTTGTGTCACCTCTGAATGTGTGAATTATTAATTGTGCACTAACCCTCTAATGAGTTTGCTTGAAGTTTGGTGTGAAGGAAGTTTTCAAGGGTCAAGAGAGGAGTATGATATACTATGATCAAGAGGAGTGAAAGCTCTAAGCTTGGGGATGCCCCGTGGTTCACCCCTGCATATTTTAAGAAGACTCAAGCGTCTAAGCTTGGGGATGCCCAAGGCATCCCCTTCTTCATCGACAACATCATCAGGTTCCTCCCCTGAAACTATATTTTTATTCAATCACATCTTGTGTTCTTTACTTGGAGCGTCGGTTTGTTTTTGTTTTTGTTTTTGTTTTTGTTTTTGTTTTTGTTTGAATAAAATGGATCCTAGCATTCACTTTGTGGGAGAGAGACACGCTCCGCTGTTGCATATGGACAAATATGTCCTTAGGCTTTACTCATAATGTTCAAGGCGAAGTTTCTTCTTCGTTAAATTGTTATATGGTTGGAATTGGAAAATGCTACATGTAGTAATTCTAAAATGTCTTGGATAATGTGATACTTGGCAATTGTTGTGCTCATGTTTAAGCTCTTGCATCATATGCTTTGCACCCATTAATGAAGAAATACATAGAGCTTGCTAAAATTTGATTTGCATATTTGGTCTCTCTAAGGTCTAGATAATATCTAGTATTGAGTTTTGAACAACAAGGAAGACGGTGTAGAGTCTTATAATGTTTACAATATGTCTTTTATGTGAGTTTTGCTGCACCGGTTCATCCTTGAGTTTGCTTCAAATAACCTTGCTAGCCTAAACCTTGTATCGAGAGGGAATACTTCTCATGCATCCAAAATCCTTGAGCCAACTACTATGCCATTTGTGTCCACTATACCTACCTACTACATGGTATTTCTCCGCCATTCCAAAGTAAATTGCTTGAGTGCTACCTTTAAAATTCCATCATTCACCTTTGCAATATATAGCTCATGGGACAAAATAGCCTTAAAAACTATCGTAGTATTGAATATGTACTTATGCACTTTATCTTTTATTAAGTTGCTTGTTGTGCGATAACCATGCTTCTGGGGAACGCCATCAACTATTGTTGAATATCATGTGAGTTGCTATGCATGTCCGTCTTGTCTGAAGGATCTATCACCTTAGTGGTTGGAGCATGCAAAATTGTTAGAGAAGAACATTGGGCCGCTAACTAAAGCCATGAATCATGGTTGAAGTTTCAGTTTTGGACACATATCCTCAATCTCATATGAGAATAATAATCATTGCTACATGCTTATGCATTTAAGAGGAGTCCATTATCTGTTGTCCATGTTGTCCCGGTATGGATGTCTAAGTTGAGAATAATCAAAAGCGAGAAATCCAAAATGCGAGCTTTCTCCTTAGACCTTTGTACAGGCGGCATGGAGGTACCCCTTTGTGACACTTGGTTGAAACATGGCATGCAAAGATCCGGTAGTCCAAGCTAAGTAGGACGAGGTGCGGGCACTATTAGTATACTATGCATGAGGCTTGCAACTTGTAAGATATAATTTACATAACTCATATGCTTTATTACTACCGTTGACAAAATTGTTTCATGTTTTCAAAATAAAAGCTCTAGCACAAATACAACAATCGATGCTTTCCTCTTTGAAGGACCATTCTTTTACCTTTATTGTTGAGTCAGTTTACCTATCTCCCTCCACCTTAAGAAGCAAACACTTGTGTGAACTGTGCATTGATTCCTACATACTTGCATATTGCACTTGTTATATTACTTTATGTTGACAATATCCATGAGATATACATGTTATAAGTTGAAAGCAACCGCTGAAACTTAATCTTCCTTTGTGTTGCTTCAACACCTTTACTTTGATTTATTGCTTTATGAGTTAACTCTTATGCAAGACTTATTGATGCTTGTCTTGAAGTACTATTCATGAAAAGTCTTTGCTTTATGATTCACTTGTTTACTCATGTCATTACCATTGTTTTGATCGCTGCATTCATTACATATGTTTACAAATAGTATGATCAAGATTATGATGGCATGTCACTTCAGAAATTATCTTTGTTATCGTTTTACCTGCTCGGGACGAGCAGAACTAAGCTTGGGGATGCTGATACGTCTCCAACGTATCGATAATTTCTTATGTTCCATGCTACTTTATTGATGATACCTACATGTTTTATGCACATTATATGTCATATTTATGCATTTTCTGGAACTAACCTATTAACAAGATGCCGAAGAGCCAGTTGCTGTTTTCTGCTGTTTTTGGTTTCAAAAATCCTAGTAAGGAAATATTCTCGGAATTGGACGAAATCAACGCCCAGGGTCCTATTTTTGCACGGAGCTTCCAGAAGACCGAAGAGATAACGAAGTGGGGCGACGAGGCGCCGCCACCATAGGGCCGCGGCCGGAGGGGGCCCGCGCCGCCCTATGGTGTGGGCCCCTCGTCAGCCCCCGACCTACCCTTCCGCCTACTTAAAGCCTCCGTCGCGAAACCCCAGTACCGAGAGCCACGATACGGAAAACCTTCCAGACGCCGCCGCCGCGAATCCCATCTCGGGGATTCAGGAGATCGCCTCCGACACCCTGCCGGAGAGGGGATTCATCTCCGGAGGACTCTTCATCGCCATGATCGCCTCCGGAGTGATGAGTGAGTAGTTCACCCCTGGACCATGGGTCCATAGCAGTAGCTAGATGGTCGTCTTCTCCTTGTTGTGCTTCATTGTTGGATCTTGTGAGCTGCCTAACATGATCAAGATCATCTATATGTAATTCTATATGTTGTGTTTGTCGGGATCCGATGGATAGAGAATACTATGTTATGGTGATTATCAATCTATTGTTTATGTGTTGTTTATGATCTTGCATGCTCTCCGTTATTAGTAGAGGCTCTGGCCAAGTTTGTACTCTTAACTCCAAGAGGGAGTATTTATGCTCGATAGTGGGTTCATGCCTTCATTGACACCTGGGACAGTGACAGAAAGTTCTAAGGTTGTGATGTGCTGTTGCCACTAGGGATAAAACATTGATTCTATGTCTAAGGATGTAGTTGTCGATTACATTACGCACCATACTTAATGCAATTGTCTGTTGCTTTGCAACTTAATACTGAATGGGGTTCGGATGATAACCTGAAGGTGGACTTTTTAGGCATAGATGCAGTTGGATGGCGGTCTATGTACTTTGTCGTAATGCCCGGATTAAATCTCACTATATTTATCATATCATGTACATGCATTGTTATGCCCTTCTCTATTTGTCAATTGCCCGACTGTAATTTGTTTACCCAACATGCTTTTATCTTATGGGAGAGACACCTCTAGTGAACTGTGGACCCCGGTCCTATTCTTTACATAGCATACAATCTACTGCAATTGTGTTTTACGTTTTCTTGCAAACAATCATCTTCCACTCGATATGTTTAATCCTTTGTTACAGCAAGCCGGTGAGATTGACAACCTCACTGTTTCGTTGGGGCAAAGTACTTTGGTTTTGTTGTGCAGATTCCACGTTGGCGCCGGAATCCCTGTTGTGCGCCGCATCACATTTCGCCACCATCAACCTTCAACGTGCTTCTTGGCTCCTCCTGGTTCGATTAAACCTTGGTTTCTTTCTGAGGGAAAACTTGCTACTGTGCGCATCATACCTTCCTCTTGGGGTTCCCAACGAACGTGTGAGTTACACGCCATGGGTTGTCTCCCATAAGCGCTTTTCTTTAACGCCTTTCAGCTAAGTGCAAATCAAGTAACATCAAGAGTAGAAGCATCAACATCATAACTTGTTCTAATAATAGAATCAAAAGGCAACTTCATTCTCTTTCTAGGGAAGTGTTCCATACCTTTCTTGAGAGAAAATTGATATTTAATATTACCTTCCCTCATATCAATAACAGCACCAACGGTTCGAAGAAAAGGTCTTCCCAACACAATAGGACAAGATGCATTGCATTCGATATCCAAGACAACAAAATCAACGGGGACAAGGTTATTGTTAACCGTAATGCGCACATTATCAATCCTCCCCAAAGGTTTCTTTTTAACATTATCGGCAAGATTAACATCCAAATAACAATTCTTCAATGGTGGCAAGTCAAGCATATCATAAATCTTTTTAGGCATAACAGAAATACTTGCACCAAGATCACATAAAGCATTACATTCAAAGTCATTGAATTTCATTTTAATGATGGGCTCCCAACCATCTTCTAACTTTCTAGGAATAGAAGTTTCAAGTTTTAGTTTCTCTTCTCTAGCTTTTATGAGAGCATTTGTAATATGTTTTGTAAAGGCTAAATTTATAGCACTAGCATTAGGACTTTTAGCAAGTTTTTGTAAGAACTTTATAACTTCAGAGATGTGGCAATCATCAAAATCTAAATCATTATGAGCTACAGCAATGGGATCATTGTTCCCAAGGTTGGAAAAAATTTCAGCAGTTTTATCACAAGCAGTTTCAGCAGTTTTAGCAATTTCAGGCAGTTTTGTTCGCTTTGCACTAGGAGTAGAAACATTGCCAACACCAATTATTTTACCATTGATAGTAGGAGGTGTAGCAACATGTGAAGAATTAGCATTACTAGTGGTGGTAATAGTCCAAACTTTAGCTACATTATTCTCTTTAGCTAGTTTTTCATTTTCTTCTCTATCCCACCTAGCACGCAATTCAGCCATTAATCTTATATTCTCATTAATTCTAACTTGGATGGCATTTGCTGTAGTAGTAATCTTATTATCAATATCATTGTTAGGCATAACTTTCAATTTTAAAAGATTAACATCAGAGGCAAGTCTATCAACTCTAGAAGCAATAATATCAATTTTATCAAGCTTTTCCTCAACAGATTTGTTAAAAGCAGTTTGTGTACTAATAAATTCTTTAAGCATGGCTTCAAGACCAGGGGGTACACTCCTATTATTATTGTAAGAATTCCCATAAGAATTACCATAACCATTACCATTAGCAGAAGGATATGGCCTATAGTTATTACCAGAGTTGTTCCTATAAGCATTGTTGTTGAAATTATTATTTTTAATGAAATTCACATCAACATTTTCTTCTTGAGCAACCAATGAAGCTAAAGGAACATTATTTGGATCAACATTAGATCTACCATTCACAAGCATAGACATAATCACATCAATCTTATCACTCAAGGAAGAGGTTTCTTCAACAGAATTTACCTTCTTACCTTGTGGAGCTCTTTCCGTGTGCCATTCAGAGTAATTTATCATCATATCATCAAGAAGTTTTGTAGCCGCCCCCAAAGTGATGGACATAAAGGTACCTCCAGCAGCTGAATCCAATAAATTCCGCGAAGAAAAATTTAGTCCTGCATAGAAGGTTTGGATGATCATCCAAGTAGTCAGTCCATGGGTTGGGCAATTCTTTACCAAAGTTTTCATTCTCTCCCATGCTTGAGCAACATGTTCAGTATCTAATTGCTTAAAATTCATTATGCTACTTCTCAAAGATATAATTTTAGCGGGAGGATAATATCTACCAATAAAAGCATCCTTACATTTAGTCCATGAATCAATACTATTCTTAGGCAAAGATAGCAACCAATCTTTAGCTCTTCCTCTTAATGAGAAAGGAAACACTTTCAATTTAATAATATCACCATCTACATCCTTATACTTTTGCATTTCACAAAGTTCAACAAAATTATTGAGATGGGCAGCAGCATCATCAGAACTAACACCAGAAAATTGATCTCTCATAACCAGATTCAGTAAAGCAGGTTTAATTTCAAAGAATTCTGCTGTAGTAGCAGGTGGAGCAATAGGTGTGCATAGGAAATCATTATTATTTGCGTTTGTGAAGTCACACAACTTAGTATTTTCAGGGGTATTCATTTTAGCAATGGTAAATAAAACAAACTAGATAAAGTAAATGCAAGTAACTAATTTTTTTGTGTTTTTGATATAGAGAGCAAGACAATAAATAAAGTAAAACTAGCAACTAATTTTTTTGTGTTTTGTTTAGGTGCAGCAAACAAAGTAGTAAATAAAATAAAGCAAGACAAAAACAAAGTAAAGAGATTGAGAAGTGGAGACTCCCCTTGCAGCGTGTCTTGATCTCCCCGGCAACGGCGCCAGAAAAAGATCTTGATGGCGTGTAACTCACACGTTCGTTGGGAACCCCAAGAGGAAGGTATGATGCGCACAGTAGCAAGTTTTCCCTCAGAAAGAAACCAAGGTTTAATCGAACCAGGAGGAGCCAAGAAGCACGTTGAAGGTTGATGGTGGCGAAATGTGATGCGGCGCAACAACAGGGATTCCGGCGCCAACGTGGAACCTGCACAACACAACCCAAGTACTTTGCCCCAACGAAACAGTGAGGTTGTCAATCTCACCGGCTTGCTGTAACAAAGGATTAACCGTATTGTGTGGAAGATGATTGTTTGCAAGAAAACAGTAAAACAAGTATTGCAAGATTGTATGCTATGTAAAGAATAGGACCGGGGTCCACAGTTCACTAGAGGTGTCTCTCCCATAAGATAAAAGCATGTTGGGTGAACAAATTACAGTCGGGCAATTGACAAATAGAGAAGGGCATAACAATGCATATACATGATATGATAAATATAGTGAGATTTAATCCGGGCATTACGACAAAGTACATAGACCGCCATCCAACTGCATCTATGCCTAAAAAGTCCACCTTCAGGTTATCATCCGAACCCCATTCAGTATTAAGTTGCAAAACAACAGACAATTGCATTAAGTATGGTGCGTAATGTAATCGACAACTACATCCTTAGACATAGAATCAATGTTTTATCCCTAGTGGCAACATCACATCACAACCTTAGAACTTTCTGTCACTGTCCCAGGTGTCAATGAAGGCATGAACCCACTATCGAGCATAAATACTCCCTCTTGGAGTTAAGAGTAAAAACTTGGCCAGAGCCTCTACTAATAACGGAGAGCATGCAAGATCATAAACAACACATAAACAATAGATTGATAATCACCATAACATAGTATTCTCTATCCATCGGATCCCGACAAACACAACATATAGTATTACAGATAGATGATCTTGATCATGTTAGGCAGCTCACAAGATCCAACAATGAAGCACAATTAGGAGAAGACGACCATCTAGCTACTGCTATGGACCCATAGTCCAGGGGTGAACTACTCACTCATCACTCCGGAGGCGACCATGGCGGTGTAGAGTCCTCCGGGAGATGAATCCCCTCTCCGGCAGGGTGCCGGAGGCGATCTCCTGAATCCCCCGAGATGGGATTCGCGGCGGCGGCGTCTCTGGAAGGTTTTCCGTATCGTGGCTCTCGGACCTGGGGGTTTCGCGACGGAGGCTATAAGTAGGCGAAAGGGCAACGTGGGGGCCACACGAGGGCCCCACACCACAGGTCGGCGCGGCCAAGGCCTGGCCGCGCCGCCTATGGTGGCGGCCCCTCGTGGCCCCACTTCGACTCCTTCGGTCTTCCGGAAGCTTCGTGCAAAAATAGGACCCCGGGCGGTGATTTCGTCCAATTCCGAGAATATTTCCTTACTAGGATTTCTGAAACCAAAAACAGCAGAAAACAGCAACTGGCTCTTCGGCATCTTGTTAATAGGTTAGTTCCAGAAAATGCGTAAATACGACATATAATGTGCATAAAACATGTAGGTATCATCAATAAAGTAGCATGGAACATAAGAAATTATCGATACGTTGGAGACGTATCAACAACCTTAGAACTTTCTGTCACTGTCCCAGATTAAATGGAGGCATGAACCCACTATCGAGCATAATTACTCCCTCTTGGAGTTACAAGTATCAACTTGGCCAGAGCCTCTACTAGCAACGGAGAGCATGCAAGAACATAAACAACACATATATGATAGATTGATAATCAACTTAACATAATATTCTATATTCATCGGATCCCGCCAAACACAACATGTAGCATTACAAATAGATGATCTTGATCATGTTAAGCAGCTCACAAGATCTAAACAATGATAGCACAAGCGGAGAAGACAACCATCTAGCTACTGCTATGGACCCATAGTCCAAGGATGAACTACTCACGCATCAATCCGGAGGCGGGCATGATGATGTAGAGCCTCCGTGATGATTCCCCTCTCCGGCAGGGTGCCGGAGGCGATCTCCTGAATCCCCGAGATGGGATTCGCGACGGCGGCGTCTCTGGAAGGTTTTCCGTATCGTGGCTCTCGGTAAGGGGTTTTCGCGACGGAGGCTTTAAGTAGGCGGAAGGGTAGGTCAAACGCGGGGGGCCCACACAACAGGCCGCCAAGGGCAGGCCGCGCCGCCCTGGTGTGTCCCCACCTCGTGGCCCCACTTCGCTCCCTTTCGGTCTTCCGGAAGCTTCGTGTAAAAATAGGCCCCTAGGCGTTGATTTCGTCCAATTCCGAGAATATTTCCTTACTAGGATTTCTGAAACCAAAAACAGCAGAAAACAGCAACTGGCACTTCGGCATCTTGTTAATAGGTTAGTGCCGGAAAATGTATAATAATGCTATAAAGTATGTATAAAACATTCAAGTATTGTAATAAAAGTAGCATGGAACATAAGAAATTATAGATACGTTTGAGACGTATCATCTGGCTCGGCGTCGAGGTCGGCATTGCGCTCCTGCGGGTCGGCTCCTCCACCAGCGACGCCGAGGGCCGTCAAGAAGGAGCCGACGTTGCCACCGCCGACCAGAGGGCGCAGCAGCGGTGCCCTCGTCATCCGCGAGGGGAGGGGCTCCCGTCGTCGTCCCCATCACGCGGCCGCAAGAGGAAGACCGCCAAGAAGGAGGCCGCGGCGGCCGCAACTGCGTCCCAGCTCGCCGAAGAGGAGGCCGCGTGGGCCGAGGACGCGGCGATCCGCGAGGCATCGCGAGGTCGCTGACCGACCTCGTCCCCGCCGACAACGCCCTCCCGAAGGACGCGGCGCTCGCCTGGTCCAGGCAGGACTGGGAGAGGGAGGAGGCGGAGCAGCAGAGGCGTCTGTTGGACCTAGCGGCCGCGGCGCTGCGCCGCCCGCGCCACACCCACCGCACCCGTGCCGATGATCTGGCTGGAGGAGAGCAGGGAGGATGAGTGGATCGGCCGACGCCGCCACACGGCGACCCTTGTTAGGGTTCCAGCCGTTGGTACGGAGACGCCGGCCAGAGCAGCCAGCAGGCGCCGCCGCCCGAGGATACCGCCACTCCAGCGACGACGACGGCGGCGATTACACGGCGTTCTACCACCATTTCGGCATGTAGAACGTCTTCCTTTTAATTAGTTTTTATTCCCTCTCGCCTCAAATGTATTACGCAATTCGGCCTATATATGTACGAACTTGCCTATATATATTAAATATCTCTAAATTTCGCCTATGTTTGAACGTATTTCGTCTGGTTATGTTTGAATTCGCCTATATTTGTTCATTCTTTGGGCTCGCCGCTGGGAAAATGGCCCTCCACAAACTAAATTTTACATCCATCCAGCGCTAAATAGCCCTGAATTTCAGCTTGGGCAGCCTAATGGCTGGACATGCTCTTAGGCATACGGGAGGCGAATCACTGTACTGGTTTACAATAAAGGCGCAAGTTGAGAGTGTAAACGCAAAAGTAAGTACAGGGCCCGCGTGTGTGTTTGGAATTGACAGTTTAGCGCATGTTCAGCAAAGATGGGCGCTCCAACAGACACTAAGATCATGCACTATGTAGGTTCGGATGAAAGAAAAACATGTCAGAGTTAGGAACCGGCTTGGTTTCTCTGCTATGTGAGGAATCGTTTGTGGGTCCCATGATTAAATAAACAAGGGATTTCTATTTTCGTGCCCTCGGCTCCTTAGTTGTACTCAGTTTTTCCCAGATCCTTAGTTTTTCCTCAGTTTTCTCCAACCCCTTGTCTATAACCCGCAGAAAGAGCTCGGACGGAAGGAATCCCGTTTAGTTGACGTTGGTTGGTGCTGGCAAGTGGGGCCGCTGTTGGTGCCCCGCAGTGGACACGTCTCCACTTATCCAGATCATCGTGGGACCCACAACTTGTCCACGTTAGCGCGCCGGACCCACAGCTTACCCAGGTGACCGTTGCAAAATGGGAGCCCGAGCTAGCCCCGCGCCCGTGCCCGTGCCATTGCTTCCCCTTTCTTTCTCCGCGCCCCATTGTTCTTCTTCTCCGCCAGCGGCAGCCCTTCTCCGGCACGCGGGTGATGTCTAGTTTCTCTTCGACCTCCCGTTCTTCATGGCCGCAGTATGGACCCGTGCCTTTGACAAGATGCCCTGACTGCCCACGCCAGGAGCCTCTGAAGCGGTCGATCTGTAAGACGGACGAGAACGGCAACCGTGGACGTGAGTTCGTTGCATGCGAGAGCTTGCCATATAGAGAGGGGGATAAGGTTAGATCTCGCTCCAATTTCTCTGTTTTCTCTCGATTTTCTTGTTATTCCCTCGAATTTGGGATTTAGGGTTCACGTTGTTGTTTTCAGATCTTGAAGAAATGCAGGCATTTCGAGTGGATCGATGTGTACGTTCAGAGGCTTCAGTTGCAGGAATCAATTGGCGCTATTGGGGGCGCAATTTGGGAGGGGGGGACTTGCTGTAGAGAATGCGGCGGAGAGAGGAGCCGTTCCGATTAGGGACCTTCCGATTATGCCTAATGCTCCCAATGCAGAACTGGTGGAAGTGAAGGGAGAACTGAAGAAAATGAACAAGCAGTTAAGGCAGCTGATCGAGTTGAAGAAGCAAGCTAATCTGATGGCTGGTTGTTTTTTTGTTGTATAATTACGATCGGATTCTTATCATTGCTCACCAGGCGCTAGAAGTTGTTACAAGGGATACCTTGTTACAAATCCATTATTCAGTTACATGTACTTGTAGTTGTTTTCAAAGTTAGTGTGTGCATTCACCGAAATTACCAACTATATTCCCTAAAAGAAAAGGAAAGCTAAAGATAGTTGATAATTGTTAGAGGGGTGACAAATAATGCAATCCCCGAAATCCGCAAATATGTATGCCTCATGTTTATACCAAAATTATACCACTTTTAGGCCTTTCCAAAATACCAATACCATATCCCAAACTATATTCCCTAAAAGAAAAGGACAGCTAAAGATAGTTGATAATTGTTAGAGGGGTGACAAATAATGCAATCGCCGAAATCAGCAAAAATGTATGCCTCATGTTTATAACAAAATTATACCACTTTTAGGCCGTTTCAAAATACCAATACTATATCCCAAACTATATTCCCTAAAAGAAAAGGACAGCTAAAGATAGTTGATAATTGTTAGAGGGGTGACAAATAATGCAATCGCCGAAATCAGCAAAAATGTATGCCTCATGTTTATAACAAAATTATACCACTTTTAGGCCGTTTCAAAATACCAATACTATATCCCAAACTATTCTCCACCGACAGAGAGAGAGAGAGATGGGTGGCCACGAAGAGAGAGAGAGAGAGAGAGAGAGAGAGAGAGAGAGAGAGAGAGGTTGCCACGAAGAGACGGATAGGGGTATACTGCCCGTTAGATCAGTGGATCAACGGTTCGTGGAGTCGATCCGTGTGACAACGGCTCAACCAATCAGGATAAGTTTGGGCTTCTCAGAGCATTTGTGACAGTACTTGAGGGCAAAACTGAGTAGTACTAAGAATCCAAGGGCACATAAATAGTAAATAGACTAAGGGATTCAAACAAAAGAATTACAAAATGAAAAATGTGTGTTTTGTACAATATAATTCATATTGGGCTACATCAAATTATTTGCAATTCAAATATACATGAGTGTGACAATTATGGCATCATTTAGACAAACTATGTTTTGGGAAAGATGTTTTGCAAAGGGGTTTGGGTGGAAAACCATGCATCTTCATAGCTACACTAGTGATTCTGAGAAGTGGCAATTTGTGGTAAAACTTGATTTATATATGTTTGTTAAGGTTTTCTAGGTGGCAGGTTGCGTAGGAAGACTCCATGAGTAGTTGCCACTATGTTTTTATTTTTTTGGATTTTTTTGCGCATGAAATGACTCAATTAGCTATGTTAATCTCATTTGTTGACTCTCTGTTGACCAGCTACTTGAGGGTAAAACTGAGTATATTGCACTTGCCGGTCTAAGTCCTCGAGGGGAAAACTGAGTACAGATAAAATTTCTGTATAAGGCCTGAGGTTATAACTGAGTACACCAAACGTCCCAGGGTTAGACTCGTGTAGCGGTGCACGCTGCAGCCGTGCATAGCGGACGCGTGTTGCGGTACACGCCACCTTCGTCTTTATAGAGCCCCTCTTTCTCTCCCTCGACGCACGTTCTCACTGGCTCACTGCAACCGCCTCTCCTGTCCCATCATCTTCTCCACAACCGAAGAAAAAACCCCGAAGAAAACCGCCGGCGATGGAGAAGAATGAGATGCCCATTGTCGGCGCATCGGCCGCCGCCCCCGTCCAGGCCCCTGTCGCTGCTTCCAACGTAGCAGCCGGCGCATCGGCCGCCGCCCCCGTCCAGGCCCCTGTCGCTGCTTCCAACGTAGCAGCCGGCGCATCGGCCGCCGCCCCCGTCCAGGCCCCTGTCGCTGCTTCCAACGTAGCAGCCGGCGCATCGGCCGCCGCCCCCGTCCAGGCCCCCTTCGATTGGGACCCGTACGAACCAGTGCAGTACGACGCGCCGGAGAACCCCTACGACACCACCATCGTCGACTACGCGCCGGAGGTAACCCTTTGTTCCCTTGTTCTTATCTCATTTCAATCATTTTGTGTTAGATCTAGCGTTATTACGGTTCGTCTGTTCCTAGTTCAATCCTTTTGTGTTAGATCTTGCGTTATTACTGTTCGTCTCTTCCTAGTTCAATCCTTTTGTGTTAGATCTTGCGTTATTACTGTTCGTCTGTTCCTAGTTCAATCCTTTTGTGTTAGATCTTGCGTTATTACTGTTCGTCTGTTCCTAGTTCGATCCTTTTGTGTTAGATCTTGCGTTATTAGTGTTTGTGATTTGCTTTTGTTTAAGATTTGTGCCGATGATGATGAATATTTGGGCATCCCTAAATTGATTCAGGGTTTGGTCAGTAAACAATTGGTGTGTACAAATTTGTTGTGCATGATCTTTGGTTTACTTACTCAAATCCTGGATATAAGTGTGTCCAATGTAACTGAGGCTACCTCTTTTTTTCGAGCCCATATTATCATGCATGATTTTTTGTTCACTCTCTGTTCAATCATCGTTGCAATTGACTCCGTGTTTTTTGCACGATCTTTGGTGCTACGTGACAGGTGGAGAGCAGCGACGTCGACAGCGACGACGAGTCCTTCCACACCAAGACTCGTCACGTCCTCAGGAGGCTGCAGTCCGGCCAATACGATGGCCCCTTTGCTCGAGGCATTTACAAGTGCCCCTTCTGCAACAGGAGGCTCCGCGACACCGACTTCAACACCCTGCTGAACCATGCTGAATCCATTGGCAGATATGGCGCTAGAGTTGGAAGGACCGTGAACGTGCATGCGTACATGGCCAAACACAAAGCACTTGGGATTCACCTGCGCAACCTCCAAGCGAGTCACACGCGCTACCTGGAGGCGTTGAACGTGCCTACTGCACTCTCTGTATGTGACTGCTCTATCTGTAGAGCAGCTTAAATTCATGTAAAATGTAGCTTATGTTGGATCTATCGGTACTACATTTGGATCTGTCCTGAATATATCTATGCTATGTTGGTTGCTGTATGCAGCTTATCCTATATTTTCTCTCTGGATTTGTGCCCTAGATTTCCTACCTGATTGGGTAAAAACGAAGGCATAAAGAAATGAATGGCGTTAAAAAACAGAAGGAGAAGCTTCTCTAGATTTGCTACCAATTTGGGCTATCAAATATGAATGAGATCGAGCGATAGAGAGGAAAAAGGTACATTGAAAACTGCTAATCTGGGCGAAAGAGACAGAAACCACTCGTGCCCCCGTCCCGGACCCACACGGCTCCACACGCTACGGCCCTACACGCTACGGCCCCACAAACACGGCCTCGTCCTGTCCCACGCGGTCCCTTCCTACCAGCCCCACACGACGCGGTCCCACACGACGCGACCCCACAAACGACACGACCCCACTCGTCAGCACGGAACGGTCAACTTAACGGATTCCTTCCGTCCGAGCTCCTTCTGCGGTTCAGACAAACGTTTGGGTAAAACTGAGGAAAAACTAAAGAGCTGGGGAAAACTGAGTACAACTAACGAAGCAGGGGCACGAAAATAGAAATCCCAATAAACAACTACCGCTTTTCTACTCCTTTTAGCCTCTTTCACACACAGTTGAATGCATGAAAAAAGCGAACCATGAATTTGATGCGCTTTTCTTGTCAGGTTCATTGACCCGATGCTCTACTATGTATGGAATCGACTCATTGAGGCCTTTGAACCATTTTTTCTTCACACAGTACATGGTCTAAGAGCATTTTCAACAAGCGCACTAAAAATCAGCGTGCTAAACCTCGCTTCCACGCTGAAATTTTCCCCTTCCCCCCGGATGCTCCATTTTGCAGCGCGTGTTGGCGCGGTAAAAAAGCTCCTCCGCCGGATGCTCCATTTTGCAGCGCACAGCGCGGCGCCAACAACAACCACACACAAGTATGCATCAAACAAGATCAAACAACCATGTAAAAATTCACAAATAAAATGTACCATACAAATACAACAAATTGTTCACAACAAATATAACAAGTACATGAAATTATTCACACCAAATACAACAAGTTTACAGACCAACATACAACAATACAACATAGTTTTGAGACAATACAACACATAGTTTTCAAACAAATATAACAAGTATGTAACTATTGTTGTCCATTCCAATTCCACCATTCTTTCATGAGATCTTTTTGAAGCTCATCATGTGTGTCGTTGGAGCGAATGGCATGGTACGAGGCAATGAACCGGGCAATCCTATGTGCGGACCTCCTCACTTGCACGGTAACCCCCATCAACTCGTAGTGGGCATGATCCACATCTTTCCCACGATCATCCTCTATAATCATGTTATGCATGATGACACAAGCGGTAATGATATACCAAAGGCATTCTTGATCCCAAAATCTAGCCGGTCCTCTCACAATGGCAAATTGAGCTTGCAAAATCCCAGCTCTCTCTAAATCTTTCCTAGCCGCCGCTTGTGCATTGTGAAATTGGGTTTGCTTCTTACCTCGTGGTTGAATAACCGGCTTCACAAATGTTTGCCACCTTGGATATATGCCGTCGGCGAGGAAGTAGCCATAGTTGTACTTGTGGCCATTTGCTTCAAACTCCACCAATGGACCTTCCCGCATTGCAAGTCTTGTCATTAGTGGTGACCGTTGAAGAACATTGATGTCATTGCAAGACCCGGGCATTCCAAAAAATGCATGCCATATCCAAGTCTCTTGGTCGGCCACCGCTTCAAGTACTATGGTGGCATCCTTCTTGTAGCCTTTGAATTGTCCATGCCATGCCGCTGGACAATTCTTCCAACTCCAATGCATACAATCAATGGAACCAAGCATACCGGGAAACCCCCGGTTGGCGTTGATCTCCAAAAGCCTTGCCGTGTCTTGAGCATTGGGGGCTCTCAAGTATGTGGAGCCAAAGACATTGACAATTGCAACGACAAAGCGCTTCACACACAAGATAGAAGTGCTCTCTCCCATGGCCAAATGATCATCAACTAGATCTGCCGGTATACCATATGCCAACATACGCAAGGTGGCGGTCACCTTTTGATATGTGCTATTGTAAGGGTATATTGCCCCTATGTGTGGTTTGGTAATTAGTGACAACCCCTATGGACTAATGTTTTCATTGAGTTTATATGAAGGAATATTCCATAGGTACTACTTGTAGTCCATGTGTTGGATTCAAGTATGGATGCCATGAAGATAAAGATATACCTTGAGTATTGGCATCAAGATCATCGATTTGAAGACATATATGTGATATGATCAAGAAGAAGAAATGAAGATGGAGTTCTTATGTGGAACTCAATATTAGCCATGCTCTAGCTTATGTGATAAGCAATGAATGATCAAGATCTTGAGTGCTTGATTCTAAGTGAAGAATTCAAGTTATGGCTCTAAGTCGGTGTCATGATAGTCTCATAAGTTGAGCTATGGTTGACTAAGATTTAGAGCATGCAAACAAATGAAGAATTCTATATACACCTCAAGATAGTATGATAGAGCATGAGAAGATACAAGGTTGACCAATACAAAGAGTGAAGAATAGATTCAAGTTTGGTCAACACATGAAGCATGAAGAATGTGCCACATGAAGTCATGTGGTATGGTAAGCCTTGTCAATTATGATTTATGAACTAACCCATCATATATGTGCCCTTGTGTTGTCTATGTGGGTTAGGTATCTTTCCATGGGCATGCATCAAAAGTGAGATCTCATATAGCCCATGAGAGGATGACATCAAGTGGTGATCGTCATCAAGGTTAAGTTGGGAAATTTCAAGTTGATCATCTCAAGAGGATCATATGCTTGAAGCTTGCCGTCCATTTGGTGATAATGGACATGTGAAGATGTGCATCAATGGAGCTTTCCCATCATGGTGTATGGGGGAGCATTTGTGAGTCTTCACGAAGCAACGATGATCAAGTAAGGCATTCCGGCTTGAGTGGAGCTTGAAGAGTTATCATCAAGATCAAGCGGGATGCGCAAGGCAAAGGTATGGCCTTGCTAGGTTTTCCTTTTACCGGTCTCAAGGTGGTTGATGGGAGACCGGATTATAGGATAGATAGCCGCACTATCAAGAGGGGCTTTCGGTTGGGTAACTTGATCACATCGTCTTAGGTATCTCAACCCTTTGCATACTTTTCATATCCCTATTACTTCTTGGTGTTTTTTTGTGAGAATTTCTTGAGCTTGTTTCTAGCTTTACAACAATCCCAAGTTCATCGAAAACGGAATCTGCATGCATCTTCTATAACGTTTTCGAGTTTGGACGTCTTCACCGTTTCTTGACGGTGGGAGACTCCCTCTCTAGTATCATCTAAAAATATCCTGTGAGGAGTCTCCATATTTCCCCTTCTATTTGTCGTTATCTTTCTAACAAAATTGGTTTCATGTCAATCGGAGTTCGGGAGCATTTTCTATTTTAAAGAAAAAGAAGAGTTCTTCAGGAGTCCTGCAGTCCGGCCCACAGCCCGGCACCGCCGGGCCTCCCGCCGGCCCACCCGGTGGAAATCGGCTACTGGGCCGGTGCACACCGGACACAATCTAGGGAGCTTAGTGCGCCCGCCCGATGCCAGTCCGGCTGGCCCGGTCTGAGACCCGGCAGGACCGGGTGTCCCACCGGCCGGTCCGGCGCCACGCCCGGTGGACCGGCTGGGTCGTTTTTCTGCCAGTTGTTCTCCTCAATAGTTATATTTTCCCTTGGGCTATAAATAGTCCTTCTTCCACCTTGGACTGGGTAAGTTCTTACACTCTCTCTCCTCCATTGTTGTCTTTGAAGAACTTGCCTATCTCTTGGTCCCCCCATGATTCTTGCTCATTCTTGAGGGATCTAAGAGAGGAGATCTAGATCTACAATCCCCACCAATCCATTTCTCCTCTAAGTGAGGGGAACCCTTTCGATCTAGATCTTGGAGTCATTTGTTGATCTCCTCTTTGTTCTTCCTCTCTAATCTCATCCCAGCATTTGTTGCTTTGGTGGGATTTGAGTGTGAAGGATTTGAACACCTCTAGTGTTCTTGTTTTGCATCATTGCATAGTGTTGAGCTCTCCACCACGATTAGTTCGAGTGAGAGACCGTGAGCTTGTTACTCTTGGAGGGTGACCTCCTAGTTGGCTTGGTTGGTGTCCCGGTGACCTCTTCGTGGAAGATTGTGAAGGGGCCCGGGCTTCTCCTTCGTGGAGCTTGTGAAGTGGTTGTGGAGCTTGCCATCTCCGGAGTGGAGGAAAAGCTAGCCATAAGGAAAGGGTTATTCCTTCATGGGATAGGCTCGAAGAATAGGGTGAGCCTTCGTGGCGTTGGGGAATCCTTCGTGGGAACTCCACCCCTCCAAACGTGACATAACTTTTTGCAAAGAAATGGAACACGGGAATACATCTTTGTCTCCGCGTGTCTCGGTTATTTCTATAACTGAGCTTACTTTTCTTGTGATAGCCATCATGCTTGAAGTACATATATCTTGCTATCACTTGGGCTACATATATCTTGTGCCTATCTTGTTTAGCTCTAGTTGTTGTTGTTGCACTTAGCTGAGCCTAGCATATTTAGGATTTGTGCTTGTAAAATAAACATTAGTTTAATTCTGCATTCTTACAAGCCAAATTCGTAAGAGTTTTTAAAACGCCTATTCACCCCCCTCTAGGCGACATCTCGTCCTTTCAGCTATGACCAAGTTCTCCAGCGGCATTTCTCCTTTGCTCAAATAACCGATCATACTTGGTCACCTCTGTTGTGATGTGCTTGAACAAGTTGATCCTCATCCGAAAACAACGCCGAAAATAGCTTTCGGGAAATATTGGATTCTCATTGAAATATGACCGCATCAACTTCTCATGCCCTTCTGTCTACCGAACACCGATCCACCAAATTTTGGCTTCTTAACGGCGCGGTATGCTAATAGTAAGGATATATTCTCCTCTTCCTCTTGATCATACTCGTCATCCGATGAATCGTATGATGAACTCTACAAACATACATATGAAATTACTAACTACAAATCTATAATAGCTAAGATATAGGCAAAATCATGGCGGCCGGCCGGCGGAGGCGCATACCTTGCAAGCAAATCGGCAAGCATCTTGGCTTTGCCATGTAGATAGCAAGCTCAAAGACGAAGACATGGCGACGGCGGCGCGGGGTATGTCGAGGAGGAGGCGCGGGCGAGGCGGGGAGAAGCGCCGGCGTGTGCCCGTCGGTGGCGACGGCACCCGGTCGATACAGAGCGGCGGAGCGGCCGCTACTGCCGGGAGGAGGCGCGGGCGAGGTGGATCTACGGCGCGGCGGCGAGCAACAGCGCGGCCGACGGCGGAATCGACCGGAGGCAGCGGGATTTCGCGGCGGCGGCACGGTGGAAAATGGAGGGCGTGAGCGCGGGGGTAATTTCCAGCTGTTGGGGTATTCACGCGTGCGCCGAGTGATGCCGCGCGCTGTAGCCGACGCGTCATATTTGGCGCTCGGGGTTGTGCAAAACTCCGCGCGCCCTAAATTTTTTACAGCGCCACGCCGTTTGCCGCGCCTGCTGGAGGAGCGATTCCGCCTCCGCGCGCTACAAATCGGCGGTTAATATCGCGCGCGGCCTATATAGCGCGCATGTTGGAGATGCTCTAAAAACTTTGATGTGCGCCGATAAAGCGGTATCGCGGAATATTTTGCGCGTGCGCTACCACGCGCTATAAAAGGAGACGCGGCACGTCCCCCAACCGCTGAACTTTCCCCTCTCGCCATGCGCCCTCTCTTCTTCCACACGCCCACTCCTCTGCCACGTGTCACGCCGTCGCCGAGACCGCGCCGTCGCCATGTCTCCCCGACGGAACTCCTCCGGGTACGTTGGTGTCCGCTCCCGGTCGGCGAACACCTTCTACACGAAGATCTGCGCCGCCGACGCTCGCTTCACCCTTGGTAACTTCGACATGGCGGAGGAGGTGATGCGCGCCTACGATGCAGCGGCGTGGCGTCTCGGGCGCCCGTGCCGCCAAATGAACTTCTGCGACTGCAAGCAAGGCGAAGTTTTTGGCCGTCGCGGAAAATGTCATCAATGCGAAGCAGCGCCGCCGCCAACTTCAGCGCCGCCTCACCATGCGGATGCAGACAAACGCGCCATGGAAGCGTGGCGCGCCACCTTCCCGCAGGATGTCATCGACGAGCAGGCCTTCTTCGCGCAGAAGAAGGCGGAGCACAAGGCGAGAAAGGAGGACATTCACGCATGCAAGAGGTTCATCGAGGCGCAGTCTGCCAGCCCGCAAACCATCGGCGACGACGTTGATCGTTGGGCGGATTTGGTGTTGACCGAGCCATCGTCGTAGGGATCGGACTGTGATTTTTGATGTTTAGGTTAGAGTAGTTTTTTCATTATCTAGTATGTTGCAATGTGTTCAAACTATTTCAATCTATTTTTAGTCCTATGTTTGATCTTGTTTCAGCGACATAGTGTGCAAAATCTTATTTGTGACGATGTATTTAGCGCGTCCGGTAAACCATTGTTTGTGCGCACTATATTTTTGAGCGTCCGGAAAAGCTTCAGCCGTGCCCACGCCCAAAAACTGCAAAACTCGCGCTGTATAAATTTTTTAGCGCACAGAAATTGCGCGGGTCTACTGTAGATGCTTTTGGAGCACACGAGAGATTTTTTTTGTTTCTTTAACTTTCTTGACGTTTGTTGGGATTGTTTCACTATATGTGTATTCATTTTAAAAGGTACACGATGAAATAAGATAGATAGAAACATTTCACCAAAAATAGATTAAACTTTTGTATATTTAATACTTTATAGCACAATAAAAATGTTTTTATTTTATTTGTATCTAGGGTTTGAAATAATGTTCATCCTTACGTGGAAAATGTAAGTTCATAATGTGCATTGCTTACAGAAGCGTTATGGTGTTTTAAAATGTTTCACCACACAAACATAAAGGACTTACTTGTCTAAATATGCTTTTACCTTAGCAATATAAATATATGAGAACTCAAAACATTCAACCATCAAAATACAGAAAAATCTATGAGAAAATTGTTATGAAATATAAAATAAAAACTATGAACACCAAAGCGCAAATAAATAGTAAAACAAATTTAAGAAACTAAAAAGGAAAACGAAAATGGGTACATGATAACAACTAAGAATATAAATACAAAATATGAAATAAGCCAAAGCAAACTTTTTTTAGGCAAGCTTTCCTTGAATCCAACCAAATATTTCATAAATTCAAAAAATTTCTTTTAAACCGAAACTACCTTTACGGTGGATCCTCGGGTTGCCTCGGAAGACCTAATTTATCATAGAAGAATGAAATTTGATTAACAATTTATTTTTGTTATCCTAGTGCTTTAAACATAATATTTAGAATGAACCGTTTACAGGGGCGGGACGATACTGATAGGCAAGCAAGACCTTTGTGGCGCAATGCTTCAATTGAATTAGAAGAGAAAGAAATCAAGCGAGAGACTGGTTCAGGGATTCCAAGGGGTTCGTTGTTTTTTTTTTTTGCATTCGGTTGGACATCGTCTTAGCAAGCTTGGACTTCGTCTGGTTCTAAACCAATTTGGTTGGTTTACTATTTCTTCTTTTCACATTAGCGATTTGCTCGACTCAATAGGAAAGAGATGAAAAGTGAACTATTCTGGGAGTTGAAGGTTTGTTCTAAACTAAAAATATTTTTTAAGATAAAAAGTGAATTTTCCCAAGTGTTTAAGGACGAGAAGTGGACTTTCTTCTAATCTGCATTCTAAAAGTTACAATTAAGTTGTGCTAAAACCACAGGTGTTTACTACTTCGATTATGGACTAAGTTATACTACTAACACAAAACCTGTGTGTTGCTATGGTGCAACACCCAATTAAATGTGTAGAAAAAAATTCAGACAATCGTTTTACTCTTGTGCACCAAATCAATATAGTCATCTAAAATAGCTCACATGCATCACATACTCTGAAACTGCTGACAAAAAATATTTCTTCAGAAGAAATCAGTGCTAATAATCTAGAATTAAATGTTAGTCTAAACTGATGAAATTGCCATCTGACTTGACATTTGTAGTTAATATGTATATTTCTCTCTCTATATATAGGAGGATGAAATACAATCCCAGAAACAATTTCATGTGAGGCATTTTATCCTAGTGTCAGATAAGATAAGAACGAGTTTTGGGGATCTAGTGTTTCTCAAGAAGAAAGAGAAACCAATCTTTTTTTTTTGAAGGAACTCGTGAGATTTATTATTTAACTAGGCAACAATATTCTTGCAATCATATGTAGAAACCAATCATATTTGTTTATGAAATTTGGCCATTACCCTAACCTAACGAAAAAAGTTAATCCATTGCGACCTTGGTTGCATGATCATGTTAAACATCATTAGGTCATCATCACCTTTTACTAAAAGGCACAAAAAAAAAACGACGGACATCTAGGTAGGTACTAGGAGTACTCCTATGTACAACTGAATTCACAGCTATCCCTATTCTGCTCCGAGCTTGTGCAGCTTGCATCTGGAGCAGGGATGGATCGTGACCTCGTCAGTAGTTTGGATCACCTGGTAGTTCCCTCGATTGCCATCCCCTCAATAGTAGAGAAGATGAGCGTAAGGGGACAGGCAATGCTGGTCCTGCCACGGGCTCCGCAGCTGCGTCAGGAACGGGTCTTGCAGCCAGTCGAACACTCCTTGGCTCGTCGCCGGTAGCTCGAGGCTGCAGGTCGGGTTCGCCGCCGGGATCTGGATACTGCATGGAGGGTTGGCCGCCGGGAGCTGGAAGTTGGAGGGCGCGTTCGCGGTTTGCTGCAGAGACGAAGCGAACGCCGAGGCCGGGTGACTGTGGCGATGTCCGCTTCCTTCTTGGATTCCATGGGCGCGTCGTCATTCTTGCTGTTGCCAGATGGCGCCGCCGACGAGGAGGAGGAGTGGAACAGGAAGTTGTCCTGGACGTCATCGGACGACGACAGATAGTCGTCGCCGACGGAGATGGTGACCGGGGCCGGCCACGCTCTGGCTTCGCCGCCGTATCCTCCGTTCCAGCCGGGCCTCTGCATCATCTCCTCCATCGCGGTCGCGGAGGCTCTCTGCTCGAGCTCCTTGAGCGGCGTGGCCTTCCGGTATATCTTGCACAGCACCGTGTCCTCCCTGGGCGGCGCGGCGCCGGCGGCGTGGTCGGGGAGGCGGTACTCGTTCATGACCCAGTCCGTCTTGGTGCCCCTTGGCGCGCGGCCCTGGTAGAAGACGAGCGTCTTCTTGAGCCCGATGACCCGCTTGGGGTCGGCGGTGCTCCGGATGGCCCTGTCGGACCCCGTCGCCTTCCAGAACCCGCGCTGCGTCGTCCGGTTCGGCCGGCCGCCGCTGCCGGCCTTCCGGTCACGCGGTACGAAGAAGTACCACTCCCTCTCCCCGATCTTGGCCATCCTTGGGAGGTCCCAGGGGTCGTGGCGGTAGATGTTGAGCGTGCCGATAATGTCGAAGTGGAGCTTCTTGCCGAGCGCGACGCGGGAGAGGTAGAAGCCGAGGAGCTCCTCCTCCGTGGGGTGGAACCGGAAGCCGGGGAGGGGCTGCTCGGCCTCCATGGTCGACGCCGGTGCCACTGCCATCGCTAGATCACTGGTTGCTGCTCTGCGCGATCTACTTCTAGTCTAGGTGATCGATCGCTGATCTGCTTATCTTGCTGTTGCACTGGCTGGATGATTGAGTCGGTGCCTGGGTGGTGGATGTGGAGAAGCTTAATATAGAGCCTGAAGGTGGTACGCGGTTTCCTGTAGAAAAGTGGTCGCAATTTCTTGGCACAGTCCAACTGAAAGCGACGAGTGCTACCGCTTAGTAGTACGGATGCATTTGTGCCGGCTTTACTTGTTACTAAATTAATGCTGTTTTGGCGACTCGATTTTAATTTCGAATGTGCGTTTGGAGACTTGTGAATTCGCACAAATTGACTCCTTTTAGTCATCCAGATGAAACGATATATTTATCTATTGCTGTGTTTAGACATTCAGAATCGGTGGATAGTTATCTTGTGCTGCTGTCCAACCAAGAATAACTGACGGCTATATAGCACGATTTTCATTTGGAAGTAGGATTGCTTCTCGAAACATTGCAAGCGCGGTCATTTCTGTAGTCAATCGTCCGTTTCGTCCATGTATTTGAGTACTAAGTACTAACTGTGTATTTTTGCACGTTTACCTTGCATCCGCTGATGTGCTGTTTAACAAGTCTCGTCTTCGTTTCAAATGGTTGTGTTCAACAGATTGCTGATGTATTCTCAATAACGGGAATGATATCATATCAACGAACCACCGTGCTGTCACCTTACGGAAGAACCCAAGGTTTCTCCTTTTTATTATGCAAGAGAGAGAGGGCGGTTTTAGCTTTTTCTAGGTATTTCAGTGTCGGCGGCTACATCCTAAAGACAGAATAAGGTTCTCTATGTTCTATTCATGTTCCGACGCACCGACGGTCTTCCCGCCGAATCTCCTGTGATCACGTTGGTGTTAATGTTAGTTGGTGTGGTTGCAAGTTTTGATCTTTTGATTTATAGTTCTCATTGATCTTTTGATTCATAGTTCTCATGTTGTTGCTCTAATTTATAGTTCTCATCTTTGATGATGGTGGTTGCTCTGATGCGCTGGTCCTTTGAAGAGCATATATTAATATCACAGTGATACTCATTACACCCAGCCTCTGCAACAACATCATGCCCTAATGGCATAAAGGATGCACACGGCCAAAAAAAAATGAATTATAAAAAATAAAAGTCCGCTATAGAGATCGAAAACTTGAAACAGCAACACTGACACCACCAAGACAACACTAGAGGACTAGCTTCTCCATAAGCAACGCCTTCAAGAAGAAAACAGTGCACAAACGATGTCGTCGCCCGATCATAGATCTTAGGTTTTCATCCTGAAGAAAGTCCTCCTCTAAAACAATGCCTTCAACAAGAACATTGCTAGACACAACCAATTAAGGTCAGGCCTTAAATTTTCACCCTGAAAGATACAACTCTGAACTTCTAGTGTGCATTCACCTCCACATACAAGTCGTTGTTTGAAGTCACGGAGCTCCAAGCCAATTCCACCTCACCACCAAGATCCGACCACCATTGCTGTTCCACCGATCTCGTCTTTCATGACCTTCTTCGCCAGCACCATGGAAAAAAAACGAGCTCCATGATATTAACAGCCAGCAGAGCTTCGAAGCGATCCCTCTGAAACCAAACGGTCAGATAAAAAAACATGGGTGCGCCTGACCGAAAACACCCAATCCAGCAATCTTCATGCATTGATCGCACAATGAATTTCGTCAGCAGGACTTTCCGGAACACGACAATCCAGCCAGCCCGGTGGGAAGAAGCTTCCGACCGATCTTCACTTGGCGCGAGAGAAACCCTAGGAAACCACCTTTATTAGGCAGAACGGCAGGCCCCCTCGCCGCCGCCCGTCAATCGACCTCATCAGCGGAAGAGGAAACCGCCACTGACCACATACCCGTCGACGAGCCGTCCGCCGCCACCCCCAAAACCGAAGAAAGCCACCAACGTGAGCCGTCAGAAGGAGGGGGCGCAGAGGACTCACCGGCCACCACCGGATCCGTAGCCTTCGGGGTCACTCTGGCCGACCAAAGCCATGTCTGGCACGGAGCCGAGAGCCGTCAGGTCGCAGATCCAACCACCGTGCTATCCGCGCACCCATGCGGCCGCCTCCTCGCGAGATCCCGGGGCCGCCGCCCGCCGCCCAACTCACCCCCGATGCCGGTCGGCCGACCGGCGACCAGCGCCTTCGACCAGGCCGGCACGACGACCTCCACCACACCTCCACGGCAGCTCGCCCCCACAGCCTTTGCGGCTGATGTCTACGGGTGCTTCTATTCTTGTAGACAGTGTTGGGCCTCCAAGAGCAGAGGTTTGTAGAACAGCAGCAAGTTTCCCTTAAGTGGATACCCAAGGTTTATCGAACTCGGGAGGAAGAGGTCAAAGATATCCCTCTCAAGCAACCCTGCGATCACAAAGCAAGAAGTCTCTTGTGTCCCCAACACACCAAATACACTTGTCAGATGTATAGGTGCACTAGTTCGGCGAAGAGATAGTGAAATACAAGTAATATGGATGAGTATGAGTGGTAATAGCAATCTGAATAAAATATGGCAGCGAGTAAACATGCAACAAAACAGTAAACAAACGGAGATTCGATGCTTGGAAGCAAGGCCTAGGGATCCTGCTTTCACTAGTGGACACTCTCAACAATGATCACATAATAGGACTACTCTACACCCTTTTGTTGGATGATGAACACATTGCGTAGGATTACACGAACCCTCAATGCCGGAGTTAACAAGCTCCACAATGCAATGTTCATATTTAAATAACCTTAGAGTGCAAGATAGATCAACATAATTACACCAAGAACTAACATAGCATGCACACTATCACCTTCACGCTTATGTAGGAGGAATAAATCACATCAATACCATCATAGCAATAGTTAACTTCATAATCTACAAGAGATCACAATCATAGCCTACGCCAAGTACTCACACGGTGCACACACTGTCACCATTACACACGTGGAGGAGGAATAAAACTACTTTAATAACATCACTAGAGTAGCACATAGATAATATTCAACTAGATCACATAAAGAGAGAGATGAACCACATAGCTACAGCGGAGCCCTCAGCCCCGGGGGTGAATTACTCCCTCCTCATCATGGAGACAGCGATGGCGGTGGAGACGGCGGTGGAGATGACTCCGGGGGCAATTCCCCGTCCGGCAGGGTGCCGAACAGAGACTTCTGTCCCCCGAATCTTGATTTCGCGATGGCGGCGGCTCTGGAAGGATTTCTCCGTATCGTGGCTCTCGTCGGTGTTTTTAGGTCGAGAGGCTTAAATAGGCGAAGAGAGGGAGTCGGAGGGGCCACGGGCTGCCCACACCCTAGGGGCGCCCCCCCCCGCGCCGGGTGTGGTGGGCCCCCGGCTCCCCTCTCATCCTCCTCCGGTGCTCCGGAAGCTTCCGGGAAAAATAGGAACCTGGGCGGTGATTTCGTCCGATTCGAGAATATTTCGTTACTAGGATTTCTGAAACCAAAAACAGCAGAAAACAGCAACTGGCGCTTCGGCATCTCGTCAATAGGTTAGTTCCGGAAAACGCATAATAATGACATATAATGTGTATAAAACATGTAGATATCATCAATAAAGTGGCATGGAACATAAGAAATTATAGATATGTTTGAGACGTATCAAGCATCCCCAAGCTTAGTTCTGCTCGTCCCGAGCAGGTAAACGATAACAATGATAATTTCTTAAGTGACATGCCATCATAACCTTGATCATACTATTGTAAAGCATATGAGATAAATGCAGAGATTCGAAGCAATGATGAAGATAATGAGTAAACAAATGAATCACATAACAAAGACTTTTCATGAATAATACTTTCAAGACAAGCATCAATAAGTCTTGCATAAGAGTTAACTCATAAGCAATAAATTCTTAGTAGAAAGCTTTGAAACAACACAAAGGAAGATATAAGTTTCAGCGGTTGCTTTCAACTTTAACATGTATATCTCATGGATAATTGTCAACACAAAGTAATATAACAAGTGCAATAGGTAAACATGTAAGAATCAATGCACACAGTTCACACAAGTGTTTGCTTCTAAGATAGAAAGAATAGGTAAACTGACTCAACAATAAAGTAAAAGAATGGTCCTTCAAAGAGGAAAGCATCGATTGCTATATTTGTGCTAGAGCTTTGATTTTGAAAACATATAGAGAGCATAAAAGTAAAGTTTTGAGAGGTGTTTGTTGTTGTCAACGAATGGTAGCGGGTACTCTAACCCCCTTGCCAAACAAACCTTCAAAGAGCGGCTCCCATTTTATTTTATTTTTGGGTGGCACTCCTTCCAACCTTTCTTTCACAAACCATGGCTAACCGAATCCCCCGGTGCCTGCCAACAATCTCATACCACGAAGGAGTGCCTTTTAATTTTAGTTTTATTATGATGACACTCCTCCCCACCTTTGCTTTCTCAAGCCATGGCTAACCGAATCCTTCGGGTGCCGTCCAACAATCACATACCATGGAGGAGTGTCTATTTTTGTTAATTAATTTGGGACTGGAAATCCCATTGCCAGCTCCTTTTGCAAAATTATTGGATAAGCGGATGAAGCCACTAGTCCATTGGTGAAAGTTGCCCAACAAGATTGAAAGATAAACACCACATACTTCCTCATGAGCTATAAAACATCGACACAAATAAGAGGTAATAACTTTTGAAATGTTTAAAGGTAGCACTCAAGCAATTTACTTTGGAATGGCGGAGAAATACCATGTAGTAGGTAGGTATGGTGGACACAAATGGCATAGTAGTTGGCTCAAGGATTTGGATGCATGAGAAGTATTCCCTCATACAAGGTTTAGGCTAGCAAGGTTATTTGAAGCAAACTCAAGTATAAAATGGTGCAGCAAGACTCACATATAAACATATTGTAAGAATTATAAGACTTTACATCGTCTCCTTGTTGTTCAAACACCTCAACCAAAATATCTAGACTTAGAGAGACCAATCATGCAAACCAAATTTTAACAAGCTCTATGTAATTATTCATTAATGGGTACAAGGTACATGATGCAAGAGCTTAAACAAGATCTATATGAGCACAACAATTGCCAAGTATCACATTATTCAAGACATTACGCCAATTACTACATGTAGCATTTCCCGTTTCCAATCATATAACAATTAACGAAGCGGTTTCAACCTTCGCCATGAAAATTAAAAGCTAAGAACACATGTGTTCATACGAACCAGCGGAGCGTGTCTCTCTCCCAAACAATCATTTATTCAAACAAAAACAAAAACAAAAGCATACAGACGCTCCAAGTAAAGTATATAAGATGTGACAGAATAAAAATATAGTTTCAAGAGAAGGAACCTGATACTTTGTCGATGAAGAAGGGGATGCCTTGGGCATCCCCAAGCTTAGATGCTTGAGTCTTCTTAAAATATGCAGGGATGAACCACCGGGCATCCCCAAGCTTAGACTTTTCATTCTTCTTGATCGTAGTATATCATACTCCTCTCTTGACCCTTGAAAACTTCTTTCACACCAAACTTCAAGCAAACTCATTAGAGGGTTAGTGCATAATCAAAAATTCACATGTTCAGAGGTGACACAAACATTCTTTTCACTTCTGGACATTGCATAAAGCTACTGGACATTAATGGATCAAAGAAATGAATCCAACATAGCAAAAGAGGCAATGCGAAATAAAAGGCAGAATCTGTCAAAACAGAACAGTCCGTAAAGACGAATTTAAAGCTGGCATCGACTTGCTCAAATGGAAAAACTCAAAACTAATGAAAGTTGCGTACATATCTGAGGATCACGCTCGTAAATTGGCAGATTTTTTCGAATTTTCTACAGAGAACTGTGCCCAGATTCGTGACAGACAGCAATGCTGTTTCTGCGCAGCGATCCCAAATATAACATCAACTTTGACATAGAAACTTTACTTGGCACAAAAACATGATAAGGAGAGGTTGCTACAGTAGTAAACAACTTCCAAGACACAAATATAAAACAAAGTACTGTAGCAAAATAACACATGGGTTATCCCCCAAGAAGTTCTTTCTTTATAGCCATTAAGATGGGCTCAGCAATTTTGGTGATGCACCCGCAAGAAATAGTATTTGAAGCAAAAGAGAGCTTCAAGAGGCAATTCAAAACACATTTAAGCCTAACATGCTTCCTATGCAGAAGAATCTTATACACAAATGAATTCATGAAGAGCAAAGTGACAAGCATAAGAGGATAAAACACGAGTAACTTAAAGATTCTCAACATAAAGAGGGGAAACTTAATATTATTAAGATGCATGTAACCATATTTCCCTCTCTCATAATAACTTTCAGTAGCATCATTGATGAAATCCACAATATACCCATCACTTAAAACATTCTTATCATGGTTCATATGCATAGAAGTATCATTAATTTTGGCATAAGAAGAGTTATTCTCATTAATAGTAATTGGAGCAAGATTATTATCAAGAATTTGAACATGGTAAACAAGTTGCATATTAAAAGAATTGTTTTTGGTAATCCAATCATGACTATGACAAGTTTCATAAGGATAGTTATAACCTATATCATAGCATTCTTTATAATAATCATCAAAGATCGGAGGCACAGTGTCATCATAAGAAATAGAATAGTTATCTTTCACAGTCGGTTTATCTATGATCATACCATCATTGTTATTAGAAGGAGATGTATCAAGAACATAATGACCAGTAGCAAAAGGATTTTCAAACACCTCTTCCCCAAGCTTAGAGCTTTCTATATCATTATGGGAGGAAGCATGGATAGCACTGACACTATGGCAATTATTATCATTTTCAGAATTAGTTTCCCAGAGATTTGTAATATCAAAAGTAGTATGCTCATTCAAATCATGATCGCTAATGTATGTAAAGGGCATAGGAAGATCATCATATTCAGATTCATTATCACAATAATCATTAGGAGCAACATACTTACGGTTACCTAGCGTTATCTCATTCACGCGGGGATACGCCGTTACCTCTTTCTTTTTATTCTCCTTCTTCTTCTTCTTCTTCTTCTTCTTCTTCTTCTTCTTCTTCTTCTTCTTCTTCTTCTTCGTTCCCTTCTTCTTCTTCTTCTCTTCTTCCCTCTCCTCGCTTCCTTCTTTAGGAGGAAGAGGCTTGAAGGGTGGCTTGTCCGCATAACCTGATTTACTTTTAGAAACAATAGAAGAAACTTGGGAGGATCCCTCCTTTTCATTAATTAATTGAAAACACACAGCGGTCCTATCATATTTTGGCAAGGTGTCATCTTCTAAAATATTTTGTATGTAACTATTTGTATGGCTATTATCAATGCAATAAGAAAGACAACCATGCAGGACATCATCAATATCAAGATCGTTAATATTTAACAAAGAAATTTTTCTTGATAACTCTTCACACTTCAAAAATAAGGTAAGTTCATCATGCTGATTAGGAATAATTTCATCATCACAATACAAATTTGCAGCACTCATGGGGTTTGAATTATCATTAGAGGAACATTGAAAATTAAAATGACCAACTCTATGGCAAAGTTCACAAATAAAAGGATAGAGGGCACACACTTTTTCTCCAAGATCATCTAGAGCTCTAGACCACTTTCTAGTTTTTTCATTTCTGTGATGGATACAATATTCATCTTCTATTTGATTAATTCCACAAGGTCTATGTATTCCACAAAAATTAACATGCTTATAGGAAATAGCATTCTTAGGAGTTTGAGCATGCTTATTGCAATCATTAACAACAATGTCATTCTTCATGCAAGCCTCTTTAAAAGGTTCATGATACTTATCAAAATTCTTTTTAGGCAATTCTAAATGAGAAGCAAAGGCTTTATAAAGATTTGCAGCAACTTGAGAGTCAAGACCATAAGTAGCACTCATATTTCGAAATTTATCAGTATTCATAAAAGTTTCAATGCATTCATAATCATAGTTTATACCTGACTCTTTACCTTTGTCGTTCTCCCAATCTTCAGCGTTCTCCTTAATCCGATCAAGAAGGTCCCTTTAAACTCTTCTTTATTGCTCGTGAATGATCCAGAACAAGTAGTATCCAGCAAGGTCTTATCTTGAAAAGAAAGTCTTGCATAGAAATTATCAATGATGATATTACCTGGAAGCTCATGATTGGGGCATTTGAGCATTAAAGTCTTCAATCTCTCCCATGCTTGGGCAATACTCTCTCCATCATGAGGCCAAAAATTATATATATGGTTTCGATCTTTGTGAATTTCACTTGGAGGATAGAACTTGGAATAAAATAGAGGCACAATATCCTTCCAATCAAGAGAGCGCCCGTCCTTCAATAGTTTATACCAATGCGCCGCTTCACCAGATAGCGATATAACAAATAATTTCTTTCTAACTTCATCCATTGAAATACCTGCACACTTGAATAACCCGCATAATTCATGCAAAAACAGTAAATGATTCCTAGGATGGACAGTTCCATCCCCTTCATAGCGGTTATCCATAACACGTTCAATAATTTCCATAGGTATTTTATACGGAATACTTTCAGCAGGTGGATTTAAAATATCAGAAGCATCATTAAAGTTATCGCATATGGGAGATAAAGCATTATCAGAACAAAATATTTCTTCCAAAGCGGAGGAGCTAAAAAGATTATTTTTATGTAAACCAGCTTCCCCAAGCTTAGACTTCTTCATAGCATTAGCAGTAATTGCATTCATACTAATAACATTGCTACTATCATGTAAATAAGGTTCCATAGGTTTTTTAATTTTTGTATCAAACCATCCATGTCTTAAATCAGGAAATAGAATAAGAAGCTCTTTGTTGTCCATTATGCCTAACTAGTGTAAACAAGAAACAAAATGTCGTAATTGCAGAGTCTAAAGGAAATAGCTTCGAGCACACACACAATGGCGCCAGAAAAGTACTGTTACCTGGAACCGGAGTATAGTGCCTTTTACCTTTCCTCCCCGGCAACGGCGCCAGAAAATAGCTTGATGTCTACGGGTGCTTCTATTCTTGTAGACCCTCCAAGAGCAGAGGTTTGTAGAACAGCAGCAAGTTTCCCTTAAGTGGATTACCCAAGGTTTATCGAACTCAGGGAGGAAGAGGTCAAAGATATCCCTCTCAAGCAACCCTGCAATCACAAAGCAAGAAGTCTCTTGTGTCCCCAACACACCAAATACACTTGTCAGATGTATAGGTGCACTAGTTCGGCGAAGAGATAGTGAAATACAAGTAATATGGATGAGTATGAGTGGTAATAGCAATCTGAATAAAATATGGCAGCGAGTAAACATGCAACAAAACAGTAAACAAACGGAGATTCGATGCTTGGAAGCAAGGCCTAGGGATCCTGCTTTCACTAGTGGACACTCTCAACAATGATCACATAATAGGACTACTCTACACCCTTTTGTTGGATGATGAACACATTGCGTAGGATTACACGAACCCTCAATGCCGGAGTTAACAAGCTCCACAATGCAATGTTCATATTTAAATAACCTTAGAGTGCAAGATAGATCAACATAATTACACCAAGAACTAACATAGCATGCACACTATCACCTTCACGCTTATGTAGGAGGAATAAATCACATCAATACCATCATAGCAATAGTTAACTTCATAATCTACAAGAGATCACAATCATAGCCTACGCCAAGTACTCACACGGTGCACACACTGTCACCATTACACACGTGGAGGAGGAATAAAACTACTTTAATAACATCACTAGAGTAGCACATAGATAATATTCAACTAGATCACATAAAGAGAGATGATGATAGCACAAATGAGGTGAATTACTCCCTCATCATGGAGACGGCGGTGAAGATGGCGGTGGATGGAGATGACTACAGGGTGGTAGACTAATCTTGATGATGGCGGCGGCTCCGGGAAGATCAAGACAGGAATGCTAATAAAGGCAGGGTTTCGTCCGAAACGTTGATTTCTGAGCATGGAGGCTCGCATACGGAAGGAGACTATAATGTCCATCCCATCTTGAGACGAACGACGCGCGTCTAAATAAATAGCGACTAGGCTCTGGAGAGTTGGATGACCACGGGCGAGAGGGAGGGGCACCCTCGAATGCCGCCCACTGCACTACCCAATGGCGCCCCTCCCTAGACGCTTAGAGGAGTGTATATTGGTAAGCATCATCCCGAGGCTATCACCCGGTTATCGTCCGTTCGAATTAAAAATCAATAGCATTCAATACAAAACTATAATCTACAAGAGATCAGTGCCACTTCGACATTTGTGCTACTTTCGAGTATTCGATCACATGAGCAGAAGTTGGCGACGGCCTGGCATACAGTAATGAGACAATATAAGGCTAAGTATCCTAAGAGGCTTAACATGCAAATAGGCCATTGCCCACACCCTAAATGTGAAGCTAAAAAATAGGAACATGGGCGGTGATTGCGTCCGAGAGAATATACTAGGATTTGAAACCAAAAACAGTGGCATTCGGCAGGTTAAGAAAATATCGACATATAATGTGATAAAACATGTAGATATCATCAATAAAGTGGCATGGAACATAAGAAATTATAGATACGTTTGAGACGTATCAGCGGCAAGGGCGACGCCGCCACCGCGTCGACCTCGCGGCAACGCCGGCGGGATGTGGCTCGAAACAGGGGAGCCCGCCGATGATGGCTAGGGCTTCCCCGGGTCGCCCCGTGCGGGAGCGACGCTGGGTTGGGGCGGGGTTCTCGATGACTTCACATATGTCTACTACAACTAGATATAATATGACAAAGTTTTCCCGACTCCCGTGAGGGAGGGGTGAGGATGAGGGCACCTTCGACTCGCTCTAGTGCTTGTAGTCTTGGTTAGGTGGTCCGAAAATCTATTTATAATTTGTTTTATTTTAGAGTTCTTTGCACTACCATTGATGATTATCAATAGATCGGTTGATTTTTCGTAAATAATATAGATTATCATCAATCTTCTCAATCCCTTTGTTCTCACACATCGACTTAGATATAACTACTTCTCGATCATATGAGAAATAACAAAACCCCCAAAAAAGTATATATGAAAAAAATCATAAATGGAGAGGTTGTTGTATGTTAAGAAATTACAAAAATCATCCAAGGTTGCGATATTTTTCTATTGGAAAAAGTAAGATATCTATTGCATGTATTTTCATACAAGGTACAAATATTTGTAGTTGTTGATTATTGTGCAATTTATAAACTCCTGATCATTTCCACCGTCTATTCTTTTCACATTTCTGTTGAAACTCCCAGGTGCAAAGTTACTCTAGAAAATGGATTAGTTTTTCAATTAAACACAAAAAAGTTGAAAATGTTTTAGAAATTTCAGGTTCACATATGAATTTGCGGTTCCAATCAGACATGCACCATAGTTCAAGTTTTTAAATAAACTTGCTTGTAACAACTATGAAATATATCGTACCAGTAAATAAATATGTCGGTCTTACATTCCAATGGAAATTCTCTGTAAGTTCTTTGTACAATGCCATTATCCAACCGGAAATACCAGTTGATAAAAACAAGAAGATTTGAAAGATGAAAATACCCCTTAAAATTAAAAATTTTGGTTGGTATTTGCGTCGAGGAGTAATCCTCACCAAAGATAATCTTGCGAAACTAATTGGTATGGGAGTACGCAGTGTGTTTTTTGTCAACACAACGAGACAATTAAGCACTTGTTCTTCCAATGTCGCTTTGCCATCTATATGGTCATGCATCCAAGTAGCTTCTGATCTGTATCCCCCGACTAGTGTGGCCAATATCTTTAGTAATTGGCTTCATGGTATCGATCACAGATTTAGAACGTTTATTAGGGTGGGGGCGTTTGCCATTATATGGTCGCTATGGCTATTTAGAAATGACAAAGTTTTTAATGACAAAATTGTTCTCTCTTGCAGTTATCTACAGATGTACCGCTACTCTCCGCTCCTGGTCTGACTGCAGAGGGTGGAGAATCGCGACCTGTTTACGGAGGTCTGTACACTGTTGGAGGACACGGCGAGGGATACTTTTTCCCTACATGAGTGGCAGCAAAATCTACGGATCGGGCCTCCGCCTTCACCTTAGGCGTTTTACAATTGCTCATGTCTGATATGTAATTCGCCTTTTTTAGCACTCTAGACTTTTGAGACTTTTTGAACGGCTGTGTGCATCTTAGCTATGCAGAGGTCGGGTGTAATTGCTTCTCTATAAGTAATAAAGCGCACATTATAAAAAAAAAATATCGGACTAGTAATATATACCTACCTAATAAGCTTTTGTGAGAGAATTATATGATCTTGGTATATATATTCCTGGCCTCTATCTAAAAAGAGATTGCTGATCTTCGTTTTTCTTCGCCGAATAATATATAATAGACATGTTGATTTCATGAGCTGCACACTTTTTGGGCTTTTTAAGCACACAGCCGTCATGTAACACTGATCATAACTTTTTAGTTACGACCATATATAATATGGTTTAATTAGGCAGTTCCACATTGTTCAGCATCTCGAAACACATGACTCGACTGCGTGTCCACATCAACGGGAATATTGGACCTGGTATAAGCTCGTCGGATCCAGAGGGCGACCATTTCCAAATTTAGAGGTGTCAGTGTCAAGTCCATGATGCTTCTTGCCCCTCTTTTCTCTCTTTTGAGGTAGACGTGCACCGTATATATATTGATATCTAAACTTTGAGGTAAGGAAAACACCACGAGTGTTGCGATTATCTGCTTGCATTTGAATTAAGACAAAGAAAAATTATGAACATTTGAACAATGTTTTGGCAATTTCCGCGCTCGTTTACCCATGGCCCGGTCTATAGTTTTCCAGCAGCAAATACACCGATCTAGGTTCTGTATAGATGACAGGAATATCGCATGAATCCTATCGTGCTCGAATTCCCATGGTATTACTAGGTCTAGCCACATGGAAAGCGACGTCAGAACAAAACAGAGGGCAATTGCCATGGAGTTCAGCTGGATCAAGTACAATAAGGTACAGTCAGCTGGCTATAAGAGATAAAATATTATAAGTTTGCTTAGTTGGAGGAGAGAGATTAGGAGAGAGAAGAGGAGTGGGCTACTATCTTGTAGCCAGCTCTAGCACGTGCTCCTAGGCACTATGTGAGACTAAAAGGTGGGCCATGCATTGTAAAAAGTATCACTTTTATAGCTCACTATTGTATATGTTGGCTCTAAGTTAGCTATAGATGACATGGCACTTGGCTTATAGCTAGCAGCTGGCTACACTATTGGAATTGCTCTCAGTGTAGTGTGCAGCAATTTACCATGCCACTTCAGTCGTGTACTAATTACTAGTGGTGTACGAGCCTGAAAGTAGTCAGACATTACGATAGCTTGCGAGAAATAATGCCAACTGGATGTTAGATAGGCTAGAATAGGTTTGTGGTTGTTTTTGGTCATCTTGACCGACTGTGGAACGAGGACTGAAAATGACCAGTGTGACGAATCGAATGGATTAAAAAGCTTTGCTCCGTGAAAAAATGTGAACGCTAGACTGGACAATGGAATTCTTGAGAGTCGTCTCACGCATGCAACAGATCACCAAGCGAAAATCCATGGACGTAGTTTAGCCTTGTCGCTAGACTGCGACAACAACGTTTAGTTAGGCAAAGTGCCCGAGAATTCATGCCATCGTGGGAGCCTGGGAGGTGAGTATGACTAGTTCTTGTGAATGCGTCGCGACCTCTGTTCGGCAACAATGGCTGGTGCAGTGCACGTTTTGTAGTGTACTGCTGACCAGAGTGCGGCTGTAGATAGCTATACAACTGTCTTTAGACGGCTGCATTTAGAATTTATGCGATTGTTGGTTCTCGAGAATAAGGTACGGTCACTCGTGGATCTAATAAGTAGCCATACGGATAGCCTATAAAAAACTAACATTTCCTCTATAATTATTAAAAATATCATTTTTATCGTTCCATAAAGCCTAAACCAAAGCACACGCCCCTACTCGAAAATGCGCTCTAGTTTTTTTATCCACCCCCATTTAGATAATTTCCGAACATATTCGTAACATCAGCTCCTAGGTTTATTTTGGATTTTTGCAGGTTCGTGCAAAAAAGCAAAGAAGAAGGGAGGATTCTCTATTACCAACTTCCCCATTGTCCTATCCTCATTGGCCATGCATCTTTCTCGATCTAGTGCCACCTTTCTTCATGGTGTCCGAACATATATCCATAACGAATTTACAAATTAGCTTAGTTCTATGCAAGAATGAGCTGACGATAGGTTGCAAGTGAACAACCCGCATAAGCCCGAGAAAGCAAAATCTAGTACAAACTAGATAAATTTGCTAAAAAAATATAGTACTAACCTAACAAACATAAACTATGAAGCGCGACGGATCGGGCGCCGCTCTACACAGCCCTAGCTAGCTGACGCCACATTCACGGTGGTTATTGTCTGCCACCTTTGAAGAAAGGAAATTAACCACAGTGCAGCATTTTCTTCACATCCAAGAAATTTCGTTAACTAAAAATTAGGCACATCCAAGAAATTTGGCGCAAACTTTGGCGCCACACGGCCTCGCCTTTTCCCGTGGAAAAATAATTCTGGAGATAGACAGAGCTGTGACGCGAGAGTAATCGTGCCGTTTTCTCTTGTCCTTGTTCTCTCGGCGACCGATTCAAAGTTCAGAACGCACCGTACAGAGTTCTTTGTCAAGTTCTTACAATTCCATTCTCCGACGCAAGTACAGATTCAAACATTTCATATTACTATAGTACTACTGCTAGTGCATTGACGGATTATGTTATGTTGTCTCATAAAGTATGTGTTTCGGAATGACCAGCAAAAGTTAATCTTGACGATGCTGCGCCACCGGAGAGAGGATCGGAGACCTCGATCGGGGTGGACTCCGCCGCGTGAGAGGGCGAGTGGATCACTCACCACCGCCATGTGTGTGATTTTCCTCTCCATGCAGGGCCGCCCTCCCTTCCAAATAGGGAACTCACGGACGGTCTGACAGGCAGCGGTCGTGGATGGACTCTACGTCAACGCAGAGACGACTCGTCAAGTCGCGGGTCCTCCATCCACGAGACTTTCCAAGCGAGTGACCACCTAGCTAGCCCAACCAGCATAGTATGGCACTATGGCCACGATTTGCTGCGAAGTTGCGCCGTTTCCATGGATAACTGGACAGCATCAGTTCAGATGTGCGCATCATTTAGGTTCAAATTGGTCGATTACGCGTACGAGGATCTTGGATGATGCACGCGCATTTTACAAGAGTAGAGTGGTGATCTCTATCATCTCTTCATGTCAGTACAGACGCGTAGCCGGAGTACGTTTTGGCAGGGACCGGGAAGGAATCAAACCACGCGTATTTAGACAGTCTCGACATGATCGATGATGGATGGAATAAGTATCAGACTTCAGACAGTACTGGCTTGCTTGTTCGATTGGTTCTGCAGTCTAGCCTATTCTAGCTAGAGGGACGAAGGAATCCAATTCCACTCCAAAGCTGCTCCTGCTGCTGCTTCACCGCGTCTCCGTAGCTTGCTCGGATAGACGTGCCATCAGCTGTGGTTTCGTGGAAACGTCCCGACTGATCACTCTCAGTAGAGTACAACGGAAATTCGGCGTCATTCTGGCCATCTTTGACCTAAATGGCCCTTGCCTAAACTCTAAACCATTAATCACTTATGATCCCTATCGGCTATCATGTACAGTACACGTTATTTAGTATCGAGTCCAGCCATCTAAAATAGTATGATCTAGCTATCTTTTTTTTTTACCCTAGAGGGTTTAAGAAGTTTTTAAAGATCTAAAATCGGCGAGGGCATCTCCAACGGGCCGACCCAAACGGATAAACAGCGAACGCTTAGGACCACGCAGTCGAAAAATACGTTTGCACACAAACCCTGCGCCCAACGCATACTGACCGACCTGTCCACCGAGACACAAATGAATCTGCGCTGTGAATGCATATGCACGGATATTGCACGGTCACGGGGCATGATTGGTGTTCCTCTTGTATGGCCCGCACGCTGGTAGCTCAGAAGGCACTCACACTCCCGCCAGTCCCAAAAAAAGTCGTATTTACGTGGCACCAACAACCCTACCATGCGATGGACATCCTCGTCGCCGCAGCCTCATGAAATCCGAGCAAATCACCGCACCCACCGCCCCACCCGGAGAGCGGCACGGGCATGAGGGTAGTGGTAAGAAAATGGTCATTGCCATTCCATCTATGTACCTGGCATTGGCATACCATAACTTTTAGCAATTTTAGGTACCCATGGCCTTGGAGAAGTTCAAGTCAACATATAATAAGGGATTCTACATGGCCCATTGTTGGGAGAAGAGGAAGGGGGCGGTGAAGTGGAGGGTAGGCTATGAGGCCTACAAGGAAGCAGTACATACTGGCACAGCCATGGTGGTCGTCGACGGCGAAGACGACACCCCTAGGTAGAATGCCCTTCGACCCAGTACCCGGGGTCAAAAGTCTACCAAGGCTGGTCTTGCCTCGGAGGCATGAGCCCTTGCGTTGAGCGAGGCCTTAAAGAAGATTATGGATGATTCTGAAGTCGTCCAGGCCAGAAAGGATGAGAAGAGGCATCTGGATAAAGAGGCTTCTACTGCAATCTACCTCAACCTCACCAAGAGGCCATTGAGGTCCAAAGGATGGACGTCGAGGCTAAAAGGATGGACGTCGTGCACAGAAGGCGTGACGTCAAGACCAAGATTCGGGCAGAGGACACAAGGATCATGTTGGATTTGGCCACCATGAACGGCGACGTGATGTCTACGTATGCTTCTATTCTTGTAGACAGTGTTGGGCCTCCAAGAGCAGAGGTTTGTAGAACAGCAGCAAGTTTCCCTTAAGTGGATCACCCAATGTTTATCGAACTCAGGAGGTAGAGGTCAAAGATATTCCTCTCAAGCAACCCTGCAATTAAGATACAAGAAGTCTCTTGTGTCCCCAACACACCTAATACACTTGTCAGATGTATAGGTGCACTAGTTCGGCGAAGAGATAGTGAAATACAAGTAATATGAATGATTATAAGTAACAATTGCAATCTGAAATAAAGATGGCAGCAAGCAAACATGTAACAGAACTTGTTGGAAACGGTGTTTCAATGCTTAGAAACAAGGCCTAGGGATCCTACTTTCACTAGTGGACACTCTCAACATTGATCACATAATAAATAAATAACTTCTCCTCACTTGTGCTACTTTCAAACACTCTCTTGTTGGATAACAAACACCATTCATTGTGTAGGGCTACAAGAGCTCCCTCAAGCCGGAGTAAACAAGCTCCACAACATCCGGAGTTCATATTAAAATAACCTCTAGAGTGCATAATAGATCGTTGCAATTTAGACCGAGTACTAAAATAACATACACACTGTCACCAATAGCTATGAAAGGGGGAATAGATCACATCAATACTATCATAGTAATAGTTAACTCCATAATCTACAAGAGATTACAATCATAACCTATGCCAAGTACTACATGATGCACACACCGTCACCTTTACATCATGGAGGAGGAATAGACTACTTTAATAACATCACTAGAGTAGCACATAGATTAATAGTGATACAAAGCTCATCATATGGATCTCAATCATGTAAGGCGCTCATGAGATCATTGTATTGAGGTACATGAGAGAGATTAACCACATAGCTACCGATAGAGCCCTTAGCCTCGGGGAGAACTACTCCCTCCTCATCATGGGAGACAGCAAGGGCGATGAAGATGGCGGTGGTGTCGATGGAGATGGCCCGGGGCAATTCCCCGTCCCGCGCGTGCCGAACAGAGACTTCTGTCCCCCGAAACGGAGTTTCGCGATGGCGGTGGCGCCCCTGGAGTCCTTCTGGAGTATGATTGATTCCTTCAGGGTTTTCCGTCGCGAGGGAATTTATAGGCGAAAGGGCGATGTCGGTGGAGTCCCGAGGGCCCACACCATAGGGTGGGGCGGCCCCCCCCCCGCGCCGGCCGATGGGGAGGAGGCCCCGGCTCCTCTCGTCTCGGCCCTTCTGGCTCCGTGAGTCTTCCGGTGGAATATAATTTATGTGATTTTTCTGGATTTTTTCGAGCACTTTGGTTTTTGGGCCTTTTCTGCAATAAACGACATAATAAACAACCGGCACGTGGCATCTTGTTAATAGGTTAGTCCAATAAATGTCATAATATGATATAAAGTGCATATAAAACATGTAGGTATTGTCATAAAACTAGCATGGAACATCAGAAATTATAGATACGTTGGAGACGTATCAAGCATCCCCAAGCTTAGTTCCTACTCGCCCTCGAGTAGGTAAACGATAACAAGGATAATTTCTGAAGTGACATGCTACTATCATAATCTTGATCAATACTATTGTAAAGCATATGAAGTGAAAGAAGTTATTCGAAAGAATGGTAAAGACAGTGACTAAACAACTGAATCATATAGCAAAGACTTTTCATGAATAGTACTTTCAAGACAAGCATCAAAAAGATTTGCATAAGAGCTAACTCATAAAGCAATAGATTCAAAGTAAGAGGTTACGAAGCAACACAAATGATGATTAAGTTTCAGCATTTGCTTTCAACTTGTAACATGTATATCTCATGGATAGTTGTCAACATAAAGCAATATAACAAGTGCAATAAGTAAACATGTAATAATCAGTGCACACAGTGACACAAGTGTTTGCTTCTAAGATAGAAAGAAGTAGGTAAACCTGACTCAACATAAAGTAAAAGAAAGGCCCTTCACAGGGAAGCAGGATTACTCATGTGCTAGAGCTTTTTATTTTGAAAACATGGAAACAATTTTGTGAACGGTACTAATAATTCATATGTGTTATGCATAAAACCTCTTATAAGTTGCAAGCCTCATGCATCGAATACCAATAGTGCCCGCACCTTGTCCTAATTAGCTCGGATTTTCATGGATTATCATTGCATTACATATGTTTCAACCATGTCACAAAGGGGTACCTCTATGTCGCGGTACAAAGGTCCAAGGAGATAGATCGCATTTGATTTCATTTTGATAACTAACTGTGGACATCCATACCGGACAACATAGAAAACAGATAATGGACTCCTCTTTAATGCTTAAGCATTCAATAATAGATAATATTTTCATAAGAGATTGAGGAGTAATGTCCAAACTGAAAACTTCCACCATGATACATGGCTTTGGTTGGCGCCCAATGTTCTTCTCTAACAATATGCATACTCAAACCATTTAATCATGATAAATCACCCTTACTTTAGACAAGACGAACATGCATAACAACTCACATGATATTCAACAAAGGTGTAAAAAGTTGATGGCGTCCCCAAACATGGTTACCGCTCAACAAGCAACTTATAAGAACTAAGATACATAGCTACATATTCATCACCACAAATAGTTTTTAAGCTATTTTCCCATGAGCTATATATTGCAAAGACAAAGGAATGAAATTTTAAAGGTAGCACTCAAGTAATTTACTTTGGAATGGCTGAAAAATACCACATATAGGTAGTTATGGTGGACACAAATGGCATGAGTTTTGGCTTAAGGTTTTGGATGCACGAGAAGCATTTCTCAGACAAGCCTTTAGCAAGGTTGTTTGAAGCAAACACAAGTATGAACAGGTACAGCAAAACTTACACAAGAACATATTGCAAGCATTATAAGACTCTACACTGTCTTCCTTGTTGTTCAAACACTTTCACCAGGAAATATCTAGACCTTAGAGAGACCAACCATGCAAACCAAATTTCAACAAGCTCTACGGTAGTTCTCCACTAATATATTTAAACTACATGATGCAAGAGCTTAAACATGATCTATGAGAGTGCTGGCGTGTAGTCGACAACTTGCTTGTGACGGTAAAGCACACGTCCGTTGGGAACTCCAAGAGGAAGGTATGATGCGCACAGCGACAAGTTTTCCATCAGAAAGAAACCAAGGTTATCGAACCAGTAGGAGCCAAGAAGCACGTGAAGGTTGTTGGTGGAGGAATGTAGTGTGGCGCAACACCGCTGAAACCGCGTCAACGTGGAACTCGCACAACACAATCAAGATACTTTGCCCCAACGTGAATGTTGAGGTTGTCAATCTCACCGGCTTGCTGAAAACAAAGGATTAAGCGTATCGAGTGGAAGATGGTGTTTGTTTGCAAAGAACAGAAAGAACAATAGAATGTATTCAGATGTAAAAGAATGGACCGGGGTCCACAGGCTTCACTAGAGGTGTCTCTCCAATAAGATAACTAACATGCTGGGTGAACAAATTACAGGCGGGCAATGACAAATAAAGATTCAATACATATCAATGATGATTACTATGTGATTTAATCAGGGCATTACGACAAAGTACATAGACCGCTATCCAAAGCATGCATCTATGCCTAAATAATCCACCTTCAGGTTATCATCCGAACCCCCTCCAGTATTAAGTTGTAAACAACAGATAATTGCATTAAGTATGTGGCGTAATGTAATCAACACAAATATCCTTAGACAAAGCATCGATGTTTTATCCCTAGTAGCAACAACACATCCACAACCTTAGAACCTATTGTCACGATCCCAGATTCAATGGAGGCATGAACCCACTATCGAGCATAATTACTCCCTCTTGGAGTTACAAGTATCAACTTGGCCAGAGCCTCTACTAGCAACGGAGAGCATGCAAGAACATAAACAACACATATATGATAGATTGATAATCAACTTAACATAGTATTCTATATTCATCGGATCCCGCCAAACACAACATGTAGCATTACAAATAGATGATCTTGATCATGTTAGGCAGCTCACAAGATCTAAACAATGATAGCACAAGCGGAGAAGACAACCATCTAGCTACGCTATGGACCCATAGTCCAAGGATGAACTACTCACGCATCAACCGGAGGCGGGCATGGTGATGTAGAGCCCCTCCGGTGATGATTCTCCTCTCCAGGGTGCCGGAGGCGATCTCCTGAATCCCCCGAGATGGGATTGATGGCGGCGGCCTCCTCGCAATGTTTCCATATCGTGGCTCTCGCATGTGGGGTTCGCGACGAAGGCTATTTGTAGGCGGAAGGGTAGGTCAGGGCGCCACGAGGGCCCCACACAACAGGCCGGCGGTGGCCAGGGCTTGGGCCGCACCGCCCTGTGTGGCCGCCCTCGTGGCCCCACTTCCTTTCCCCCTCGGTCTTCTGAAGCTTCGTAAAAATAGGACCCTGGACGCTGATTTCGTCCCATTCCAGAATATTTTTACTAGATTTCTCCAAACCAAAAACAGCAGAAAAAGAACTGCACTTCGGCATCTTGTTAATAGGTTAGTGCCAGAAAATGTATAATAATGCTGTAAAGTATGTATAAAACATTCAAGTATTGTAATAAAAGTAGTATGGAACATAAGAAATTATAGATACGTTTGAGACGTATCAGAGAGCTCAAAACAATTGCCAAGTATCAAATTATTCAAGACAATATACCAATTACCACATGAAGCATTTTCTGTTTCCAACAAAATAACAATAAATGTTTCAGCCTTCATTATGAATACTAAAGTAAAATGAAGAACACAAGTGTTCAAATGAAAAGCGGAGCGTGTCTCTCTCCCACACAAGCATGGTAGGATCTGATTTATTCAGAGAATGAAAATAACAAACGAAAATAAAAGCACACAGACGCTCCAAGTAAAGTACATAAGATGTGACTAATAAAATATAGTTTCACTAGAAGTGACCTGATAAGTTGTCGATGAAGAAGGGGATGCCTTGGGCATCCCCAAGCTTAGATGCTTGAGTCTTATTGAAATATGCAGGGATGAACCACGGGGCATCCCCAGCTTAGACTTTTCACTCTTCTTGATCATATTATATCATCCTCTTCTCTTGATCCTTGAAAACTTCCTCCACACCAAACTTAAAGCAAACTCATTAGAGGGTTAGTGCAAAATAAAAATTCACATGTTCATAGAGGACACAATCATTCTTAACACTTCTGGACATTTTCCATAGCTACTGAAAGTTAATGGAACAAAGAAATCCACTCAACACAGTAAAAGAGGCAATGCAAAATAAAAGGCAGAATCTGTCAAAACACAGTCCGTAAAGACGATTTTTCTGAGGCACTTAACTTGCTCAGATGGAAAAACTCAAAACTAATGAAAGTTGCGTAAATATCTGAGGATCACGCATGAAAATTGGCAGATTTTTTGATTCTTCACAGAGAGAAGGACGCGAATTCGTGACAGACAAGCAAATCTGTTTCTGCGCAGAAATCCAAATCTAGTATCAACCTTCTAATCGAGACTTTACTTGGCACAAAAATACAAGAAAATAAAGATAAGGAGAGGTTGCTATAGTAGTAACAACTTCCAAGACACAACAAAACAGTAGTAAAATAAACACATGGGTTATCTCCCAAGAAATGCTTTCTTTAAAGCCATTAAGATGGGCTCAGTAATTTTAATGATGCTCTCATGAAAATAGAAAACGAAGCAAAAGGAGAGCATCAAAAAGCAAATTCAAAACACATTTAAGCCTAACCCACTTCCTATGAAAAGGAATCTTGTACACAAATAAATTCATGAAGAACAAAGTGACAAGCATAGGAAGATAAAACACGAGTAACTTCAAATTTTCACATGTAGAGAGGTGTTTTAGTACCATGAAAATTTCTACAACCATATTTTCCTCTCTCATAATAATTTCCAGTAGCATCATGAACAAACTCAACAATATAACTATCACATAAAGCATTCTTATCCACATGCATAAAATTATTGCTCTCCACATAAGCATAGTCATTACTATTAATTGTAGTGGGAGCAAAATCAATAAGATAGCTATCATTATTATTCTCATCACCATAATCATCATATATAGGAGGCATATTGTAATCATAATTAATTTTCTCCTCAATAGTAGGTGGACTGAAAATATGATAGTCATCATTGTAATCATCATATATAGGAGGTAAAGTATCATCAAAGTAAATTTTCTCCTCCATGCTTGGGGGACTAAAAATATCATGCTCCTCAAAACCAGCTTCCCCAAGCTTAGAATTTTACATAGCATTAGCAACAATGGTGTTCAAAGCATTCATACTAATAACATTGCCATTAGCATGCATATAAAGCTCCATAGGTTTTTTTATTTTCTCTTCAAACACCTCATGTCCTAATTCAAGATAAATACTATAAAGATCTCTAATATTTTTGTTGTTTTTCCATTAAGCCTAACTAGTGAAATAAAAACAAGAAACAAAAAGATGCAATTGCAGGATCTAAAGGAGATAGCTTCAAGCACTCACACACCGGCAACAGTGCTAGGAAATAGCTTAGTAGTCAGAGGATGTGAATACCTTTTACCTTACCTCCCCAACGGCGCCAGAAAATAGCTTGATGTCTACGTGTGCTTCTATTCTTGTAGACAGGTTGGGCCTCCAAGAGCGAGGTTTGTAGAACAGCAGCAAGTTTTCCTTAAGTGGATCACCCAAGGTTTATCGAACTCAGGGAGGTAGAGGTCAAAGATATTCCTCTCAAGCAACGCTGCAATTAAGATACAAGAAGTCTCTTGTGTCCCCAACACACCTAATACACTTGTCAAATGTATAGGTGCACTAGTTCGACGAAGAGATAGTGAAATACAAGTAATATGGATGATTATAAGTAACAATTGCAATCTGAAATAAAGATGGCAGCAAGCAAGCATGTAACAGAACTTGTTGGAAACGGTGTTTCAATGCTTAGAAACAAGGCCTAGGGATCCTACTTTCACTAGTGGACACTCTCAACATTGATCACATAATAAATAAATAAATAAATAAATAACTTCTCCTCACTTGTGCTACTTTCAAACACTCTCTTGTTGGATAACAAACACCATTCATTGTGTAGGGCTACAAGAGCTCCCTCAAGCCGGAGTAAACAAGCTCCACAACATCAGGAGTTCATATTAAAGTAACCTCTAGAGTGCATAATAGACCGTTGCAATTTAGACCGAGTACTAACATAGCATACACACTGTCACCAATAGCTATGAAAGGGGGAATAGATCACATCAATACTATCATAGTAATAGTTAACTCCATAATCTACAAGAGATTACAATCATAACTACGCCAAGTACTACATGATGCATGCACACACGTCACCTTTACATCATGGAGGAGGAATAGACTACTTTAATAACATCACTAGAGTAGCACATAGATTAATAGTGATACAAAGCTCATCATATGGATCTCAATCATGTAAGCCAGCTCATGAGATCATTGTATTGAGGTACATGAGAGAGATTAACCACATAGCTACCGGTAGAGCCCTTAGCCTCGGGGGAGAACTACTCCCTCCTCATCATGGTAGACAGCAGCGGCGATGAAGATGGCGGTGGTGTCGATGGAGATGGCTCTGGGGGCAATTCTCCGGGCGGCGTGCGAGCGTAGACTGTCCCCAAACTGAGTTTCCTTGACATGGCGGCGCCCCTGGAGTCTTTTAGGAGTATGATTGATTCCTTCAGGATTTTCCGTCGCGAGGGAATTTATAGGCGAAGGGGCGATGTCGGTGGAGTCCCGAGGGTCCCACACCATAGGGTGGGGCGGCCCCCCTCGGGCCGCGCTCGGCGATGGGGAGGAGGCCCGGGCCTCCTCCGGCCGGCCCTTCTCGCTCCGTGAGTCTTAAAGCGGGATTGAATTTATGTGATTTTTTTGGATTTTTCCGAGCAATTTGGTTTTGGGCCTTTTCTGCAATAAAAGACATAATACAAGGAACTGCACTATGGCATCTTGTTAATAGGTTAGTCCAATAAATTCCATAATATGATATAAAGTGCATATAAAACATGTAGGTATTGTCATAAAACTAGCATGGAACATCAGAAATTATAGATACGTTGGAGACGTATCACGAAGCCAGGGCTTAGTTCGTAAAAAAGCGCGCCTAAATCTACGCGTGTGACGCGTGATCAGCAGTGCCAATGTCAAGCGCCATGGGCTCCTTATGGACTACATTTGCTGATCATGGAAATGTTGTGCCCCTTTAATTTGGACTACATTTCCTGCCGTACTATGTGCACTATCTGATGGACTCATTTGTGAGAGCATCTCCACCGGCGCCCCCGATAGCGGTCCCGATAGCATTTTGGGGGCCGGCAGCGAAAATGGGCTCGCACCGGTGCGCTCCAAACGGCGCCGGCCAATTTTGGAGCCCAATAGAATCGTCGGCAACCCCGTGCCGGCCCCTTCGCCAAGGGCGCGAATCGGCGCGCACCGGCATCGCCCAAACGAGGGTCTACCTGGCAGCCAAACACACCATTTTCCCACCTCCAACACACGCCCGAGCCGACTTCCACCCCTCTAGATCGCCAATGTTGCCGTCGCCGCCGCGCCCACCCTGCTGGCTATAGACACCGCCGATTGTCTAGGAACAGCCGTCCATCGACACGGCCGATGATGACCCACAAGTATAGGGGATCGCAACAGTCTTCGAGGGAAGTAAAACATTTGATTCGACACAAGGGGAGACAAAAGAATACTTGTAAGCCTTAACAAATGAGTTGTCAATTCAGCACTGGAAACACTTGCTCGCAAGAGTTTATCAGAGTAACAGCTTTATGGCAGTAGGAATATGAAATAACAAAGAATGTGAAATAAAGACAGTAGTAGTGATCAGATGAAACCTGGTGCTCAGATGGGTAGCTACGCACCCCTCCCGCAGCCGACATCTGTCTGTCGGGTCAAACATCATTAGCACCCGGGCGTCCTTAATAGTTTCTCCAAACAGCAATTTATTAGCGCGGCTCAGAGAATCTACGCCATGTGCTCGTCTGCTCGCGTAAGAAAAAAAGAAGAAAAGACTTGCTCCGTTCTCGCCCAAGGACTCGCCCCTGTGCTTGACCGCTAGGGAAGTGACAGCCGCCGCCTCCTCCCCTTGCCGTCCGGCCACCCCAAACACCGCCGTTGGCCGGATCTAAAGCTCCTCCGCCTGATCTACTGGTTCCCCCAAGCAGTTTGGCTCATCTCCCACGAAATCGATCGCTCTCATCGTTTTTGGTGTCTTGGGGATATGCAGCGGTTTGGCGTCCAACCATTGCGTGCGAAAGACGCTCGGCGACGCTCAGCTGACATTCGACGGTGCCGTCCCGCCTCCATGGGCGCGACTTAACATGAGGAGGAGCGGAGGTCAACCTCCCGAGTACCTGCACCTCCATTGCGCGCCCCCTCTCCCGAGCTAATAGAGCGGCTCCACGAGTTCGTCATGACCTGAAGCTCCATTGAATCGATGCGTGGTCACGCCAAACGCGGTGTTTGACTGGTGTTTGTAGAGTAGTGCACCGACGGCACGCGACGCGGCCAGGAGGAAATGGGCGACTGCGGAGTCCACAGTGCCTGGGGGCGCAGGGGAAAAGGCGGAGGTAGGAGACAAGGTCGTTCGGGGGTTAGGTGGGGATTCCCCTATCGGTGCTTTTGGTTGGTTTAACCCACCAACGATTAGATTTCCCTACAAGACACGGTCAACGCGTGCGGGTGACACGGTGTAATCTCAACGCATATCGGACGGCAAGCACCGCATGCGTACCTACCCCTGTGTGTACCAAATTCACTCTCTAGTAGTGATTATAGTAAACAGCAGGATTAAAATATTGTAGGCACAGGGACGGATGAACGGGCGTTGCATGGATGAGAGAATTCATGTAACAATCATGGTAGGGCATTTGGTAATAATAAAGCGGTATCCAAGTACTAATCAATCAATAGGCATGTGTTCCATATAGTCGTACGTGCTCGCAATGAGAAACTTGCACAACATCTTTGTCCTACCAGCCGGTGGCAGCCGGGCCTCTAGGGAAACTACTGGAAATTAAGGTACTCTTTTAATAGAGTACCCAAAGTAACACCGGAACACATGTGATCCTCACATCACTACCATCCCCTCCCGTTGTCCCGAGCTGTCACTTCGGGGCCATTGGTTCCACTGTATACAACTTGCAGGTAAGACCATAAACAATGAATATCATGATGAAACAATAACATGTTCAGATCTGAGATCATGGCACCGGGCCCTAGTGACAAGCATTAAGCATAACAAGTTGCAACAATATCATAAAAGTAACATCTACGGATACTAGGCACCATGCCCCAACAATCTTGTGACTATTACATGATCAATCTCATCCAATCCCTACCGTCCCATCATACAGCGGGAATTACTCACACATGGATGGGGAAACATGGTTTCGATGGAGGAGACGTAGATGGCGGTGAAGATCCTCCAATTCCCGTCTCCACTGCCAGAACGGAGTTTCTGGTCCCAGGCGGAGTTTCGCGATGGCGGCGGGCGATCGGATGGTCTCTGGAAATATCGACACTACCCCCTGCGCTTTTAGGTCGAAAGGTGTATATAGTCCGAAGGAGGGCCGGAGGCCTCGCCGAGGGGGCCACACGCTAGGGCCGCGCCCCCTCCCGGGGGCCGCCGCCTAGGGTGTGGGGCCCCTGCCTCACTGGACTTGCCCTTCCGCTCTCCGTGAGCTCGGGGAAAATAGGGCCTTCGTATAAATTGGGTTTTCGAAAGTTGGATTTCTCGCACAAAACGAGACACCAGAGCAATTCTGCTAAAAGCGTTAGTGCGCGTTAGTTGCATCCAAAATACACAAATTAGAGGCAAAAACAATAGCAAAAGTGTTGGGAAAGTAGATACGTGGACGTATCAACTCCCCTAAGCTTAGCTTATTGCTTGTCCTCAAGCAATTCAGTTACAATCGAGTGCGATAAAAGAACTTTCACGAACACATTTGTTCATATGATGTAAATATTCTCATGGTATGGCAAGTGCTTAAGCAATTAATAATAAGGTACATGCAAATAAAGTCATCTAGTAACTGTGTCAATCATAAAAGAGATACCAACAAACTAATAACAAGCATCATGAAAAAACTTCAATAAGAAGGATTGCAATGTTCATAGAAAGATATGATAGAGTGGTATCTCGCTTGCTTGTATTTGTAGCAAAACATAATGCCCAAGCACCTCTCAAGTTCATAGAAAGACTAGAAATTTGTCAAAGATAAAAGCATCAAAGTTATACCACAAATGATCATATTTTGGGACAAGCATATTATACTAAGAATGACAGTATGCTCTCAAGAAAGTGCTCAAAGAAAGGATGGTGACTCAACATAAAAGTAAAAGATTGATCCTTCGCAGAGGGAAGCAGGGATTAACATGTGCTAGAGCTTTTTATTTTTCAAAGACAGAAGTAAAATTATTTTGAGAAGTGTTTGTTGTTGTCAACGAATGATAGTGGGTACTCTAACCACCTCGCCAACCAGACTTCAAGAGCGCTCCTATGAAGGACGTTATTTCTACCAAGTGAGGATACGTCCAAACGTATCTATAATTTCTTATGTTCCATGCTACTTTATTGATGATACCTACATGTTTTATACACATTATATGTCATTATTATGCTTTAACTAACCTATTGACGAGATGCCGAAGTGCCAGTTCGTTTTTTTTTTCTTAAATCCTAGTAAGGAAATATTCTCAATCGGACGAAATCAACACCGAAGATCTTAGAATCCCCGGAAGCACCCGAGAACCGTCGAGAGGGGCCACAGAGGCCCACATGGTGGCGGCGCGGCCAGAGGGGGCGGCGCCCTAGTGTCCGGTGGCCCTAGACCCCCTCCGACCTTGCCCTTTCGCCTATATAAGGTCCCCGACCTAAAACCCCGATACGAATAAGCCACGGTACGAGAAAAGTTCCAGCCGCCGCCATCGCAAGCCAAGATCTGGGACAGAGTCTCGCCCGCACGCCGGGACGGGAAGCTCCGAAGGCTCCTCCATCGACACCGCTGCCATCTCCACCGCCATCTTCATCACCTGCTGCTCCCATGAGGAGGGAGTAGTTCTCCATCGAGGCTCGGGCTGTACCGGTAGCTATGTGGTTAATCTCTCTCTATGTACTTCAATACAATAATCTCATGAGCTGCCTTACATGATTGAGATTCATATGATGATGCTTGTAATCTAGATGTCATTATGCTAGTCAAGTGGGTTTTACTTATGTGATCTCCGGAGACTCCTTGTCCCACGTGTGTAAAGGTGACAGTGTGCACCGTGTGGGTCTCTTAGGCTATATTTCACAGAATACTTATTCACTGTTATGAATGGCGTAGTGAAGTGCTTATTTATATCCCTTATGATTGCAATGTGTTTTGTATCACTATTTATCTATGTGCTACTCATGTGATGTTATTAAAGTAGTCTATTCCTCCTGCATGGTGTAATGGTGACAGGTGTCGTGTAGTTCTTGTCGTAGATTATGATCATAATATCTTGTAGGTTATGGAGTTGATTATCGCTATGATAGTATTGATGTGATTTATGCCTCCTTCGTAGTGTGATGGTGACATGTGCATGCTATGTTAGTACTTGGTCTATTTTGCAAAGATCTATTATACTCTAAGGTTACTTAAACATGAATATCGAATGTTGTGGCGCTTGTTAACTCCGGCATTGAGGGTTCGTGTAATCCTCCACAATTAGTGGTGTTCATTATCAAACAAGAGTATATGTAGCACAACGAAAGAGAACTTATTTATTATGTGATCAATGTTGAGAGTGTCCACTAGTGAAAGTATGATCCCTAGGCCTTGTTTCCACCATAAAGAATTCCTTCCTACGCCAGCAAGCTATTTTCTGGCGCCGCTTGTTTACTGTTTTACTGCATCTTTACTTTCTGCAATATTACCACCATCTATACCACCTCGTGTTTTACTATCTCTTCGTCGAACTAGTGCACCTATACATCCGACAAGTATTTGGTGTGTTGGGGACACAAGAGACTTCTTGCTTTGTGGTTGGTGGTTGCTTGAGAGGGATATCTTTGACCTCTTCTCCCGAGTTCGATAAACCTTGGGTGATCCACTTAAGGGAAAACTTGTTGCGTTCTACAAACCTCTCTCTTGGAGGCCCAACACTGCTACATGAAAAGAAGTGTGAGTAGACATCAAGCTATTTTCTGCCGCCGTTGCCGGGAGGAAAGGTAAAAGGTACTCACACTCGGATCTCGCTACTAAGCTATTTTCCTATTATCTTAGTAAGGCTATTTCCTTTAGATCCTGTAATTGCATCTTTTGGTTTCTTGTTTACACTAGTTTGGCATAATGGACAACAATGAGCTTCTTATTCTATTTCCTGATTTAAGACATGGATGGTTTGATGCGAAAATTAAAAAATCTATGGAATCTTATTGGCATGCTAGTAGCAATGATATTAGTATGAACGCTTTGAACACCATTGTTGCTAATGATATGGAAAATTCTAAGCTTGGGGAAGCTGGTTTTGATGAGCATGATATTTTTAGTCCCCCAAGCATTGAGGAGAAAATTTACTTTGATAATACTTTGCCTCCTATTTATGATGATTATAATGATATTGGTCTTTTGGTGCCACCTAATATGGAGGATAAGTTTAATTATGATTACAATATGCCTCCTATATTTGATGATGAGAATAATAATGATAGCTACTTTGTTGAATTTGCTCCCACTACATCTAATAAAATTGATTATGCTTATGTGGAGAGTAATGATACTTTTATGCATGTGAATAAGAATGCTTTATGTGATACTTATATTGTTGAGTTTGTTCATGATGCCTCTGAAAATTATTATGAGAGAGGAAAATATGGTTGTAGAAATTTTCATGTTACTAAAATACCTCTCTATATGCTGAAATTTTTGAAGTTACATCTGATTTCCTATGCTTGTTACTTTGCTCTTCATGAACTTGTTTATTTACAAGATTCCTATGCATAGGAAGCATGTTAGGCTTAAATGTGTTTTAAATTTGCTTTTTGATGTTCTCTTTTGCTTCAAATACTATTTCTTGCGAGTGCATCATTAAAACTGTTGTGCCCATCTTAATGGCTATAAAGAAAGAACTTCTTGGGAGATAACCCATGTGTTTATTTTACTACAGCAATTTTTGTTTTGTTGAGTCTTTGGAAGTTGTTTACTACTGTAGCAACCTCTCCTTATCATGTTTTTGTGCCAAGTAAAGTTTCTATGCTAAAGTTGATGTTATATTTGGGATCGCTGCGCAGAAACAGCATTGCTGTCTGTCACGAATTCTGGCATAAGTCTCGTAAAAATTCGAAAAAATCTGCAAATTACAGCGTGATCCTCAGATATGTACGCAACTTTTATTAGTTTTGAGTTTTTCCATTTGAGCAAATGCCCAGTCCAGATGCATCTTTACGACTGTTCTGTTTTTGACAGATTCTGTTTTTATTTCGCATTGCCGCTTTTATGTTGAATGAGTTTCTTTGTTCCATTAACTTTCAGAAACTTTGTGCAATGTCCAGAAGTGTTAAGAATGATTGTGTCACCTCTGAATATATTAATTTGTGGTTAAGCACTAACCCTCTCATGAGTTTGCTTGAAGTTTGTGTGAAGGAAGTTTTCAAGGGTCAAGAGAAGAGGATGATATACTATGATCAAGAAGAGTGAAAGGTCTAAGCTTGGGGATGCCCCGGTGGTTCATCCCTGCATATTTTAAGAAGACTCAAGCATATAAGCTTGGGGATGCCCAAGGTATCCCCTTCTTCATCAACTTATCAGGTTTCTTCTAGTGAAACTATATTTTTATTCCGTCACATCTTATGTGCTTTACTTGGAGCGTCTGTTTGTTTTTATTTTTTGTTTTTTTTGAATAAGTTCATCCTTGTGTGGGAGAGAGACACGCTCCGCTGGTTCATATGAACACATGTGTCCTTAGCTTTTAATGTTCATGGCGAAGGTTGAAACTGCTTCGTTAATTGTTATATGGTTGGAACGGGAAATGCTACATGTAGTAATTCTAAAATGTCTTGGATAATGTGATACTTGGCAATTGTTGTGCTCATGTTTAAGCTCTTGCATCATATACTTTGCACCCATTAATGAAGAAATACATAGAGCTTGCTAAAATTTGTTTGCATATTTGGTCTCTCTAAGGTCTAGATAATTTCTAGTATTGAGTTTTGAACAACAAGGAAGACGGTGTAGAGTCTTATAATGTTTAAAATATGTCTTTTATGTGAGTTTTGCTGCACCGGTTCATCCTTGAGTTTGCTTCAAATAACCTTGCTAGCCTAAACCTTGTATCGAGAGGGAATACTTCTCATGCATCCAAAATCCTTGAGCCAACCACTATGCCATTTGTGTCCACCATACCTACCTACTACATGGTATTTCTCCGCCATTCCAAAGTAAATTGCTTGAGTGCTACCTTTAAATTTCCATCATTCGCCTTTGCAATATATAGCTCATGGGACAAAATAGCCTTAAAAACTATTGTGGTATTGAATATGTACTTATGCACATTCTTATTAAGTTGCTTGTTGTGCGATAACCATGCTTCGGGGACGCCATCAACTATCCTTTGTTGAATATCATGTGAGTTGCTATGCATGTCCGTCTTGTCTCAAGTAAGAGAGATCTACCACCTTAATGGTTGGAGCATGCATATTGTTAGAGAAGAACATTGGGCCGCTAACTAAAGCCATGAATCATGGTGGAAGTTTCAGTTTTGGACATATATCCTCAATCTCATATGAGAACATTAATTGCCACATGCTTATGCATTAAAGAGGAGTCCATTATCTGTTGTCCATGTTGTCCGGTATGGATGTCTAAATTGAGAATAATCAAAAGCGAGAAATCCAAAATGCGAGCTTTCAGACCTTTGTACAGGCGTATGGAGGTACCCCATTGTGACACTTGGTTGAAACATGTGTATTGCGATGATCCGGTAGTCCAAGCTGATTAGGACAAGGTGCGGGCACTATTAGTATATTATATGAGGCTTGCAACTTGTAAGATATAATTTACATAATACATATGCTTTATTACTACCGTTGACAAAATTGTTTCATGTTTTCAAAATAAAAGCTCTAGCACAAATATAGCAATCGATGCTTTCCTCTTTGAAGGACCATTCTTTTACTTTTATGTTGAGTCAGTTTACCTATCTCTCCACCTTAAGAAGCAAACACTTGTGTGAACTGTGCATGATTCTTACATACTTGCTTATTGCATTTGTTATATTACTCTATGTTGAAAATTATCCTTGAGATATACATGTTACAAGTTGAAAGCAACCGCTGAAACTTAATCTTCCATTGTGTTGCTTCAATGTCTATACTTTAAATTATTGCTTTATGAGTTAACTCTTATGCAAGACTTATTGATGCTTGTCTTGAAGTACTATTCATGAAAAGTCTTTGCTTTATGATTCATTTGTTTACTCATGTCATTACCATTGTTTTGATCGCTGCATTCATTACATATGCTTACAATAGTATGATCAAGGTTATGATGGCATGTCACTTAAGAAATTATCATTGTTATCGTTTACCTACTCGAGGAAAGGAACTAGCTGATACGTCCAAACGTATCTATAATTTCTTATGTTCCATGCTACTTTATTGATGATACCTACATGTTTTATGCACATTATATGTCATTATTATGCGTTTTCCGAACTAACCTATTGACGAGATGCCGAAGTGCCACCTGCTGCTTTTGGTTTCAGAAATCCTAGTAAGGAAATATTCTTAATCGGACGAAATCAACACCGAAGATCTTAGAATCCCGGAGCTTCCAACACCCGAGAACCGTCGAGAGGGGCCACAGGGGCCCACACATGGCGGCGCGCCCAGAGGGGGCGCGCCGCCTTGTGTCCGGTGGCCCAGACCCTCCGACCTTGCCCTTTCGCCTATAAGGTCCCCGACCTAAAACCCCGATACGAATAAGCCACGGTACGAGAAAGTTCCAGAGCCGCCGCCATCGCGAAGCCAAGATCCGGGGGACAGGAGTCTCCGTTCCGGCACGCCGCCGGACGGGAAGTGCCCGAAGGCTCCTCCATCGACACCGCTGCCATCTCCACCGCCATCTTCATCACCGCCGCTCCCATGAGGAGGGAGTAGTTCTCCATCGAGGCTCGGGGCTGTACCGGTAGCTATGTGGTTAATATCTCTCTATGTACTTCAATACAATAATCTCATGAGCTGCCTTACATGATTGAGATTCATATGATGATGCTTGTAATCTAGATGTCATTATGCTAGTCAAGTGGGTTTTACTTATGTGATCTCCGGAGACTCCTTGTCCCACGTGTGTAAAGGTGACAAGTGTGCACCGTGGGGTCTCTTAGGCTATATTTCACAGAATACTTATTCACTGTTATGAATGGCGTAGTGAAGTGCTTATTTATATCCCTTATGATTGCAATGTGTTTTGTATCACTATTTATCTATGTGCTACTCATGTGATGTTATTAAAGTAGTCTATTCCTCCCGCATGGTGTAATGGTGACAGTGTGTGCATCGTGTAGTTCTTGTCGTAGATTATGATCATAATCTCTTGTAGGTTATGGAGTTGATTATCGCTATGATAGTATTGATGTGATTTATGCCTCCTTCGTAGTGTGATGGTGACAGTGTGCATGCTATGTTAGTACTTGGTCTATTTTGCAAAGATCTATTATACTCTAAGGTTACTTAAACATGAATATCGAATGTTGTGGCGCTTGTTAACTCCGGCATTGAGGGTTCGTGTAATCCTACACAATTAGTGGTGTTCATTATCAAACAAGAGTATATGTAGCACAAGGAAAGAGAACTTATTTATTATGTGATCAATGTTGAGAGTGTCCACTAGTGAAAGTATGATCCCTAGGCCTTGTTTCCACCATAAAGAATTCTTCCTACGCCAGCAAGCTATTTTCTGGCGCCGCTTGTTGTTTTACCGCATCTTTACTTTCCTCGCAATATTACCACCATCTATACCACCTGTGTTTTACTATCTCTTCGCGAACTAGTGCACCTATACATCCGACAAGTGTATTTGGTGTGTTGGGGACACAAGAGACTTCTTGCTTTGTGGTTGCGGTTGCTTGAGAGGGATATCTTTGACCTCTTCCTCCCCGAGTTCGATAAACCTTGGGTGATCCACTTAAGGAAAACTTGTCACGTTTCTACAAACCTCTGCTCTTGGAGGCCCAACACTGTCTACAGGAAATAAGCGTGAGTAGACATCAGCAAGGTAGATCATCCCTCTTCTCTTTTGTTCACACATGTATTTTAGTTTCATTATGGATGACACTCCCCCCAACCTTTGCTTACACAAGCATGGCTAACCGAATCCCTGTGCCTTCCAACATTCACATACCATGGGAAAGTGTCTATTTGTAGGTTAAGTTGCTTACCGATGAATCAGAGCAAAACACGTGAAGAGAATTATTAATGATGGTTGATTAATTGGGGCTGGAACCCGCTGCCAGCTCTTTTTGCAAAATTATTGGATAAGCGGATGTGCCACTAGTCCATTGGTGAGAGTCTGTCCGGAGTAAATGACAAGATTGAAAGACAAAATACCACATATTTTCTCATGAGCTATAAAATATTAACACAAATTGAGAAGTAGTTTGAAGGTTTAAAGGTAGCACATGAGAATTTACTTGGAATGGTTTGAAATGCCATGCATAGGTATTTATGGTGGACACTTTGGAATAACTTGGTTTTCAGGTGTTTGGAAGCACGAGCAGCGTTCCCCTGTACAATAGAGGCTAGCAAAATCAAAGACAAAGACTGCATAATCATGCTTGCGACAAAATAAAATTAACGGAGGCATAAAAAGTGATACAAGAACTCAAGCAAAGTATATCAGCGAGGCTTAATTGACTTTTGTTTTAGTCATATGCATGCGTGAGCATGTGCCAAGTCAATTCAAGTGAATTATTCAGAGGAGGATACCACAATGTCATACCGATCTATGAATAAAACAATGCAAGCAAATATTCATGACATGCTACTCATTATTAATAGATTGGAACTAATCATGAGAGATCATAAACTACTAGACTTTTATTAAATGACATATACCTCACATGAACCAACTAAGCATGCTCACATGGATGAGTATATGTACAAAAATGAAAACAAATAGAGTTCATACCAGCCTCTCACCACAATTGCCGTAGATCGTCATTATTGCCTTTCACTTGTGCAGCTTGAATAATAATATGAAATGAAACCAAGCTCCAACCACCGGAGACATCTGAACTCCCTAATAAGCTTTACAAAACCAAAGAAGAACAACAAATATTTTTGTTTCGGGTTAGAAACAAGAACAAAAGGAAACAAGAAAACAAAGCAAAATCTTTTGGGTTTTCTCAGCAAACTAACGATAGCAAATAAAGTAAAATAAGAGCAAAGAACCAAATAAACAAATGGTGAAGAGAAACAACAGAAATATTTTTGGTCTTTTTGTGTTTTAGAAAGAAACAAAGCGAAAACAAGAGAATGCAAACTAAAGAAACACAGAAGCAGGATGGCAGAAATCTGCCAAAACCTGACAAAGTACAGAAATCGAAATTAACAAAAATCTTCCGTTGCTCAGCTCAAAAAGTGTTCAACTAATGAAAGTTAGATAACAACCTGGAGCACATGCTCAAAAATTCGCAACTCAAAATAACGTTTTGGCTGTGCGTACGAATTTGTTTGGTAACAGCCCAGAATCTGTTTTTGGACAGCACTTCCCCAAATATCATCTCCCTCTCATTAGCAAACCACTCTAAGAAACTAAACAAGTATGTACAAGTATCCAGCAACCATAATATGTAAAGAATGAGTGATGCCGGTATACCTCCCCCCAAGCTTAGGCTTTTGGCCTATGGAGTTCATTCCCAACGAGGGTCGGGGTTCCACGCCGGTGGATCGTACATGGAGTGATAATAAGGCCCCTGCGCAAAGAATGTCGCGGAGGCTCCACATGACCATAATGTTGATATGAAGAGCTTGCTGCATCGGATGAAGAGTTGGGGTGCTCCTCGACCTCCTCCGTGCCGTCCCTTGCATGATGGCCTTCTCTTTCTATGTATGCATTTAGCTCATTTTCTGTGATCGACCACCCTTTCCCGGCATCAAGGTTAAGCAGAGCATGCAATCGTACTAGTTTTTCAATTTTCTTAGTTATTCTCCAATTTTCTTATACAAAGTTATCCTATAATACAGGTTATTCAAATTAGATGCATCTGAAATAAACTCATGTTTAATCATGGAAACAACATCAAGTTTCTCCATGGAAAGCGGAATATCTAAATGGTGAGGTTCTACACCATGCAAAGCTAATAAGCGAGAGGCGATAAGACCTCCACAAATTCCTCCTTCTCACGGTTAGTAGCAAGTCTACAAGCTATTAAAGCACCCAAATTATAAGTCCTATCCTGTTGCAAAGCGGCAGATAAGAAAGCCATATCTTGGACAGACAACTTACTTGCATTCTTTCTAGCAAGAACGCACTTTGTAACGAAATAAGCAAAGTAACGGATAGCTGGGAGTTGAATGCTACTGATCTTCCCACCATCATCAGAGAAGCTTCTCCCATGACAAATCATTGTATAAAGATTCGAGAGCTCCCGCGGCGTTCCCCTGACTTTCTCACAGGATCCCCACCAGGCACTCTAATTGCCGCACAAAAATCACTCGAAAGGCAAGTTGATAGTTTTGTTATAAATCTTGTATCGGACCATGGGGTTAGTTTGAGACCGATGAAATTCAAAATGCACAACCGACACCGTTAGTTTAGCATATTGATAAGGCTCACCAACAGTAAAACCTTCCAACCCTGCATTGGAAATCAGTGTTTGAACATCTTGCAGGATTCCTGCATTCCGCATAAAATCAGTGCATGGGTAATAAGAGGGGTATACTCCCTCTTCGCGGTGAACTCTCATGACTTGTGGCACCTCCAATTCTTGTTGATTTAGTTGGTGCCTACTCCCTTCCATTTTCTGAAATTTTTCAACAATCATTGTAAAATTTGATTTCAAGGTATATAATTGAGGGGAACTACTATAGGAACTTGCTAGAGTACTAAACATGCATCAAAACTAGTTTCTACCACTTAGAACAAGCATGCAAGCTCACTAAACATGTTATCTACAGCAGCAAAATATTCAAGATATACTCAACCAAACAAAATTCTAATTGGACAATCAAAGGAGTCACATACCAAGGAGCAAATGTGCCAAATTTCAGAAATCTGGGCTGAGCAAAGAGATCGAGAAATCGCGAGTTCTTGAGAAGAAACGCGAGTGAGAGAAAGTGAGTACGAGTTTTTCTGGAGAGAGACCGAGTGAAAGAGATGATGAAGTGGGGCAAGGAGGCCCACACACCAGGTGGCGCGCCCCTTTGCCGGCCGGCTTGTGGGGTGCCACCGGGTGCCCCACCGTCGCCCTGTGTGCTCCCAAAAATCCCTACCATTAGATAATTTTTGTAAATTTTTGAGAACTTCGAAAAATGCACATTTCTGGGTGTTAAATTAATTATTACTGCGCAGGAAAATGATTTCCAAAATCTTATACAACTAAAGCATATTGCAAAACAAAAAGTGCTAAAGCAAGTAAAACAAATGGAGGGAGAAAGAAAGAAAGAAATGTTGTTTAGCTCTCTTATGCATTAAAATATACTTGTTAACAAGGTTGATCAAGTCTTGCTACCAAATAAATTTTATATGACATAAGAAGAAATAAACCTCAAATCAATCATGTTACCTTATATTGAATTGATACGGATCCAATCACAAGAGTTTGATAATCTTCTTTAGGCTCATATAGGACAATCAATGGATCCCACTTTGATAGTTTTCACATTAAAAATTGTATTAACTCCATATACTTTATCAATCCTCTTTGGAAAATAAACGGTATGTTCCTTGTCATCAACATTGAAAGTAACCTTGCCTTTATTGCAATCAATAACAGCCCCTGCAGTATTAAGAAAGGGTCTTCCAAGAATAATGGACATATTATCATCTTCAGCATTTCCAACACAACAAAATCAGTTAATATCAAGCAATGTTGAGTAACTTGAACAGAACATTTTCACATACACCAACAGGAATAGCAGTAGATTTATCACCATTTGCAAAGATATATCAGTTGGTATCAACTTATCTAAATCAAGTCTCTTGTAAAGAGAAAAAGGCATTACACTAACTCCTGCTCCCAAATCACATAGAGCAGTTCTAACATAATTATTCTTGATGGAACAAGGAATAGTCGGTATACCTGGGTCTCCCAGCTTCTTTGGAACCTTACCATTGAAGGAATAATTAGCAAGCATGGTGGAAATCTCCTCATTAGGAATTTTCCTTTTGTTAGAGAAAATATCTTTCATATACTTTGAATAAGGAGGCAATTTAATAGCATCAGTCAAAGGGATTTGCAAAAATAAAGGTTTCATCCAATCACAAAATTTATTATAATGTTCCTCTTCCTTTGATTTTAGTTTCTTAGCAGAAAAAGGCATTGGCTTTTGAACCCAAGGTTCTCTTTCATTACCATGTTTCTTTGTAATAAAATCTTCTTTAGTGTACTTCTTATTTTTATCATGCTTTTCAGGTTCTTTTTCAATTTCTTATTTATCAGGAGCATCATTCTTATCATTATCTTCCTCATGTTCATTACCACTTTTAGTTTCAGCATCGAAATAGAAATACTATTAGGATCATGTTCAGAGGATTCTACAACAGATTTATGTTTCTTCTTTTTCTTAGAAGGATTACTAATTTCTTTAGTTCGTTGAGAATCTTGTTCAATTCTTTTGGGGTGCCCTTCAGATATAGAGGATCCTGGGTAGAAACACCGCCTCTAGTTGTTACTTCATAAACTTGTTTCTCTTCATTATTATTTCTTAACAAGTCATTTTGCACTTTAGTAAGTTGATCAATTTGAGTTTGAATCATATTAAAATGTTTAACAAGCATCTTAACATCATTGGAGGTTCTCTCCACAATATCATGCAATTTACCAATAGCTTGAGAATTTTCCATTAGATGGTTCTCTACTCTCATATTAAAATTATTTTGCTAACAATATAATTATCAAATTCATCTAAACATTGATCAGGAGGTTTTGAATATGGAATATCTCCTCTATCAAAGCGTTGAAGAGAATGTACCTCGATTGTAGATGAAGGGGGAATTATCTTACATAGGTCTTCTATAGGAGGTAAATTCTTCACATCTTCGATTTAATACCCTTCTCCATAAGAGATTTCTTGCTTCCCTCATATCTTCATCATTTAATTCAATCATACCCTCTTCTTCAATATAGGTGTAGGGGTTGGTTCAGGTGTAGACCAATCATCATGATTTTTGCTTATCTTTGCCAATAATTCTTCAGCTTCGTCCGGAGTTCTCTTCCTGAAACACAATCAGCACAACTATCCAGGTATGCCCTAGACTCAATGGTTAGTCCACTATAAAATATATCAAGTAAATCATGCTTTTCCAAATCATGTCCAGGCCGAGCTCTAATAAGAGAGCAAAATCTTGCCCAAGCTTCGGCAATTTCTCTCCATCTTCTTGATCAAAACTATAAATTCTCTGCAGAGCCATATGTTGAGCACTAGCGGGAAAGTATTTCCGAAAGAAAACATCAAGCAAACAACTTGGACTATTAATAGAATCAGGAGGCAAATTATTATACCAAATCTTAGCATCATCCTTTAATGAGAATGGGAAAATCTTAGCAACAAAATAAGTACGCATCTTAACATCATCGAAAACAAGCTACTTAAAGTAGAAAGCTCATTCATATGTTCTACAGCACTCTCTTTTTCAGTACCACAAAAGGTGTTTTCTCAACAACAGATATATGAGATAAATCAAGAGAAAAATCATAATCTTTATCCTTAATGTTTATAGGAGATGTGGAAAATTTAGGACCAGGAGACGGTTTATATCTAACAGCATGTTGTGCAATAAGCTTTTTGAGGTTACTTGTACTAGTAGTAGCATTGCATTTATCAATAAAATCATCATCAAGTTCCACATAATCTTCATCAAGATCATCAATCTCTGATGAATTAACAAACCGTATTTTCATTAGGAGTTTCAATTTCAATTTGTCTAGACCTAGCAATTGTAGCATCTGAAAAGGACCTAATGAACCAGCATTATCAAGCACGTAGAAGCATCATCAAAATTATCGGAGGAATTTTCAGATTCAGCAGAAGTACCAACACGTGAAGTTTGTGGTGGTGAAACAAGTTGACTTATCACAGATGGTGAATCAAGAGCAACGAGGTACTCGCAGTTGTACCTTTTCTTGTAGTGGATGGTAATATGGCGACTTTAGTATCGCGAGGTTTACCCATGATGGAGAATTTGCAGCGAACAATATCAATCCAAGTGAACTTCCAAATAAAACTAGCTACAACGGCGCCATAAAATAGTCTTGATGACCCACAAGTATAGGGGATCAAGCCTCCGAGGGAAGTATTACCCAATTTATTGATTCGACACAAGGGAGACAAAGAATACTTGTAAGCCTTAACAGCGGAGTTGTCAATTCAGCTCACACTGGAAACACTTGCTCGCAAGAGTTTATCAAGAGTAACAGTTTTATGGCAGAGGAATAGTGAAATAACAGAAGGTGAAATAAAGACAGTAGTGATTATAGTAAACAAGCATGATTAAAATACTGTAGGCACAGGGACGGATGAACAGGCGTTGCATGGATGAGAGAATTCATGTAACAATCATGGTAGGGCATTTGCAGGTAATAATAAAGCGGTATCCAAGTACTAATCAATCAATAGGCATGTGTTCCATATATAGTCGTACGTGCTGATGTCTACGGGTGCTTCTATTCTTGTAGACAGTGTTGGGCCTCCAAGAGCAGGTTTTAGAACAGCAGCAAGTTTTCCCTTAAGTGGATCACCCAAGGTTTATCGAACTCAGGAGGAAGAGGTCAAAGATATCCCTCTCAAGCAACCCTGCAACCACAAAGCAAGAAGTCTCTTGTGTCCCCAACACACCAAATACACTTGTCGATGTATAGGTGCACTAGTTCGGCGAAGAGATAGTGAAATACAAGTAGTATGGATGTATATGAGTGGTAATAGCAATCTGAATAAAATATGGCAGCGAGTAAACATGCAAGAGTAAATAAGCGGTGTTTGCAGTATGGAAACAAGGCCTAGGGATCATACTTTCACTAGTGGACACTCTCAACATTGATCGCATAATAAATAACTCTCTCATATGTGCTACATATACTCTTGTTTGATAATGAACACCATTCGTTGCGTAGGATCACACGAACACTCAATGCCGGAGTTAACAAGCTCCACAACATTCGATATTCATGTTTAAGTAACCTTAGAGCATAATAGATCATTGCAAAATAAACCAAGAACTAACATAGCGCACACACTGTCCACATTACACTATGAAGGAGGAATAGATCACATCAATACTATCATAATGATAATTAACTCCACAACCTACAAGAGATCATGATCATAGCCTACGACAAGAACCACACGGTGCACACACTAGTCACCTTTACACCATGCAGGAGGAATAGACTACTTTAATAACATCACATGAGTAGCACATAACTAGTAGCGATACAAAGCTCATCACATGGATCTCAATCATGTAAAGCAGCTCATGAGATCATTGTATTGAAGTACATAGGAGAGAGATTAACCACATAGCTACCGGTACAGCCCCGAGCCTCGATGGAGAACTACTCCTCCTCATGGGAGCACATGATGAAGATGGCGGAGATGGCAGCGGTGTCGATGGAGAAGCCTTCCGGGGGCCTCCCCGTCCCGGCGGCGTGCGGAGAGACTCCTGTCCCCCATCTTGGCTTCGCGATGGCGGCGGCTGGAAGGTTCTCTACCGTGGCTTATTCGTCTCGAGGTTTTAGGTCGGGGGCTTCTTATAGGCGAAGAGACGGAGTCGGAGGACACGGGGCCCACACACAGCCGGCGCCCCCTCTGGTCGCGCCGCCTTTAGTGTGTGGGGCCCCGTGGCCCCCTCTGGTCCCTCTCGGGTGTTCTGAAGCTTCCGGTGAAAATAGGGTACTGGCGTTGATTTCGTCCGATTCCGAGAATATTTCCTTACTAGGATTTCTGAAACCAAAAACAGCAGAAAACAGAACTGGGGCATCTCGTCAATAGGTTAGTTCCGAAAATGCATCAAAACGATATAAAGTGTGAACAAAACATGTAGGTATTGTCATAAAACAAGCATGGAACATCAGAAATTATAGATACGTTGGAGACGTATCAGCATCCCCAAGCTTAGTTCCTACTCGTCCTCGAGTAGGTAAACGATAACACAAATAATTTCTGAGGTGACATGCTACCATCATATTCTTGATCAACATTATTGTAAAGCATATGACATGAATGAAGTGATTCAAAGCAATGATCTACAGGTTGCTAAAATATAGCAAAACTTTTCATGAATAGTACTTTCAAGACAAGCATCAAAAAGTCTTGCATAAGAGTTAACTCATAAAGCAATAAATTCAAAGTAAAGGCATCAAGCAACACAAAGGAAGATATAAGTTTCAGCAGTTGCTTTCAACTTTCAACATGCATATCTCATGGATAATTGTCAACATAGAGTAATATGATGAATGCAAATAAGCAAGTAAGAATCAATGCAAACACAAGTGTTTGCTTCTAAGATGGAAGGAAATGGGTAAACTGACTCAACAATAAAGTAAAAGATAGGCCCTTCGCAGAGGGAAGCATGGATTAAATCATGTGCTAGAGCTTTTCAAGTTTTGAAATCATATAGAGAGCATAAAAGTAAAATTTTGAGAGGTGTTTGTTGTTGTCAACGAATGGTAATGGGTACTCTAACTACCTTATCAACCAGACTTTCAAGAGCGGCTCCCATGAAGGACGTTATCTCTACCAGCAAGGTAGATCATCCTCTTCTCTTTTGTTTACACATGTACTTTAGTTTTATTTATTAGATGACACTCCCCCAACCTTTTGCTTACACAAGCCATGGCTAACCGAATCCTCGGGTGCCTTCCAACATTCACATACCATGGAGGAGTGTCTATTTGCAAATTTAAGTTGCTTATTGATAGAGCAAAACATGTGAAGAGAATTATTAATGCAAGTTAATTAATTAGGGGCTGGGAACCCCATTGCCAGCTTTTTGCAAAATTATTGGATAAGCGGATGAAGCCACTAGTCCATTGTGAAAGTCTGTCAAAAGTAAATGACAAGATCGAAAGATAAAACACCACATACTTCCTCATGAGCTATAAAACATTGACACAAATAAGAGGTAATAGCTTTTGAATTGTTTAAAGGTAGCACATGAAGTATTTACTTGGAATGGGAAATACCACATAGTAGGTAGATATGGTGGACACAAATGGCATAGGTTTTGGCTCAAGGTTTTGGATGCACGAGAAGTATTTCCTCTCAGTACAAGGTTTGGGCTAGCAAGGTTGTTTGAAGCAAACACAAGTATGAACCGGTACAACAAAACTTACATAAGAACATATTGCAAGCATTATAAGACTCTACACTGTCTCCCTTGTTGCTCAAACACTCTTACCAGAAAATATCTAGACCTTAGAGAGACCAATCATGCAAACCAAATTTCAACAAGCTCTACGGTAGTTCTCCACTACTAGATTTAACTACATGATGCAAGAGCTTAAACGTGATATATGAGAGCTCAAAACAATTGCCAAGTATCAAATTATTCAAGACCATATGAAGCATTTTCTTATTCCAACCAAATAGCAACAAGTGAAGCGATCAACTTTCGCCCTTGAACATTAAAAGCAAAAATGAAGAACACTAGTGTTCATATGAAAAAGGAGCGTGTCTCTCTCCACACAAGGATGAACTTAATCAGAGAATGAAAATAACAAAACAAAAATAAAAGCACACAGACGCTCCAAGTAAAGTACATAAGATGTGACGGAATAAAAATATAGTTTCACTAAAAGAAACCTGATAAGTTGTCGATGAAGAAGGGGATGCCTTGGGCATCCCCAAGCTTAGATGCTTGAGTCTTCTTAAAATATGCAGGGATGAACCACCGGGCATCCCCAAGCTTAGACCTTTCACTCTTCTCGATCACATTATATCACCCTCTTCTATTGACCCTTGAAAACTTCTGCCACACCAAACTTCGAGCAAACTCATTAGAGGGTTAGTGCACAATCAAAATTCACATGTTCAGAGGTGACAAAATCATTCTTAACACTTCTGGACATTGCACAAAACTTCTGAAAGTTAATGGAACAAAGAAACTCATTCAACTTAACAAAAGCGGCAATGCGAAATAAAAGGCAGAATCTGTCAAAAACAGAACAGTCCGTAAAGACGAACCTGGAAGTGGCACTTAACTTGCTCAAACGGAAAAACTCAAAACTAATGAAAGTTGCATACATATCTGAGGATCACACACGAAAATTTGCAGATTTTTTTGATTTTTTTACAGAGACTTCTGCTCAAATTCGTGACAGACAGCAAATCTGTTTCTGCGCAGTAATCCAAATCTAGCATCAACTTAAACATAGAGACTTTACTTGGCACAAAAATGCAATAAAAATAAGATAAGGAGAGGTTTCTACAGTAGTAAACAACTTCCAAGACTCAACAAAACAAAAATTGCTGTAGTAAAATAAACACATGGGTTATCTTCCAAGAAGTTCTTTCTTTATAGCCATTAAGATGGGCTCAGTAATTTCAAAGATACTCTCGCAAGAAATAAGAGTTGAGGCAAAAGAGAGCATCAAGAAGCAAATTAAAAACACATTTAAGTCTAACCCACTTCCTATGCAAAGGAATATTGTACACAAATAAATTCATGAAGAACAAAGTGGCAAGCATAGAAAAGCAACACAAGCGCAATTTCAAGATTCTCAACACAAAGAGGGGAAACTTAATATTATTAAGATGCATATAACCATATTTCCCTCTCTCATAATAACTTTCAGCATCATGAACAAACTCAACAATATAAGTATCACATGAAACATTCTTGTCATGAGCCACATGCATAAAATTATTACTCTCCACATAAGCATAATCAATTTTATTATTTGTAGTGGGAGCAAATTCAACAAAGTAGCTATTATTATTATTCTCATCATCAAATATAGGAGGCATAGTATAATCAAAATAAAATTTACTCTCCATAGTAGGCGGCACCAAAAGACCACTATCATTATAATCATCATAAATAGGAGGCAAAGTATCATCAAAGAAAATTTTCTCCTCAATGCTTGGGGGACTAAAAATATCATGCTCATCATAACCAGCTTCCCCAAGCTTAGAATTTTCCATATCATTAGCAACAATGGTGTTCAAAGCGTTCATACTAATATCATTGCTACTAGCATGCCAATAAGATTCCATAGGTTTTTTAATTTTCGCATCAAACAATCCATGTCTTAACTCAGGAAATAGAATAAGAAGCTCATTGTTACTTTCCATTATGCCTAACTAGTGTAAACAAGAAACCAAAAGATGCAATTGCAGGATCTAAAGGAAATAGCTTCGAGTACTTACAACGAAAATAGCTTAGTAGCCGAGATCCGAGTGTGAGTACCTTTACCTTTCCTCCCTGGCGCCATAAAATAGCTTGATGTCTACGGGTGCTTCTATTCTTGTAGACAGTGTTGGGCCTCCAAGAGCAGAGGTTTGTAGAACAGCAGCAGTTTTCCCTTAAGTGGATCACCCAAGGTTTATCGAACTCGGGAGGAAGAGGTCAAAGATATCCCTCTCAAGCAACCCTGCAACCACAAAGCAAGAAGTCTCTTGTGTCCCCAACACACCAAATACACTTGTCAGATGTATAGGTGCACTAGCTCGGCGAAGAGATAGTGAAATACAAGTAGTATGGATGTATATGAGTGGTAATAGCGATCTGAATAAAATATGGCAGCGAGTAAACATGCAGTAGAACAGTAAATAAGCGGTGTTTGCAGTATTGGAAACAAGGCCTAGGGATCATACTTTCACTAGTGGACACTCTCAACATTGATCGCATAATAAATAACTCTTTCTCATATGTGCTACATATACTCTTGTTTGATAATGAACACCATTCGTTGCGTAGGATCACACGAACCCTCAATGCCGGAGTTAACAAGCTCCACAACATTCGATATTCATGTTTAAGTAACCTTAGAGCATAATAGATCATTGCAAAATAAACCAAGAACTAACATAGCGCACACATTGTCCACATTACACTATGAAGGAGGAATAGATCACATCAATACTATCATAATGATAATTAACTCGACAACCTACAAGAGATCATGATCATAGCCTACGACAAGAACCACACGGTGCACACACTAGTCACCTTTACACCATGCAGGAGGAATAGACTACTTTAATAACATCACATGAGTAGCACATAACTAGTAGCGATACAAAGCTCATCATATGGATCTCAATCATGTAAAGCAGCTCATGAGATCATTGTATTGAAGTACATAGGAGAGAGATTAACCACATAGATACCGGTACAGCCCCCGAGCCTCGATGGAGAACTACTCCTCCTCATGGAGCAGCAGCGTGATGAAGATGGCGGTGAGATGGCAGCGGTGTCGATGGAGAAGCCTTCCGGGGCACTTCCCCGTCCCGCGCGTGCCGGAAGAGACTCCTGTCCCCGATCTTGGCTTCGCGATGGCGGCCTGGAAGGGTTCTCGTACCGTGGCTTATTCGTCTCGAGGTTTTAGGTCGGGCTTCTTATAGGCGAAGAGACGGAGTCGGAGGGCATGGGGCCCACACACCAGGCCTGCGCCCCTCCGCCGCGCCGCCTTAGTGTGTGGGGCCCCGTGGCCCCCTCTGTCCCTCTTGCCTGAAGCTTCCTAGGAAACTAGTATGGGCGTTGATTTCGTCCGATTCGAGAATATTTCCTTACTAGGATTTCGAAACCAAAAACAGAAAACAGAACTGGCACTTCGGCATCTCGTCAATAGGTTAGTTCCGAAAAACGCATCAAAACGATATAAAGTGTGAACAAAACATGTAGGTATTGTCATAAAACAAGCATGGAACATCAGAAATTATAGATACGTTGGAGACGTATCACGTGCTCGCAATGAGAAACTTGCACAACATCTTTTGTCCTACCAGCCGGTGGCAGTCGGGCCTCTAGGGAAACTACTGGAAATTAAGGTACTCCTTTTAATAGAGTACCTGAGCAAAGCATTAACACTCCGTGAACACATGTGATCCTCACATCACTACCATCCCTCCGGTTGTCCCGATTTCTTGGGGCCATTGGTTCCGGACAACAACGTGTGTATACAACTTGCAGGTAAGACCATAAACAATGAATATCATGATGAAACAATAACATGTTCAGATCTGAGATCATGGCACTCGGGCCCTAGTGACAAGCATTAAGCATAACAAGTTGCAACAATATCATAAAAGTAACATCTACGGATACTAGGCACCATGCCCTAACAATCTTGTGACTATTACATGATCAATCTCATCCATACCCTACCATCCCCTTCAGCCTACAGCGGGGGAATTACTCACACATGGATGGGGGAAACATGGCTGGTCGATGGAGAGACGTCGGTGGTGATGGCGGTGAAGATCCCTCCAATTCCCCGGCGGAGTGCCGAACGGAGTTTCGGTCCCGAGGCGGAGTTTCGCGATGGCGGCGGCATACTGGATGGTCTCTCGAAATATCGACGTACCCCCTCGGCGTTTTAGGTCGAAAGGCGTATATAGTCCGAAGGAGGGCGTCGAGGCCGCCGAGGGACCACACGCAGGGCCGCGCCCCCTCCCGGGTCGCGCCGCCCTAGGGTGTGGGGCCCTCCTCCACTTGCCCTTCCGGCTCCGTGAGTCTTCTGGAAAAATAGGGCCTTCGTATAAATTCCGAGGTTTTTCCGAAAGTTGGATTTCGCACAAAACGAGACACTGAGCAATTCTGCTAAACAGCGTTAGTCCGCGTTAGTTGCATCCAAAATACACAAATTAGAGGCAAAACAATAGCAAAAGTGTTCGGGAAAGTAGATACGTTTTGGACGTATCAGCCGACACCCCCTCGACCGGCGGCCGCTGTTTCGACCGGAACAGAGCACGCCGCCACCGTGATAGTATCGCCCCGCCCGCAAGGTGTTCGTCCGATTGCCGCGACGGACAGCGACGACGAGATGATGGTGCAGTTGTTCACGGAGGAGCAGAACGCTCAGGTTGTTCGGCGGCAACAGCAGCAGCTGATTCTGACGAACATGTTGCGCGTTCGCCAGCCTTTCTTCGTCGTGCCTCGGCGCGGCGGCTCAAAGCCAGGCAAGAGGAGGAACATCAACCGGCATCATGAAGCCAGCGCAATGTTGCTTGATGCCGACTACTTCAACGATGACGCAACTCATTCGCCGAAGGAATTTCGGGGCCGGTTTAGGATGAACAAGGACCTGTTCTTGAAGATTGTCCACGGCGTCAGGGAGTACGACAGGTACTTCATGGCCAAGAAAGATTGCACAAGTTTGTGGGGCTTCACCTCAATTCAGTAGTGCACTGCTGCAATGCGTTGTCTTGCATACGGAGCTCCTCCAGATACAACCAATGACTATCTACGGATGGCTGAGTCGACATGTACAGAGACTCTCTACAGATTCTGCCGAGCCATCATAGCGTTGTTTTCCAAAAACTATTTGAGACCACCAAGAGCAGATGATACAGCTCGGATCCTGCAGAAGAATGTAGCAAGAGGGTTTCCTGGGATGCTCGGAAGCATTGACTGTATGCATTGGGGCTGGAAGAATTGCCCTTTGCTTGGCAGGGGATCTACAAGGGCCATACTGGGAGTGCAGTGTCATTCTTGAGGCGGTGGCATACCATGAGCTTTGGATTTGGCATGCATTTTTTGCATGGCAGGAACAAACAATGATATCGACGTGCTGCAGCGCTCTTCAGTGTTTGCCAGGCTAGCTGAGGGACAAGCTCCTGCCGTGAATTTTGAGGTAAACGACCACGCATACAACAAAGGGTACTATCTAGCTGATGGTATCTACCCGACGTATGCTACATTTGTGAAGACAATTCCCTCTCCATCAAACGAGATGGAAGCCTATTTTGCAACATGCCAGGAAGCAGCACGCAAGGATGTTGAGCGTGCTTTTGGGGTGCTTGAGCAGCGTTTCGCCATTGTCATGTACCTTGCTTTCACTTGGTCTGAGGCACAGATGTGGGAGGTGATAAACGCCTGTGTGATCATCCACAACATGATCATTGAGAACGAGCGCGACACACCTGTGCAGGATGATCATCCATTTGATTATCAAGGGCCACTAGCTGAGGTAGAGCATGTGCCCCAAGAATTCGCTTTTCTTCATATGCACAATGAAATTCGAGATGTAGGTGTCCATGCACAGCTGAAGGCGGATCTAGCTGCGCATTTGTGGGCGAGGAGAGGAGCAGCCAACAATGCATGATTTTATTTCTATTTGTTTGCCTGGACGAATAATTTAAGTACTATTTGTTTGTTGGGTTGTATGAATAATTTAAGTACTATTTGTTTGATTGATTGTATGAATAATTTAATTCTATTTGTGTGATTGTATGAATAAAATGTGATCGATATGTTTTTTCAAAATATTGTAAAAAGAAAAAAAATTGGAGGCCGCCGTTTGGGAGGCGTCGGTGTGGGAACAACGTCCCCAAATGGAGGATGCAGTGCCGGCGCCCCCTAAACGGAGGTGCCGGCGCCCCTGCCAGCGCCTATTTGGGGGCTACCGGTGGAGATGCTCTGACCTATTTGAGCCATTGTAGCCGCTGTTTGAATGTCTTATTTTGGTAGAATTTACTTGTTTTTGCTTTTTGGGGGGGATTTCAAAACAAATGTGGCCCGGGCGGACAAAATGCGCTGGCCCGTTGGGGATACCCCTCGGCACAAACGGTCGATCGGCCCTTTCCAGCCATTTCCGCGTCCGCGACCCAAATCAAACGGACGCACGCGGTCAATTTTGATATCCGAAATACGTCGGACTGTTGGAGATTCCCTAAGCCCAGCCATCTAAAATTGTGTGACCTAAGTACAGTAGCCACACAAACAGACGCGTTTAATTAGCTATCTTCTACCCATCCTAGGATAAAAAATGGGTAAGTTTAGTGACTCAAACTAGTTATCTAGCAGAGCCTAACTACAAGGGGATATAGAAGTTTTAAAGTTTTGGAATGGGCCATAAGTGTTTTATGTTGTGACGACAGCACACCACTTCTTCATGTTGAAGTGTGTAAGTCGTTGCATAATACTCACGAAACACCGTTTCACGAATATTACAACCAGTAGAGTAGTATAATAAAAATATCACAGGTACAAAGGTGTCTAATTCTAGTATTAAACTATTAATATCATAGGTTGTTTACAAAAGATCTTAGAACTTCCTTGACACAATGACGTTCGCCAGATAGTTCTCAATCAAACTAAGATATAGAAGAAATAACTCGTCGACTACTCTATGACGAGACCTTTTTCGAGTACTACTTGGTGGTGATTGCTGCTACAACAATTCTATGGAAAGGTTCTATGGTTTGGAAAATGACCCCCTCTTATGCTTCATATTAGTTTCCGCTATTTCTAATCTCAAATATTAATTATTGTGCTCATACTATCTCACTTCAGCTTTTTGTAGTGGTTCTTCTTGTCGTGTAATTGGGTTTGGATGACGTCTTCGACTTTCCTAGAGGCTAGCAAGGGATAAGAAACTAGAGTGCACAATGTACTCAACAAGTTCTAATATATGGATGTCTCATGCACTATCTGTTGGGTTCCGTTGCAGAAAATTAAAAAAAATTCTACAACAGAAAACATAGCTAAGATCTACTCTATGGAGATGCAAAGTACTGCTAAAGTTTGATTAATACTTTATCTGTTTACAAACATAATATATTTTAGACATTTCACAAAGTGAACTAGATAAATGTGAATGTGCATACTAAAAATAGACTAGGTACACTATATGTACCAATAAAGATGGGAAATCGGTGGTACAGAGCAGATCATCTGACGGAAAAGAAAAGAAAAGCGCCCCAGCCCTAACCCTCCTCCCGCACCCCAGCCGCCGCCTGTAGCGCCGCCGGGGCAAAGTCCCACGGGCGCGGGCGGCGGGGGCCCTCCTCGTCGACGCCGGTGACGGGCCGGATCTCCCTCCTCGATGCATGGCGGGCGCGCGGATGAGTCGGGCGGCGGCGGCCGCGCCGCGCCCTTCTCCCGTCGGCTCCCTGGGCGCGTGGGATGGGGGCGGCCAGCGCTGCGCCCTCCCTCCTCCCGTCGGCTCCGCAACACTCCGGCAGGGGTTGGTGGTGGGCGGCGGCGTGCTCATGGCCTGCCACTTTCCCGCCTCGCGTGAGTGGAGGCGATCTCGGGTTTCACCCGCGACACGAGGTCGCCCGGCAGCAGCCTTGGGTACGACGGTGGAGGTGGCCCTCTTCTTCGAGATGGTCGGCCGCGGTTGGTGGTGGTGGATCTATCGATCTATCACCGTGTTCCGGCGGTGAGATGGAGATGCTTGGAAGCCGGCGACGGAGTCGCCGGTGGAGGGTTGGCATGGCCAGCCCGGACGGTCGCCGACGTGGGGTCCGACCCGAATAAAGGTGGTGGTCCTAGGGTCTCTCTTGCGTGAAGAGGAAGACCTACCGGAGGCCTGGACTCGTGATCTAGCCGAGTGTTGAGTTCCGGCACCGCCGGCGAATGCAGTGCTTTTTGCCTGAGTTTGATCGTGGGTCTTGCGCACCATGCTTTTATTCCGACCGATTGGTTCTGGAGGGAGCGCGCGCGAAGCTCTTTTTCGTGTTGACATCAAGTGACTATGGATCCATGATGAAAGTCGGAAGAAGGGAAGTTCATGAAGGCAGGAGGGAGGACTAGCTAAGGGAGGTTCAAATCTTGCTGAGGGATTTGCTTGGTGTTCCGGCTTCACAAGCGGTATGTGGGGGCGACAACACGGTGAAGTTCGTAGTCCTACCTTCGTGGTGAAAACCCAAGGTCTGGTTGTGCCCGACAATGACCTTGTTGGAGGCATTGCTGGAGAGCGACTATCTTCGGGTGAAAACCTAAGATCTTTGATCGGACGACGATGGTGTTAGCGCACTGTTCCTTCTTGAGGCGTGCTTTTGGAGAGTCTGTACTTCGTGTTGTCTTGGTGGATGTATTGTGTTGTTATGCCCGAGATACTGTAGCGGACTTTTGTTTCTTAGTTTTCTTTCTTTTTTGGTTGTGTGCATCCGTAGATTAGGGTGTTGCGTTGTTGCAGAGGTGTAATTGGTATCGTTTTGATATTAATATATTCCCTTTATCGAAAAAATAAAGATGAATCTACAAGAAATTTTAAAAAAAATTGTAGTAGTGAACAGAAGGAGTATAATGGCTTGTTGAAAAAACAAATGCAAGACTATTATCCAGCCCTATCCATGTGCAGGCACATGCACGCCGTAGCATAGTTCCACTCCAGCTCTACTTAGCTGGTACCGCCGTTGACCCCGTGACGTCCACGAATCACGCTTCGCCGGCGCTGGAGGCACCGACCAACCCAGGTGTGCGCCGAGCGGGCCACGCGGCCATCGGAGGAGGCACCGTGCCCCATTGCCCGACCTCTCCACAACACGTGGTATCCTCCATGAACCACCACGCAAGCATGCAGGCGTTCTTCGCGAGACTTCCTCCCCTATCCATTCACCCAGCCAATGCCAATCCGATGCTCATCACCTATAAAATCAAAGCTCACACGAGCTGCTACTCAAACAGTCTCACTCAACAGCCGCCGATTTCTGCATCTCTGAAGCTAGCTAAGCCAACAGAAAAGACCGAGTTTCGCAATGGATCACCATCCGAAGCTGGCGCCGAACGCGACGAAGGCGATGGAGGACAAGGAGCGGACGCTGCAGGTGCCGGCGAGCTACCCGGACGACGACGGCAGCCTCCCCGACCTCGTCGGCCGGCAGCAGCCGCAGCTGCGGCGCGAAGAGCAGCAGCACCAGCACCAGGCACCCAACATCTCCGAGATGAAGCCGGTGACGCGCGAGGCATACGGCGGCGGGATGTACGGCAACGAGGAGGGGAAGAGGGAGCCCGGGAGGCCGCGTGCCAGCGCCACGCAGAGCGCCGACGGGCCGGAGGAGCCCGTGGGCAGGCCCAGGCACACGCCGCCGCCCTCCACCGGCGACCGCGACCTCGACATCACCGGGATGTCCTACATCCAGTAGTAGTTCCTGTTTGTTTTTTCTATGGCGTGTGTGGTGCACTGGCGCCGGTAGTTTTGTGCGCCTGCCTGCTAGTGCTGCTGTATTTTTGCTTTGGCTTCGAACAAGCTGTGTCTGTGTGCGCGCATCGAGTTGCTGTAAGTACACGTCTACGGTGTAAGAAAAAAAGGAATAAATGTGGAAGTTTTCTTTTTCCCTTGGCCCAACAGTATTTTCTTCTGCATTCGGAGCTTCAGAATGGCCTTATTTGGGTTCAAGCCTCATTCCACGGAGAACTCTCGGTCTTAAATCATTCTCAGCCCACGATTTCTACTGGGCATACATATCGATATGGGCCGTTTAGTCCAAAGCCAAGGATCATGACAAACTCAGATTGTCTCAACAAGAAGAACACAAATTTACACACTATCCTCTTTTCTCACTTCTCTCTTTTCTCCAGTACGTAACGAAACAACTCCACGCCGCCGCCTCCAGAGAAAGAGCTCTAGTCGCCTCCACTTCAGCCTCCTCCATAGATCGGTTCCCCCTCCTCTCGGCTTGCCGGCGTCGGGAGGAGTGGGGAACCCGATCTATGCGTGAGTATTTCAATAAAAATAGTCTTTTCAGTAGGGTTTGGTCGCCGTTTTCTTGTTGGTTTAATGGAGATGGTATCGTCTGCAAAGATCTGATTCGTCTTTTTTGACCCTTCCTCAATGGTGGTGTTGAAAGATTACAATTATCTAGGTATGGGTGTTCAGATCTTGCTTCGCCAGATCGATCTTGGATCTTTTCTCATGGTTGCCGTGAGGAGGATTATCCTCACAGTTTTTGTCCTGCTGCTACGTCATGATTCGACTTCGCTCCCATCAATGTCGACAAGGCAGATTTTTTTTCCTGACATACTGGTGTTGGTACTCTGCCGATGTTGATTGACTACTCTAATGGTTGCGCGCGTGCACACTTGGCATTGCGCTCAAATTAAAATTATGGGAGAACCTTCGTTGGTTGGTGGTTTGTTATCTATCTTTGGCTACCTTGAAAGTACAAGATTATGTCTTGGAAGAAGAAAGAGTTTAAAGACCTCGAAGATTTGCTAGTATCTTTTTGACTTTATTTTGTAATCGCTGGAGACAACTCGTGTATCTCTACCATGTACTATTTGTTATTATGAATATATGTGGTATTGCTTGTAAAAAAAAAAGAACACAAATTCATGGTGTCCCTAGCAAGGGCTGGATAAAAAAACTCGAAGCTCGACTCGGCTCGGCTCGTTTGAGCTAAATAAGCCGAGCTGAGCAGTCTGCTCGTTAAGTTTCACGAGCTAAACAATCGAGCCGACCATATTCATGATCTACTTGTTAAGTTCGATGCCAAGCCAAATAGTGCTCTTTAGCCATGTTTGAAACTTCCTTCATTAAGATAAAATAACATATGATTTCTCTCTTACTCACCACGCAATGCACGCCTACTTGCTTTGCATTGCCTAATTCTAATGCTAGGTAAATAGGCTAGAGGTTTCTTAGCTGCATGTGTATGTATATCTTACCGTGGTGATCTAAATAATGATGAAGTAGATATATACGCTGATGAAGAAGATACATACGCTTAGCTACATGCAAGAAGATATATACGCTTAGCTACATGCAGGGGCGAAGCTTCTCTTAGGACAAGGCAGGGTCTGTCTTATCTTGATTTTGGGTGAATATATTTAGATGCATATTTTTTTGAATATTTTGAATAATCATTGCATGGAAAACAGACTCCGTGTGAGAAAGTTATGCTTGTTTTAGTGAACATTGTGTAAAATCGACTTCGAACTAGAAACATAGACTCATATTCTAGGTTCAATGTAAATAACAATGATTTTATATTTCTATTATAGAGATTTATCATGAATCTTAGTATATGCATGATAACTTTGTGATATTCATTAATCAAACGTGTAGAATTGAAAATTTAGAGATTTCTTGAGTTTATTAGATACATTATCACCTCATTGAGACGGTAAGTTGGAATGGTTTCTTGGCGACAAAGATCATTGAAACCTAGTTGCTCACGATGGATATTTAAAAGTCTTAATCATATTGTTATTTTTTGGGTTCTACGCATATTAAATATGTTTTTCTTTTTATCGTACTAAGTTATTTCGTTAGAATCATATATGACGTTCATGTCTTCCGACTATTTTTGTATTTGCATCATTCTTTTTAGTTTTCCTTACCTCAACTTTTTTCCGTCCTTCACCACTGGTAACATGCATATATCTATTCCTTTACGATTCTTAATGAGTTGTTCACGAGTGCTCGCAAGAACATAACGAGCCGATGCAAAAAATAATTTTAGCTCGTTAATCTTAACGAGCTTAACGATCCGAGCTTTAACAATCACAAGCTTAAAGAGCCGAGCCTTAATGATCCAAGCAGCTCGTTAGCCACCCCTATTTGTAGCTTCTCTACTTTTTGATATCAATACACATTATACATATAAACCTATTCTGTATTTAAAAAAATGAAGTTCATGTAGATATACAGTCTGAGTGGATCGAATCTCAATTTCAACTCACTATTAGCATAGATCACGACGATAACTTATTTTGTTTGTTCTTAGTAGAATCTCACGATCACCATAGTTAAAACCCATTGTTGACGCGAATCACGAAACAAATCTAACGGTACCTAGGCATTTTTCTATGTGCAATCTTACTTGCAACTAAAGAAATCAATTGCGACCTCATCTACAATTTAAAAAGCCTTGGAACTGAAAAAAATAGAACTAAAAAATTAGTTGCAAACCTAGTTGTAACTTGAGTTGTAACTTGAAACTAAAAAAATAAAACTTACAAAAATTTAATTACAACCTTACTTGCAATTGAAAAACCTTAGTTGTAAGTGAAACAAATTTAACATTGCAAAAGTTCAGAACTGAGCATGAATTTCGTTCTTAGTTTCCGATAAAAAAATTGAAGTCCTGAAAATGCACGAAATCATTTTCGCGCGAAAGCCGCCAGTCACTTTTCCACGACAGCAGCACACGCAGCAACAAATGCTGTTTTGCTAGCTAGAGCTGCAACCTCATCCAAGCAAGTGTAGAGATCGTCCAAAATTCTGAACCTGATCATGCCACTTCAAAGCCCCAATGCTTATCCACAGCCAACACATCTGTCCAAACCAAGCCTAGGTAGGAAGGAGATCGGATCAAAAACTTGGGAAGGAAACATGGAACAAGTTGCAGCCGCGCTGCGCGGCCACGAGGACACGAGTCAGCCGCTCCCTGAACCTGAGCCACAAGTTCCGTCAGCACCTGGACGGCGCCGTTTCTGTGCCACGTACCGTATCGTGCCCCGGATGCTCCAGTGTTGCGGCCGGTGACGTGGATCCGGCGTGGCCGCACTTTCCACGTAACCATGTCGGGGTATCCCTCATCCAGTCATCCAGATCCGGCTTTCAGTTAGAGCCGTCGTGTCGGTTCTCGCAGAGACGGTGGGTGGCCGCCACGTGGGAGAGGTACGGCTCCACCACACGTTCTCCTCCCCTGCCTGCTCGTGGAGGTGGAGCACAGGCAAAGCCGAACCATGTGGCACACGTCAACAAAAAGCACGCAATGGCGACGTGTTCCATTTATCTGTCCTTCTTATCCAAGATGAAGTTTAGCAGTCAATCTGTCCCGAGCTTCATGTTTGCATGTTTGTTTAGGTACATGCAAAATAGTTACAAATAATTAAGGACGGAGGGAGTAGTGCTAACAAGGCACGAGACAAGGTTGTCCATGAAAAGCGCAGAACCGGTTATTCTGTAGATCATGGTTCGTCTAGCACCTACCATTTTCCTATATTTCTAAAAAGAAACATGACTTGCGTGGATAAACACTCGTTAAGAAGGTCAATCTAAAGTTAACTAACAACAGTTTGCCGTCCAAAGCTCCACGGGCTTGTAGTTCTAAACATTGACAAGTTCGCGAGGGTTGTTCACCAATGTTGGCCATCGTTTGAGAGGAAGGACAGTATTTTTTTTTTTTTTGGATTGGTTATCAGAACCCTTGCAACTCCCGCTGAGAAGGATATTGTCCCTCAACATTTTCATGGCCTCCAAGATGATGACATGATGTGGCAAGACAACCATGAACAACAACGCTTGGATTGGAAGATAGCAAAAACTTTATCATGGCTTACTCATGCCGAATAAATCGTTAACATTTAGATCCTTCTTAGGCAAGTGGAACTCGATGGCAATGTCGAAGATGAAATAATTTGTAACCTCACGATGAGATGGCAATATTCGGTGGCCTCTCGGCTTATCATAGTTTCTAGGGGCCACATGCACCAAGAGGGTCCGCATGGTGTGGGATGACAAATTCCTTGCATTGCTTGCTATCACGAATCGGTGGTGCCGGATAGATGGCTCAATATCGAACCGTAAAGCCTTGGTGCCAGTTACCTTGCTGACAAAATGTGAATTTTGGAACGAGCAAAATATGAGAGTCTCTGCGGTAAACCCGCGTCACCTCTGGTCCTACTAGATAAAATCAAGTATAAAGCCCGCCTTGGATTGATTGTGGATGCATAGAAGTTGAGCGAAATACTGCCGATGAGTAGTGTTGGTTGCAAATTTTTTCCTTTATTTTCTTGTCAAACTTCTTCTTATCAATAGATTAGGGCAAAGATTATTAGTCTCATTTTTTTATTAAAAAACTCCCCGATAAATTGCTCAACATTCCAAGGCAACCATGGTTGTATGAGATTAGAAATTGAAGCGAAGATCATGAACCGAAAACCAGTCCTTGCTTCATCCTGGTACATGAATCTAGCACAATGATACAACAAGGACCAAAAGTGGATCCACAACACATGTGCTCGCTGGACGGCGATGGTGAGCTCATGCAAGGGGCTGCTAGCTAGGCCACCTTTGGTTTGGGCAAGCGTCCACGCATATCGTCCGTTGGTGATATCCGCACGGCTCACGTGGTAGACGAACGATGTACACTCTCGCGCGCGCGCACCCGCAACTCCGCGAGCGCCACGCACCGTTGTTCTTGTTCCCGGTGGTGGGCGAGAACATCGCATCATATCCTCCTGAACGCCCTACTCTTTCTTGCCGATCCCGACAGACGCCGACAGGTTGGGCCCACCCTTCTTCGTCTCCCTCCAGCCCCATATTGGTCTGAACGAGACGAGTGCCCACACACACACACACTGCCATGCCATCCATCTCACTCCGCCAAGATCTCTCACCTTCCGAATAAAAACCCTCGAAAAGCTCCGCTCGTCCCTCTCCTGTCTCGTCTGCCTCCCCCATTCGCGCGACCAAATCGCCAGTCGCTCTCTCCTCTCCCTCTCGCGCGAGCTGCACCGCGGGAGCCGGAGGAGATGCGACCGCCCGCCCATTTAACACCCCGCTCCCGCCTCCGCCACTGAGCCACCCACTCCCCGCGCGTGCGCCGCCGCCGCCGCGGAGACGAATGGGGCTCGTGGCGCCGCCGCCGCTCGATCTGACGCCCAGGCACGCGGGGCTGTCCTGGCCGCGCCCCGCGCGCGGCGCGATCCGCTGCTGCTGCTACGCCCGCCCGGAGCCGCGGAGGCTGCTCTCCCCGGAGCGCGGAGACGAGAGGCGCGCAGACGGGAACAAGACCGCCGCCGCAGCCGCCCGGGGCCGCCGCCGCCTCGGAGGCCTCATCAACGTGCCCCCGCTCCCGTTCCCGTCGTCTCGGTACGTGCGCGGCGGCTCGCCACTGCCCATCAGAGATTTATCTTCTTATTTTAGTACATTATTCTTCCGAGTAGATCACACACATATCTCAGGCCGTATTTGCAACAATCATAAGTTTTATTGTTTATTCCAACATGTGCACTTTTATAGTCTACTGATATGATATGGGAATGCACCTTTATAGTTTATTACTGACATGTTTATTCGAACATGTGCACTTTTATACCGATGCTGCAGACACAAGCTTCATCCATTCATCATATAGTAATAAACATACGTTTCTGCTGGTAATGCTAATTGTTTAGGGAATGAAAAATCCTGATACTCAATTCTCCTTTGTTCACTAGTATAGTTCTAGGAGGCAGCCCAAGCAGCACGATTTCTACCCACGGTGCACACCGAGAGGGCCGGCTCCCCAGTCCCGCGACACCCCGCCCAAGAGAGGTGGGTTCCTTTCTGAACACTCTCAGTTTCTGAAGAATGATTCCTGAGAAATGCCTATCTACTCCAAAATGAAATGCCCCCACTTGTAGTCCCAAGTGTAGCAGCTATTCTACCGTGCTAAGGAAATGTGTGTGTTTCTTTGCCCCTGCATTCTAGACACTGGTATTGCTAGTGAGAAGGAGTGGGGAATCAACCTGCTGGATGAGGCAGTCAAGGAGTCCGGCACGAATGAAGACGGAAGCACCTGGTACAGGGAGAGCGGCGACGATCTCGGCGAGAATGGCTACCGCTGCCGATGGGCTAGGATGGGGGGACAGACTCAGGATGGTTCCACTGAATGGAAAGAAACCGTATGTTCTTGCTGCTTTACTTATTCTGAAATATCATATAGCTAATCATTGTTTGTTGTTGGTAGGTTTATAACTAGTCCTTAGGAGCTTATGAGTTCCATAATCATGTCCATTATGTTTTATGTAGCAGATCTCTTATGTATTTATTCTATGTGGCAGTGGTGGGAGAAGAGTGACTGGACTGGATACAAAGAGCTAGGTATGCAATTAGTCTTGCTTAATTTTCTTGGAGTGGTACATTGTCTTTCTGACCCCATTCTTAAATAACATGATTTAATTGATGTTATAGTGTAGCAACTAGTGAGTAGTAACACAGAAACTGCTCCATGCAGCTATGTTGATTGGCTTTATATTGAACCTTTATATAGCTCTTGTCATTATGGATTGACCTCTCAATACAATTGTAACACGTTAGGCGCGGAGAAATCTGGGAAGAATGCTGAGGGTGACTCCTGGTGGGAAAAGTGGAAAGAAGTTCTGCACCAAGACGAATGGAGGTGAGTTAGCTGACCCGCGAATTCAGTGGTTACAAGTATATCAACCCCTTGATTGAGTAATAAACAAGTCCATTCCATGGTTAACTACTTGACTACAATTGTAACCACAACAATCCTTGTTGCCCATTAGACATTGGTATGGAAAGCTAATGTTGGAAAATTAATACCATAGTTGTACTTGCACATATGCGGACATGAAACCTAAGGTGACGATAAGAGGAAGCAGTATGCTCATTTGTGGCGTTAAATATCATCAATAAATTATAACAACAGGTACACAGGTCAGCCGTAGTTTTGTATTCAAGTGCCCCATGGGTATCAGATCCACCAAGAACATATGGGATCATGATTTCTGACCAACATGTGGCACCTCTCATAGTACACCACTAATGTTCTTCCAGTTATCGCAAATAGTATTTTTTCCCTCTCCACTATGCTTCCAGTCTTTCGTTCTGATAATGCCTGCTGCTGGACAAATGGATAGTCGGTGCAACATATACCCACTTTTGGCGTAGTATTTGTAGCACTGGTAACTCTAGCACTACTCTAGACCACGATTTGCACTCCCTCCGATCCATAATAAGCTTTTGTACTAAATTCCCGACACTTATTATGGATCGGAGGGAGTAGCATGGATTACAGTACTATCTACGGATCCATAATAAGTGTCGGGGATTTAGTACAACTTTTGTACTAAATTCCCGACACTTATTATGGATCGGAGGGAGTAGCATGGATTACAGTACTATCTACGGGAATATAAGTAATGACCATCTTTTACTGTCAATTTTCATCCAGTAAGGGCGTAAGGGTATATCATGGTATGTTTGTTTGTTTGTTGGTTGTGATTGCTCATCAAGCATGCCGCTCGTTAGTAGGCTATATCATGGTTTAAATCTTTAAGTTATGTATACAGCAATCTTGCAAGACTTGAGAGGAGCGCAGAAAAACAAGCCAAATCAGGGGCAGAAAATGCTGGTTGGTATGAAAAATGGTGAGAGTTGCACCGTCCTTTTGTTTAGGTTTGGTTAAAAGTCTGCTGCAAATTATTTGCTTGAACTGTTTATTCTTTCTCCAAGGTGGGAGAAATATGATGCGAAGGGATGGACAGAAAAAGGTGCACATAAATATGGAAGGTTAAATGAGCAGTCCTGGTGGGAGAGGTGGGGTGAACATTATGATGGTCGTGGTTCTGTATTGAAATGGTGAGCCTCTTAAGCTAAACTATGAACTAGCTCTAGAAGAATCACCTTTCTACCTGTTTATTGCGTTATCTGAATATATGCATGCAGTGATTTACCAACCCACTTGTAGATTTAACCATTAGTAGGCCTTAGGTTACCAAAACATGCAGTATTTATCAATTTGCCCGTTCCAGTCGAGATTGATAACTTTTTGCAATGCGTGGATGCTCTTACAGGACAGATAAGTGGGCAGAGACAGACTTAGGCACCAGATGGGGAGACAAATGGGAAGAGAAATTCTTTTCTGGAATTGGTTCGCGTCAAGGGGAGACATGGCATGCATCTCCTGGCGGTGACCGTAAGTTTGCACAGTGCACATTTTGCTGATAGCGTTGTACCCTTCTGGATGCTAGCATTAATTTAATAAAACGTTGACATACGTATGTCCAGGGTATCGTGTCATCTCACCATGCCTTGTATTTTTGGGCCTATATATGTAGTTCTTTACTACATTATACAAAATTATTTGAAAAGTACTACTCTAGGAAGACCACCCTATTTATTGGACAAGGATTTGGTGCACATGGGCACCAGTGCTCCCTTCTCTTTCAGTTTTTTGAAAATTTCAAAACCTCACACTTTTATGTTTTCAAAAATATGGTGTTAAATATGCAGATATATATGTACATGAGAAGTGTATGCAAAAAAGTCCCGGTAAAAAATACTTTATATTTTGGGAAATACAAAAAAAATTCTGACAAAAGGATACACCATCTATATATTTAACTCCCGTATATATCTATGTATATATTTAACTCCATAATTTTTTGAGACTTAGAAACGTGAGGTTCTAAAAAATTTAAAAAATCTGAAAGTCAAGACTCAAGAGAGCATTGGTGCCCATGTGTCAAAGACACTTTCCGCTATTTATTTGGCTAATCATGCATGAGAGTCTTTTTTCATTCCCTTTGACATACAGGCTGGCCTTTTGCACACTACTTCCTTGGTGACACAAAATACTTGCTGAACATTCCTGCACCAACCGATTCTCTAATAGAACTTCCACACAACGCAAAGCATTGTGCTTCTTGCATTGATAGATAAAAACCTTTATGTACATTCCTAAAAGCTGGCCAAGCCAACCAAAACTTTCAAGATGTTCACCGATAGTTTCCTGAAAATTATACGTAGCATATGTTGTGTCATTGTATCTAACTAGCTAAGATGTTAGTTGTCTACTCAAACACATATTCAACAACATTAGCGCCCTTGCTTCTGTAGTGCCTTGTTGTCCTAAAATTTCTGTCCATATCAGGCTTGTTAAAAAAGAAACCTGAGTTTGCAGCGGTTGGCGCATACGTTACCAAGATGCCTCAATACTGTATATGAATTGCGATGGTGACGTTGTATATAGCGCTAGCAGTATAACCTACATTACAAAATCTTCATAGCCGCCTACTGATCTGGTTTGAAACTTCCAGGCTGGTCAAGGACTTGGGGAGAAGAGCACTTCGGCAATGGGTATGGGCCAGCGTGCAATCATAATGGTTTTATATCATTTGCTGTTATGATATGAACTAAGATAGTCCTATCAGATATAAATATAATACTACTCGTGATGTGATTTTATTATGCTGTCACTATCAGTGGATCACGACTGAACTAGATATCTGTCTCGCAATGCAGGAAAGTTCATAAATATGGGAAGAGCACAACCGGTGAGAGCTGGGATTTAGTTGTTGACGAGGAGACATACTACGAGTAAGAATCATATTCTCTTGAAAGCTTTTTGCCAACTCCCAGATCAATTTTCAGATAAGATCAGTAGTAAAATAATCCTGGGCGGGTTGAATCTCATAGTTTTGTGCATTTTGTCTACCAGGGCCGAGCCTCACTATGGGTGGGCTGACGTGGTTGGAGATTCCAACCAGCTGTTATCGATACAACCTGTTGAAAGGCCACCTGGAGTGTTCCCAACTTTTGACTTCAGCTCTTCGCCCTCGCACATGGACGAGCCGCCCGGCATGATGCCGCCTTCGTCCATGGAGTGAGTTGCGTCGCCAGTATAGCCCAGTCTCAAAGCAGGAAATTTCCTGTACAGGCTCCAGTTTTGCCTTGCAAGGGAACATTATTTGTAGAAAAGGGGATCAAAAGCGCAATCTGCTTTCATTGGTTCATTGATTCTTTCCTGTGTTTTTCCCTTTCCATGCTCTAGGATTTTACCGAGGTTCTAACTCTTTTCTGACTAACTAGGTGAAATAATCAACCGTTTTCGATTAAATTACAGTGTGGTGGTGTGCACAGCTTTTGTTTGTAGTGGTGCAGTGTGGCGTGGTTTGCAGTAACCATGGGGATTAGACGGCCGATATGTCATCGTTTTTCCAGAAAAAAAGGAGAAAGGTAGGCATGGTTCTCATGCGTTCGAGATTTTTTAAACTGATGTGGACTGCACTGGTGTCCGGCGTTGAGACGTCGAGCTCGGGGCGTTCCCGTTTTCGTCCCGTCAGGGCACATGATCTTGGCGGCAAGCCTGGTGTTCAGACTTGCAAGCCCCCACCACTTTGACCCGTAATTTTTTTTATTGAGACGATTATAGTCTGGCACTCAGGCTCACTGGCTGGAAGGATCTTAAATCATTTTCAGAATAGTGCTTTTGTGGCCTTGTGGGCGTGGAAGTCCAGCTCCCCTTGACCCCTTCACACCGTCCCACACGTTTTGTGTCGCAACCCTTGTGGCACGCCAGAAATAGGTGAACAGAATAATTATCTGCGCTGGTTGAATGCCCATGTTTTGCTATGGTTCCAATTTTTTCTCGCAATATTTGACAAAACAATAGATGTAAAAATTTACGTGTATAAAAAAAATAGCCACAAAATATTCCGAAAGTTCATAAGATTGTCTGAAGTATATTTTAACACCGTTATAAGTGACATCATTTAACTAATTGAAATAAGCACTCGACTAATTATTTTATATGAAGAAAACTACTTGTCCATGCTCTTTGGATATTATCCTATAATGTGACGAATATTTTTTCCCGCTTCATTTTTATGATGCTTGTGCAAGCCTGCCAAAATATTATTCCTGAGCTCGAAAATATTCACACAATGATACTTATCATTAACGTGTATAATGCACTTGGAAAAGTTAAAAAAATGCAATGTAGAATACCCACCGTGCATATTGGATGAATACTCTGAACAAGCAGGGGACATAAGAGGTACAGCCATACACTTGTCAAAACAACAATGTCAGGATGATGCATCTTGGAGAGAAATACTCTTACCTTGAACAAATGAACGACGGGGGAGGGGTTTTATAGCACGCGAGGAAGAAAAAAAGGAGGGAAATCTTGGTGGCAGATCTTGGCGGGAAAAATTAGGTGCGAACTTTTGGCAGGAAATTAACATTATTTTATTAAAATATCTCACGAAATTAAGATACAATACAACTAAAGCTAAAATACGGCTAAACGCTACAATGAAAATTAAGATACAAGGATAAACTAAAACTGAAATTAAAATACATAGGTACTACGACACATCACTCTACTTGACATGCGTCCAGCGTGGCCATTTTCTGGTCTTGTCGCCGTGTTCTTCTGCTGCCTTGCACCTCATTAGCCCTTTCTCTTAATCTCTTCCTTTCCGCTTCACGGGGCTTCCTACGCACCTCTTCCTCCGCATACATGCGTGCAGCCTCCTCCTCCATACTCTTCTGGTTCACCTCACGGTTTCGGGCTCGCTCTATCCTAATTTTTTGTATCTCTCTATCCGCTCTATCATTAGCAACAACCTTCTCTCTATGCTCCTCCTCGAAGAAGTTGCTCAATGCATAGCGATGCCGTTCCTCAATGTCACACCGCGCCCAATCCTCCTGCTCCGTGTCAATCCAATGAAACCACTTGTACAGAGGCGGGGAGACTGCAACACAAACAAGACGGTTAATAACGAAAACTAATGACATACAAACATGCTTATTCATCATGCTGTTAGAACATACAACAGGCCTCGAGGAAGACGAACTTGTTTGTGTGGGTGGATCATGATCGTAGTTCGCGCACATGAAATATTTCACGTGAACTTATCAGAAAAATTCACCACCTCCTTCACCTTCGTAAGGTGGCCAGACCAACACCTCTCTGTCTCACCTCCGGTTGCAAGCTTGAATTCTTCCCCTTCATCGACCTAAAATCCTGGCCGAGCAACGCACACTCATGGTGGTTAAGATATGAGCACTTGTGTACCAAACAATATCGACACCTCTTTTATTAGAGAACATGGAGAGAAAAGGCGGGAGAATCTGGCTGGAGAAATTAAGCGGGAAAATGGTAGGCGGGAGAAAATGGGGGAAAACTAAACCCTAACCCTGAACTGCAATGCTAAGCACGTTGGTCTAGTGATCATGCTGGCGCCAGGGGATAGAGATCTGATCGGCAGCTTGCATGCCATTTATTTGCCGTCGGCCTGCCTCTAGCTGCCCTGCCCTGCCACCTGACGCACGAGCAGGCGCCAGTCCTGCCGACGGCCATATCGGCCGAGTCTTAGCCGATCGGTCGACGGGTGGCCGATGGAGTCACATATTTGATTTTTTTTTTAAACGAGTGACATTCCTGAAAATGATTAAATAATTTGTATTATTTAAAAAAACTCCCCTTTTTGCGTCTACATCAATTGCTAGAGCTTTTTTTTTCCAGTGTGATGTAAATGGAAGTTTTTACCTTGGCGCGCAGGAGCGGAATTGCTAAATCTCAGCTAGACGTAGCTTATGTCTCAATCACATGCTCCACCGCTAAATTTTATTTCTGCTTAAAGATTCGTATTTGCTATTATTTGCACTTTATTTAGATCCACATTGAAATATAATTCAACTGAGACTTAACTTAATTTTCAGTCGACCCCCTTTTTAAGACGGGCTCCCTATGGTGACGGCGAGCTGCCGAGCGTCCTCCTCCACCCGCGTCAACCCTCAAGTCAAACGCTCCAATAGTTCGCATTTCCACTCCCTCCTCCCCTCTTCCACCATGCCGGCGCCGTCGCCGTCGCCACCCGCCAGCCTGGCCGTCCCGGCCACCGTCCTCCTCCTCCTTTCTCTCCTCGTCGCGACCACCTCGGCGGCCAACTTCACCTGCGCCGCGCCGGCGGGCACTACCTGCCAGTCCGCCATCGGCTACCGCGTCCGCAACGCCACCACCTACGGCGCGCTCGCCACCCGCTTCAACACCACCACGCTCGCCGGCCTCCTCGGCGCGAACAACCTCCCGCTCACCACCGCGCCCTCCTACCCCATCCCCGCCAACGCCACCGTCAGTATCCCCTTCCGCTGCCTCTGCGCCGGCAACCGCGTCGGCCAGTCGGACCACCTGCCCATCTACACCGTCCAGCCGGACGACGGGCTCGACGCCATCGCCCGCAACGTCTTCGACGCCTTCGTCACCTACCAGGAGATCGCCACCGCCAACAAGATCCCCGACGTCGACAAGATTAACGTCGGCCAGAAGTTCTGGATCCCGCTGCCCTGCAGCTGCGACCAGGTGGACAGCAACGACGTGATGCACTTCGCCCATATCGTCGCCGGCGGGGAGACCACCTCCGGGATCGCCGCCACGTTCGGGGTCACGGAGTCCACCCTGCTGAAAATCAATAACATCGCCGACCCCAAGTCCCTTCTCAAGGACCAGATTCTTGATGTCCCGCTCCCTGGTAAGCGCTTCTGCTCTGTTCTTCTTAATGTCACACATAGATGTGCTTCAATTAACGAGTGCAGCTTGTTAGTAATTAACATGTAACTGTAATTGTTCTTGCAATCTTGTGAGTTCTGACTTCTAAGCTCGGATTAAGGTTCGTGCTGAAGCTTGCCAGTAGACTAGTACCAAACAAGGACACAAGTTGGACTTACAGTAGGATAAACTAATTCTAGTCAACTACATGCAGGACCAGCTGGGAGCCTAGGGAATCTGGGGATTTTTTTTTCGTTCCGCTTATTTGTTTAATTTACCATGTTGAGCTTAGATTTTACTGACTACTCAACAGGGTCAATTCAGCTAATTCGAGACTGCAATTCTGACAATTCAGATAAACTATTGCATGATACTGTAGTTAATGATACAGAGTACAATTCTCTAGTAAGTAGTAGTACTGTACTAAGTTTGCGTTGAAGCTTTTCAGTTGACTAGTCCCAGTCTGCCAGAATGCAAGTTCGCTTACAATCCGATAAACTAATGAGTTAATTATAGACAGTCACATGCATGACCTGGGACTAGGGGAACTGAAAAATAGTTATGTTTCTTTGTTTAATCTGCCCTATGTAACTTAAGAGTTAGTACTGGTTGAAACTGAAAACCGGGAATGCGGTTCTGATAAATTATTGCAACATGCTAGTTCTTATATTTCTTGGATTTAGTGTGATCTACACCTCTTCAATGAAATCAAGCCATGGCGCTTGCCCCCCTTGGATAGAGCTTTAGTCGAAATATTCGGTGATGACTCGAGTTGCATAAGATATGGTTTCTTCACATGTTTCAGTTGTTCAGAGAGATTGAGACCTCATGCCTCCACTGTGAACGCGGTAGCTTTTAGAAACGTCGCTATATGTCCATCCTGTGTGCCAGGGCAGAAGGCTAATAAATCGCAACCGTTCAATTGTTCCAGAAGAATGTGTCCGAGGTAATTTTGTTAAAGAAAATAAGATTGGAAACTTGACCTTGTTTGGACTTGTTTAATTGGTTGTTAGCTGTTGCTGTCTCCGGACAGACTGTCAGACTTTTTGGACTCAAACTATGAACATACTACTAATCCACAAAGTAGACTCTGACTAGACTGCTCAGTGCTCACATATCTTTGAAGATTGTAGATGGATTCTGTTGACTACTATTTATTCTAGTTTATAAAATCGCCACATATACAAAATAGTATTCTAAAATTGGTATTAAGTGCTTGCCGAATTTTGGTATGCTCAGTTTGCAGTTCATCGATCAGCACTACCTCAGCTGATCACAATCTGCGCGTCCCGAATGGCACTTACGCGCTCACGGCAAAGGACTGCATCAAGTGCAGCTGCAGCTCAAACACATTCCAGTAAGCAAATAATTAAGCTCCCATGCTTCCACATCTGCAAGCTATATCTCAAGCAGTGACCAGGGGAATAATCATTTATTTTCAATGTGACGATCAGGCTAAATTGCACCGCAGTGCAGGCCAAGAAGGAGTGCCCAGCAGTGCCGTCGTGCAGCGGAGGGCTGAAGCTTGGGGAGATGAGCGGCTCTGGTTGCGGATCCACGATGTGCAGTTACAGTGGTTATTCTAACGGCTCATCACTCAGCATACAGACCACGACTGCCAGCAACCAGACAACAAAAGCATGCCAAAGTAGTAAGTATAACCTGTAAGCTGTAAATCTAGAGACCTTCCGAGGCTCTGAGTTGCAGAGTTTATGTGAGTCGGGAATGATATGGACATCTAATAGTTGATGTTGCAGGTGCAGGATCTGATGGGTCGCGGTTCGCGGGATCCATGTGGAGGGTGTCTGCTATCTCATTCCATATGGTGTTGATCATGATCTGCTTCCTTTGATACTGAAGACGACAATTCAAGAAAAGTCACAGTATATCAATTTGTTGATCATTGTGATTACTGTTGTAACTTAAAATGCCGGCTTACTAGCTTTTCATTTTGATTATTCTTCTAGAAAATGAGTGGTACTTGGTATAGCTGTCTGAATAAAGCAATCATGCACGTATGTGTTTTCTGCTCTACATCTGGAAAAAAAATACTCCCTCCGTCTGTCTGAATAAAGCAATCATGCACGTATGTGTTTTCTGCTCTACATCTGGAAGAAAGCAATCAAGAAGAGACATCTTCAGAAGTGCGAGGAAGCTGGGGTTCTGACGCCAAGAGCCGACTATGTTGTTCATACTGGCGAATCTGTCTGTGGCTATGCCTGTGGCTAAAACAGTTGAGAGATGAATGCTGTCATACGCGTGATCACCATGGCTCCGCGGACAAGTTGAGGTGATTATGGTTGTCGCGGCAAGATCTTTAGATATGGTAGTTGTGGCGAAAATGTCTTTTCTGACCATGGTAATTGTGGTGACGTTCCCACTGTTGTCCGGTAAGTTCCAGGAGTAGGGGCAGGGGTTGGCATCGGCGGCGGCCATGAGCAGCGCAGCAAGTCGCAGATTTTGTAAATGCAATCAGCACTTAGCTGTTTTCCTCTACGCAGATCATCTAAGACAAGGTCACAAAACAATGACTTCAGCAAGATCATTGCAACCACAACCAATCAAAACGAGAATTTAGGTTATCACTCTGCAAGTTTAGATTTATGCCGTCGTTCCCACTCGCCGATGCTATTGCTCCAGGTCATGAGTCACCAAGCTAAAACCTCATCACCACCAAAACTCAAACCACCATTATCAGACCTCCGATATCAGTTTTCATACCATTTTCACCATGGAACTAAAGACATGTTCCATGATGGTAACAGACCACGGAGCTTTGCATCGCTCCCTCTGAATAAACGAAATGGTCGAAAAAAAACATGTTTACGCGTGACCGAATACCATCCAATTTGGCAATCTCCGGCATGTCGTCCATTGAAGTCCGCCGGCGGAGCCTTCTGAAACTCGGCACTCCGACCAAATTAATGAAAACGTGCAACGAGCTCTTTTTCATTGCGTGAGAGGAATCGTAAGCCGCCTTTATTCAGGCCGAGCCCACCATCACGCAACTGGCCATCCACGCAACATCATCGGTTGATTGCAAGAGAAGGTCGCGGATCACATGCAAGGCCCCAGATCGAGCACACCAATCGCGGCCTCCTGCCAGCCCCGCCACCCGCGGATCCACCGCCGAAGCCTACCAAACGCTGCTGCCCATCAACACCGCCAAAGATCAGAGAGGAGCTGCCGCCGCTGCCCGTCAAAACCGCCGGAGATCAGAGAGGAGCTGCCGCCGCCTAAGATCTTGGGAAGCTTGCTGAGGTCTGCCCATAAACTCTCTTTTGCAGCCTACCGGTGTTATGTAATCACAATCCATCACGATCGACATAGGTTAACCGGCTGGTTGCATGGGCCATCAGCACATACAAGATACAACCACCCATCACGATCTCGCCAGTGCTCGCTCATAATTCAGTCATCAATTACATTAGGCCAGGTCGCATAAACTTGGTGGCAGAAATCCCCATCGGATTATCCAGAAGAGCAGAACCAGATCCAGTTAACAGTGCATGCAGTTGGTAGCAGTACTGCAGTAGCACCGTCCCCTGGTTGCTCAGAGCTTCAGATTGCCGGTGAGCGGTGGCCGGCTAGCCGGCCGGGCATTGCCGCGCGAGCTCGCGACAAGAAGATGTCGCTTCTCCCTCTCCTGGCCGTCCTCCTCCTCTCCCCGCACCCGCACGACGCCGCCGGCTCGCCCGACCCAACCCCAACGCCATGGCCGCAGCAGTTCCACGCGACGCTCCTCATGGACTACCACGGCAACCTCTCCGTCGACGACCTCTGGTACGACTGGCCGGGTGGGCTCAACCTGCAAGCCATCCGCTACCAGCTCGCCGCCGACGCGCCCTACTACAACGCCGAGTGGAACAACGGCACCTCCTTCTTCTACACCCCGGCGCGCCGCGCGTGCCGCTCTGTCCAGGTCCGCGTCGGCATCCTCAGGCCCGACTGGCTCGTCCCCGGCGCCGCCTACCTCGGCCGCGCTCCCGTCGGCGGGTTCGACTGCCATGTCTGGACCAAGGGCGACTTCATCACCTATTTCGAGGATGTGGCCACAGGGCGCCCCGTCAAATGGGTCTTCTACACCGGTATTAACTCTCCTGATCCTTGTGGGAACTTAATTAGCTACTCTCACTTATCCTTTTTAATTGACTCAAATTTAATACAATTAAAAGAGATCGAGGGAGTACATGGCTACATTAGTGATTTATTATCCCGTTGATGAAGGAGCTACACTACACTCGATATTTTTAAAATCTCATGTGTGATTGGGGATCTTAAGAATCCATTAATTTTTGGAGTGCTACAAACCTGAATTTAGAGAACACTTGCATTTTTTGTGACCCTGCAGGCCGTACTGCGTATGTGATGAGCTTCGATCCAGGGGCAGTGCTGGAGGACGTCGAACGGCAGACGCCTGCCTACTGTTTCACCGACAAGGATGGAACTGACAACGATGCCCTTGTCTCTGAACGTGAGATGCATGACGATGGGAGCTTCATCCCCAAGAGCAGAATGCTGAGAGGGGGTTAATTAGCCTATCTCGATGGAACAGAACCATGGTCGTCCATGGCGAGTGTGTTAGGTCTTGCTATCTCGGCACTTAACGCATAGTGTAACGAACATCACTGTGCTGCTGATCAAGCTTTTGTTGATGGTGATATCCTCTGTTATCAGCTCGTTTGCGTGGGAGTCAGTCTACTTACATCGAATGGCAAATTGGCAATCCCATGAGCAGCATTGTGAAATTATTGTTAGCTGTGTCGCCGAGCAATGGTACATGAAAAAGCATAATACGCCTGGTCTGAAAATTTGGGAAATGCCAGGGCGACATCGGCATCGGCATTGGCATGGTTGGTCCTATGCTTTGTGCCTCTCCGCTGCTGTCGACATCGGCATCCTCCTCCCCAACTGGCTCACCCACCAGTAGGTTCGACTACCACGTCTGGAGCAAGGCCAACTTCATGATCTACTACAAGGAGGCGCGCAGCAGGCACCCTGTCAATGGGTGTTCGACACTGGTAACTGTAGTCCCTGATTAGTATCCTCATCCTGCTGTTGTTGCCGCTGCTTCTAGTTCTGATGCCCACCTATGGAAAAATTGTTGCTGAATTATTTACGATTCCATAGATGATATAGGGCATGCTGCAAAATTGATGTGCACTTGGTCCAAGACTACTCATAGTGGAAAGTAACATAGGTAGTAACATCAACAACATGCAATGCAAACTAAATATTTTGATGACATGTCATGTTATTAATTCAGAAAAGAGATGATAGTGGTAACTACCTATGTTACTACCCACTGTTTCAAGACAATATGAGTCTACAACTTAATAAATATACCATTTTATGTCACTACACCTATGATATTAACCACTATAAAGATAGTAACATAGAGTAGTAACATGTGTACGTTACTAGCTAATGTTACTCCCCACTAGAACTAGTCTTAATCTCCGACGTGGTCAGGGTCTTAGGAGAAAGCAATAAATCACACATTGCTCATTAAAGTGTTAGTTCTATTAATAAGAGAATATGTCAATGTTACAGAGACAACACACTGAGCACAACCGGACAAGTCAAACAGAAACTATGGTGACAGTTTATTGAAAAAAGAGTCATTTTGTGTAGAGTTAGACAAACAAAAATACAGCACATTGTGGTGACGGGAAGAAACCCAAAAGGTAATCAAGTGTCACTCTCATTAAGGCACGCATATAATCTCTCGAATGACGACTAAAATTTGTTTAGAATCTTTTTATCCAAATAACATGCACTAGAGATTTATTCCTCTAAAAATATAACCTAACATGCACTAAAGATTTATTCCTCTAAAAAGCTCATTAGTACTGTACATAATTTCTGCAACTTAATTTGTTTAGAATTTGAAAAGATTTGCTACCCTGAGCTATCACCCAAGGTAAGGTTCGGAATTCACTTACTGGCCTATTTTTTGGAGCGTATTCAGGTGTAGTATTTTAGTTTCGAGTAGTTCTTTTTCAGAATTGTGTGAATTATTTACGTACACTAATTAGTCATATTTTCTTTGACGGTACACCCCACTGATAAATACTATCCTTGCAAACAAAATTGATCTAGAAAATTTCTACTTAGCTGCTCCCCATTTTTTCATGAAAACATAAAAAACATGGGAACGTATCACCTGAAAATGGACTACATTCTGCAAATCTGCAAATTTCTATCGCTGTCGTCCGATTAGCTACGAACGGTCAGATCGCCCTTTCTGTTTCCACCACCATGCATTTTGTAGAAACCTCCCTACACATCTATTCTATACCTCTTCCATCCCTGTCCCATGGTACAGCAGCAGTTCTCCCCCGACTCTCAGCTCCCCCATTCCCGATCTGAGATCGACCAGGCGAGCACCATGGCTATGGTGCCCCAGCCGGCCAGTCGAGCACGCCACCGCCGCACTTGCCCAGCCTCGTTTCTCCGCCTCTGTACATCCACGTACTGCTCTCTGCTGCACCAGCTCGACGCCTAGACGCTTAGCCAGTCGTGGGACAAGGGCGAGTGCCGGCTTGACGAGATCTGCCGCATCCCCAGGGAGCTCCAGAAGTTCCAGTGGTTCAACCTTGCGGCTCCAGGTAACTTTTCCTGTCCGCATCTCCCGGCGATCTATTTAGTTTTCGATTTTTTGCTGATAAGTCATCCAGCGATGTTGAGTTCTATTGTGTTAGAAATTTCCTGGAATTTAAATATTTCCAGGGTCCTCACGTCGTCTTCTCAGTATACTTGTGCATGTTTTCTGCAGATATCTGAAGCACATCCATGCACTCCCCAGGTCCATTTAGATGCAGATGTTCTCGTGGGATAGCTCTAGTATGCCGCCGAACCAACGTTTGCAGTCGTAGACGGAGCAGAATGTCTGCAGCGCCGTCATGAGCAGCAGCACGACGACGGCGAGCAGCGTGAGAATCCTCCAGGACCTGAACACGTACCGCTTGAGCAGCCTCCTCGCTTTCACGGCCGCCCTCCTGTTCCGGTGCGCGTTCACCTCCCTGATCACCCCGTCCATCAGCGGCACCTTGCTCGGCCGCACCGCGCGGCACATACCGTTCCACATGTCCGCCGCCTCCTTGTCGCTCTTCATGCCGTTGAAGATTATCCCGCATTCCCTCAAGATCTTCACGTCTTTGGCCGTGTCGATGGTGAGAGTGGACTTTCAGACGAAGAAGTCAAGTGGCACAGCAAATCTGTAGAAGGTACAGGAACGTAAGGCAGAATCTGTACCAGACGGCCTGGTATTTCATGTGAAACATCTGGGAAGGGCCTCGTTGCAAACTGTAACTTGTGGCTGCGGGCTGTTTTATGTAAAATGATGAGGATGAGATCTGTACCGCTAGTACTTGATCCAACGGCCCATAGCAAAAATTTGCAGATTTTCAGGATCTACATGTTTCCACCAGATACGCCCCCTAAAAAACATGGGGTTTCGATGCATTGACATTAAGACATTTTCAACATCGTTTATCAAATGGGAAATACTTTTGTACTTACACGCATGAGTGTGGGTGTTTCAGTCACCGTCCATTTATTTCTCGAGATTCATGCTCACCATGATAGATGGAAACATTCCTTTCTCTCTCTTCTTTTTATCCGAATCTCAAAACACAATGGAGCGTGACGGAGACATCCACATCTATATGTGTAAGTATATCAAATTTAGGAAAGCTTTTTAGAGGAATAAATCTTTAGTGCATGTTATGTTATGTTAGTTCAATAAATAACAGTGGAACAGTAAATTTTCTCGTACGGCTAGAGAATCCACAATAGCAAGTATTTTCTTGCTTTGATTTTGAAAGGGTCATCCGTAGGAGGGTAGCATGGTAAAAGGAATTTGCCAGAGTTAGCTTTTATGTACTACGTCAAACCGAAAGAAATAACATATACTGGGAGTGATGTTTTGGCACATGAAATACATGTTAGGCACATTTTAAAATGTCAAAAAAATTGAAATAAAAATTTCGCACGTACATCTTCATGTGCTACGCGCTTACAGAGTCGTTTCAGAAAAAATCGACATGTCATGTGGCGTGTGTAAAAAAGACAAAATTCGGTGCTGAAACAAAGACTTGTCACAAGATAAATTTTCTCTTTTCGCTTAGACTATAAAAAATATTATTTTTTCGTGAAACTTGACGAATACACATATATTATGGAGATGTACATGTAAATTTTTTTGTCAAAATTTTTTAACACTTGAAAATATGTTTTGATGGTAGAGGGATCATACGCACCCGGGAGCCGAATTGAGTTTCTGACATATACTTATATAATTTGTTGATAACATGTGCCGATTGCATTGGGTATTCTGATGGAAAATAAATCAGAAAACTAAACGTAAGGATAAAAGTAAGAAACCAAAAGCTATGCTAAATCAACTTATTTCTATTTGCGTTTAACTACACTGACATGAGGCAGCTCCACAGAACCCATCTCTATTCCCAAGTTTCCTGATGTGTCATGTGTGGTACTAATCGCCAAGTAAGATTTACTCCCTCCGGTCGTTATTAATCTACGCGGGAGTACAACTAAACCAGTGTATTCTTACCTACTCCTTCCGTTCATAAATAAGTGTACATCTAAGTTTTTGGATAAGTCAAACTTGTTTAATTTTGATCAACTTATTATCAAAAATTATACGCATATGTGACATTAGATTACTATATTATGAAACTACATTTCATTCTAGATATACTAATCTAGTGTCATAAATACTACTTCCTAAAAAGATGGTCAAATGTAATAAAATTTGACTTATCAAAAAACATAGATGTACACTTATTTGTGGACGGAGGGAGTAGAATACTTGGCGTCGATTAAATGAGACCAGAGGAGTACATACTTTCTATAGGCTGCTTGCTAGCTATTGAGCTACTGTCACTGACAAGAATTTCAGACCTTTATCAGGAACTTAGCTGTTTGGTGTCTGCTGATGCTAGTAGTATCAACTAAGAAATCGCGATTTAGCTTTCATTCATTCTGTGCTCAAAGGAGATTTAAACACAAGCTTCAAGTGTAGAGGACGTTGCCATCATCGCAACAAATCGGATGTAATTCAAGTGTACGAGCTACAGCTTGCTTCTGCCCTCCTTAGGCAGGCTTCCCATGGCCCTGGCCTTCTCCCGGAGCAGATACTTCTGCGTCTTGCCCGTCGATGTCATGGGCAGGTCGGCGAAGACCACTGTCCTGGGCGCCATGTAGCGCGGCAGCCGTTCCCGGCAGAATCCAATGATGTCTGCTTCCGTGGCATTGGCGCCGTCCTTGAGCGTGATGAACGCGCACGGCGTCTCGCCCCAGTGGTCGTCGGGCCTCGCGACCACGGCGGCGTCCAGCACGGCAGGGTGGCCGAACAGCGCCGACTCCACCTCGATGGAGCTGATGTTCTCGCCGCCAGATATGATGATGTCCTTGGACCGGTCCTTGAGCTGGATGTACCCGTCTGGGTGCCGCACGCCGAGGTCCCCTGAGCGCAGCCACCCGCCGCGCATGGCCTCCGCCGTGGCAGCCGCGTCTTTGTAGTACCCGCTCATCACCGTGTTCCCGCGGAGCATGACCTCTCCGACGGTGCGCCCGTCGGAGGGCACGCTCGCCATGGTCACCGGGTCCTTGATCTCCAGGCCATCCAGCATCAACTGGGGCACGCCCTGCCGCGCCATGATCCGGGCGCGCTCGGCGGCCGGTAGCGCGTCCCACTCCGGCTTCCACGCGCACAGCGTCGCCGCACCGTACGTCTCGGTGAGGCCGTACCCGTGGACGACGTTGAACCCGAGCTCGTCCATCTTGGCGAGGATGTGCGGCGGCGGAGGCGCGCCGCCCGTGGAGATGCGCACCGTGCCCGGCAGCGGCCTCTGCTCTGACGCCGGCGCGTTCACGAGCATGCTGAGCACCGTGGGCGCGCCGCCCATGTTGGTCACCCTGTGGCGCACGATCTTCTCGAAGACGACCTTGGGGGACAAGCTCCCGGCCATGCAGACGCTGGTGCCGCCCTGCGCCGCCGTGCCCCACACCATGCACCACCCGTTGCAGTGGAACATGGGCACGGTCCAGAGGTACACCGGCATGGTCGGCATCTCGTTGGTGATCACGGCGGCCAGCGTGTTGAGGTACGCGCCACGGTGGCTGTAGATGACGCCCTTGGGCCGCGATGTGGTCCCCGACGTGTAGTTCAGGGATATCGGGTCGCACTCGTCGGCGGGCCACCTGATCTCGAAGCCGCGCGGCGCGCTCCTCAGAAGGGCCTCGTACTCCGGCGCGCCCTCGCTGCTACTATCGCCGTCGGTGATCGTGACGAGGAGAGGCATGCTGGCTTTGTCTTCGGCGAGCAGCGCAAGCGCGTCGCGGGCGACGGCGAGGAACTGCGACTCGACGAGGAAGACCTTGGCCTCCGAGTGGCTGAGGAGCACGGACACCATGGCCGCGTCGAGCCGGGTGTTGAGCGTGCACAGGACGCCGCCGGTCATGGGCACGCTGAAGTGCAGCTCGTACATCGCCGGCGTGTTCGCGGCCAGGACCGCCACCACGTCCCGGCGGCCGACGCCGAGGCGCGCGAGCGCGGACGCGCCGGCGAGGCACCGGTCCCGCGTGTCGCGCCACGAGTACTCCCTGTCGCCGAAGACGACGGCCGTGCGCGCGCCGTACACGAGCGCGGCGCGCTCCAGGAAACTCAGCGGCGTCAGCGGCACATAGTTTGCTTCGCACCGCACCGATCCATCCATGGCGACCGATGTCTGTGAGAAATGAGATCTGCCGAGGACTGAGCCTGTGCTTGATCTGAGCTCAGTATTATTCGTCAATCGTCTACTAAAAAAAGGTATGCCGGCAATCCATTTCCTGCCCTGATTATTTGATTATTACGTTCATGCATGTGTTCATCTTTTCGGACTAGTGGTGGTATCTATTATATTTATTAAAAAAAACGCACGCTATCAAGCAAGTGGAATCTCTTTTCAATTGTATACTTGCTGCTGGCTCTAGCTGGCTTTGTGGCAAGCTGCAAGGGCACTGATCGAGACTGAAACTTAGTGTTTTGTATTCTGAACACGGCCAAAATTTCCAAACAATAGAGGCTTTACATGTTTCTAGCCTAACGCATTACCTTAATGGTACTCCGGATACACACAGCCTTAAAACAAACAAAAGGCAAAAGTAAAAGTCATGCTACACTGCTCTATTTCTTGTAGCAGCAATACAACCACCATTAAGATAACACCTGAAGTTCAAATTTTTCAAAAGCGACGCTTCCAAACGGAAATAGTGCACAAGAGTTGTCATCGTCCGATCATAGATCTTAGGTTTCACTCTAGAGACAATCCCCACTCTCAAAACAATGTCTTCAACAAGAAAATTACAAGACATAACCGATTAAAATCAAACCTTAGATTTTCACACTAAAAGGCCAGACTAACAACTTCTCATGTGTTTTCGCCCCCCACTTGCATACTGCTGTTACGAGTCCTGAAACACCAAGCAAATTCCTCATTGCTGTAATGACTTGAATCGCCATTACTAGACCTAAGCTCTCAACTTCCATGACATTCTCCGCCTCTAAATTAACCATGAAATGAAACATGTCACAAGATTGGAGCATATAGCATAGCTTCACGTCCCTCTCTCCTGAAACCAAACGATCGGAACAAAAACATGGGTGCGTCGACCAAATCTCATCCGATCCAGCAAACTCCAGGCATGATGTGCCCAATGGAGTTCGCCCTTCTGGAACTCAACAGTTTGGCCAGATCAAAGAGGACAAGCATCAAACAGATCTTCGTCTCGGTGCAAGAGGAACCATAGGACCACCGTCATTATTCTGGCGAGACAATGCCCCCATGTCGCCGCTTGTCGGCTGACCCCCTCTGGCGGAAGAGGAGGCAAGCCTGCGCATGAACCACGTGCTCGCAACGGCCTGCTAGTATCCACACCTAGCAAGATGCCCATCACGATGCCACAGCGAGGCCGGCAGTGTGAACCACGCCGCCCCCCATGCACCTCCGGACGACCGGCGGCCACACGGGAGATGGATCTAGGCGGGAGCCTGGACCTACAACCGTCGCGTCACCCCAAGCCCGGACGTCCAAGGGAAGCCCCCGCCGCCACGAACAGGGCATCGCCCATCGTCGAGTAGGAACTCCATCTCGGGTGGACGCTAGGCCCAAGGAATGTCATCGCATGCCCGGTATCGCCGCCCCAGCCTCCGCGCGCAGATGATCACCAACGTTGTCCCTAGATGCCACAGTGATCCGCTGCCGCGATCACCCCTCCCCCCCTCCCTCGGTGGCACCTTCGACACCGAACATTCCGCCATCGTGGCCCAGGCCGGCGATAGCGTCGGCAGAGGAGGCCACCAAGACTTTGTTGGTTGACGGCTACGATTTCGCCCTGGTAACGCCCAGGGGGTACTACAATTGTCCACCAGAGGCTTTACATGACGAACCCAATCATGGAGCAAGTTCAAAGGGCTTAGGCACAAATTCGTGAGCTTCTCAACCCATATGTACACTGTCGGTGGAACCAGGCATATACCTTAGCGAGCGTATCACCTTTGTGTCGCACAATATTATACAACGTCGGCTATTGATCTCATAGCGTGGCATTTCCAAGCCACTTATCCTTCCATAACCTAATCTCCAATCCACCCCTAATAAAGAAAGACCCATATGGGAATAAGAACGTCTCAACCCACAAGTGTGAGTCTCCAGGTTTCCAAAAACCCTGAGACAACGCACATGAGCCAACATACTTTCTTCTAAGCTTCAGCAAGAAGCTTGAAAGCCATTTACCAATGAGGGCCATGTTCTTGACCTCAAGGTCTTGAAACCCAAATCCTACTTGGTCTTTGGGGCGGCAAATCACACTCCACTTAGACAATCGATATTTCCTCTTCTCGCTGTCACCTTGCCAAAAGAATCTTGATCGAAAATAATACAATCGTTTAAAAAATCCTTTTGATAGTTGGAAGAATGAAATCATATACAGTACCACGTTACTTGGTACTTAAATAATGAGAATCAATCTTCCACCCAAGGATACTAGTTTTCCTTTCCAGCTAGATGATCTACTTTGCAGTCGTTCTTCCACCAGTTTCCATTCAACTTTGTAAGCCTCCGATATGAATCGAAATACATAGCAAGTACTTAGTAGGAAATTGACCTTGGCGTAGCCAAATAATTCAGCATACAGGGTGACATCTTCCTTGAGTCTCGCCAAAACAAAACAACTCATGCTTATGAAAATTAATATTTAGACCCGATAATTACTCGAATGCTGATAGAATTAACTTTAGTTTTCTTGGTTTTTTATGCCATGTTCCATAAGAAGAATTGTATTGTAAACATATTTTATAAATAGTAATCATCGATCAACCAGGTGAGGAATCACATCTTCAATTTGGTCATCAGACTTTGCACGTTGAATCATGACGATGAGCATATCAGCCACTATATTAAATAGCATTAGCGATAATGGGTCACCTTGTCGAAGCCTCTTCTTGATCCGGAAGTATTTGCCAATGTTACAATTGACTTCAATTGAAATACTTCCGCCCGAAATGAAGCTATGTATTAAAGCACGTCACTCATCAGAAAAACCTTTAATTCTGAGAGTCTGCTAAACAAAACCACTTAACTTAGCGTAGGCGTTCTCAAAATAAAGTTTTAAGATTATCTCATTCAACATTTTCTAGTGTAGTTCGTAAAACGTTTCATGCAAGATAACCACCCCATATAGGATGTTCCGTCCTTGCATAAAAGCAGTCTGGGAAGAACGAATCACGTGGTCGGCAAATAGTTTAGCCTTATCGTGGCAACCTTGATGAAATTTTCAGTTAGGTCGATATTGCTGGATCATTTCTACATCATTAACCTTAGCTAATAAAATAATTTCACCAAAGTTTAGGCGGAACAATTCTGATTTGTCCGCAATGAAGGGAGTCGAACAAATCTAGAAGATGTGACCTGATAACATCCTAGAAATTGTGATAGAATTCAACTGGGAGGCCATTAGGACCTGAAGATTTATTGTGTTTCAAAAACCGCTTTTCTTCTCCCTCGGTATAAGGTGTCGTAAGTAAGATATTTTCCTCATCTGAAACCTAGGGAATATTATCGGTTCGAGACACATCCAAAGAGAAGTTGCCTTCGTTGGGTGGTGCCGAACAAAGCTCGGTAATAATTAGTAATATACGACTTCAGATGCTCATGGCCTTCAATTGTACCTTCATCAAGAAATAGAGAACGAATAATTTTCTCCATGTGCCTACCATTGATAGTAATATGAAAGTATCTTGTATTTGAAACTCCTTCATAAATGAATTGGGATTTAGAACATTGAAGGATGAGATGAAATGTGTTCAGCTTATACTCCCCTTTATGAATACTAGCAGAAGTGCCTGTGCGTTGCATCGGGAGAAATAAATATTTTAATATTGAAGAAAAACACCTGCATTGACACTTCTCTTATTTTTCACCATAGTTGATTGATCATAATAAGATTAGATTACGACCCCCTCGTTGCATCGATCTGTAATACCATGAACTTGTAATTGTTGAAAGAGAAAGGGGACCGTGTTTATATTTACTGATTGTGAATCATTTTGCCAGGTCCAACTTGATTATGCCCTCTCAAAATTTATTAACACAGGAAAAATGCATGTGCGTTGCTACGGTCTATGGGTGATATTTTAGCAATATAGATATTTTGGAACCTGAGCACAAAAACTTACCAATACAGGCACCCAACTGAAGGAACACTTATTCATCCCTGCTAGAGAACTTCCACAACACACCACTATTTTCACCTATGAGCAACCTCCCCGCGCCTTTACCTTCCACGCTCGCATGACTCTATCCCTCTTCCTACTTGTTGACCCCTCCGATTTGGCCTATTTTTTTTTCTTGGCATCGGCGCTATCCCATCCCATTCCTATAATTCCCCTCCGCGCCGCACACGGGGACACATTAGCACGTCTTTTTCCACATAAATTATGTTTATCTCTCTATGGTCTTGGAATTTTTGTTCGGCACTTGTCCAAGTACGAAGTGTACTACATTTAGAGGAAGGTGTGTACTTTCGGTGAACTACCAAATGAAATAGGACATCACTCCTCGTGGCTATTTATTTTTGAAAAAGATATGTAATTTAATGATTGGCCAAATTAGTGTAAACTATGGGGAAAACAAACGACATTTTCTTTTCACATGGAGGTGCGGCATCTCGTTTTGTAATTCCTCTCCACCTCATCACAACGTTCATTTTTTTTCAAGAGTACGCCAAAGATGTACCATATCTTTATAGAAGGCAGAAGTTTGAATACAAGAACGGCACCACTCGCTACAAGCAACGAGCGTAACCCCACACAACGCTGGCTACAGACCAAACAACCACAACACAAAGAACCTGTCCTAAGCAACAAACCAAGCCACGTCTCGACCGACGCGAAACACCTCCGAAGAGAAACGGATCCCAAAGGAACTTCCTTGTCAACGCACCATCCGAAGGAGATCAATGGCGGGACTTGGACGGATCCCAGAAGCTGTCCTCCAGAACATGCCAGCAGTGACGTGCATAGTGCCTTGATGAACTGACATGGACCGCTGTGACGCCGGATTGAAGCCGCCAAGGACCTCTGCACCGTGTCTTCATACCCGATGCTCCCAACAGAGTTACAACGCCGAAGACGCCGCCATCGAGCTCGAGGCTTTCGCCCGAAGACAACCTCCACCGGCAAGCAGGTTAGGGGGACTCCGACACTCCTCGGCGGCGCCTCCAAGGAGGGGAACGACACCCGCGGGAAAGCACCGCGGCCAGGGCCGGTCCATAGATTTCAGGGGTCCTAGGGCGAAACGACACCAAGGACCCCTTTTCATAGTGGATAAGATTTCTTAGGGTAGGGGGCCATGGCCCCCCTACTCTGATTTTTTTTAAAGATATTCATTTATGTTAAACTTATATATCTTACTTAAAGTTTAAGCATGATTAGTTTTCTAGGCCCCTTAACAATCTCACTCAAGCTTCACCACTTGGTCACACACACAAAAAAACTAAAAGAAAATTATTCAGCAAGATAAATATTATGATAATGTAATAACAAACTAAATAATATTTACATTTAAAATATCCATGGTCTTAAGAATATTGCTGAAGATGTTTGAAACTATTTATTTCTATTGATCGCACGAACTATATATCATGATTAGACGTGGCTTGGTTTGTTGGCATCTCTCCTTCTCTTGCGGTTGTGTCGCTGCCTGCTCTCTCTCGTGCTCCCCAGCGCACAGCCCAGCACCTGCTCCTCTAATCATGCAGGATGCACCGCCCACAATCATTTCATTGCCATTTAATTAGCTCACAACTATGCGACATGTTTTGCAACCGTACTGTAGAACGGTGCCGCTGCCTGCTGATTTCCTTTCCAATTGGGTTGCTGATACTCCAGGCAACCTGCAAAAGTATATAAACCGGTTGGAATAGATTTACGGGGGCAAGGTGGGAGTAATAAACCCGAGTCGTACCGTGTCCTGGACGCGTATGTTTTTTTTTTTTTTCAAGAAGACTCCACCCTTTATTAACTTAGTTCACAGAATTACAAACACCATCAGGTGGATTCAGAAACCAAACATGCCGACCAACAGCAGAGGAAACACTACCTCTAGCTAAATTGTGGGCATCCTTATTCGAAGATCTACGCTCAAAAACAAATTCTACCGACTGCAATAACTTCCCAGTCTCTACAACCTCATGAACAATCTGTCCATACGATACAAGCTCCGAACCAGCCTTGATAGCTCGCACCACATTGGCACAATCACTCGCCAAACGCAGCCGTCGTACATTGAGATCAAGCGCCAGAGCAAGGCCCTCCCGACAAGCAAGAGCCTCCATCGTCTCCAGCTCCGTGACTCCCCTGCTCGCCACGGCGGACGCACCCTGGACGCGTATGTGGCTGCTGTAATATTAGGCCGGGAGCAAAACCGTCCAGCCCAATCCGATCCAGCCACTGGCTCCACCTTCCACACATGCCCCGCAATGCCGGCTTTCCTATACACCGACTAGGTCGGCGCGTACCGCGCGCCGCACACCCCGCGTGCGGTATGGGCCGGCCCAGTTCGGGTGTTGGGCCAGTTGGCCGTTTTCTTTTTTATAGTCATTTTTTCTGTTCTGTATTTTTTATTGCTGTTTCTTTTTTATTTCTCTTTTTTCTATTTTCTTTTTTTGTTTGTAAGATTTAATTTTTTAAATTTAAATATATTTTTTAATGTAAAATGTTTTATCTCAAATATTCGAGAAAAATTGAAATTCGATAATTGTTCAAGTATAAAAATTGTTCAAAAGCGAAAATTGTAAAATTATTCAAAATCGAAAATTGTTCATATATAAAAAAATAATAAATTTTGAATTTTTTGTTCCAATTTAAAATTTGTTCCAATTTAAAATTTGTTCCATTTTGAAATTTGTTCCAATCTGAAAAATGTTCAAATTTTAAAACTTTTAAATTTCAAAAAATAAAATAATTTTAAAAATCACGTCTAAAAAGAATCAGCTTGAAAAACGAAAAAAGAAAAATAGAACAGAAAAAAGAAAAACAAAAAAACAAAAAGAAAGAGTGGGAATGTTGGGCCGGTCCAATAACCCGCCTGGGGGGTGCGGCGCCTGGTCCGCGCCGTCCAGGTCGGCGTACAGCACCCCCAACCAACACGGGAGCGCCTATACAGCGAAGCGGCACGGGGCGCTACGCCGCTTCAGTGGTATGGGCCAGGCCCATTTATGTCTGGCTTCGTGCGCCTCTTTTTTTAGTTTCTTTTTCTATTTTCTTTTCATTTTTCTGTTTTTGGTTTTGTTTATATTTTTTAGATTCGAAATTTTTTAGTTTTAAAAATTGTTCAAATTGAGAAAATGTTTAAATTTAAATATGTTCAAATTTGAAAACCGTTCAAATCTAAAAACTGTTCAAATCTAAAAACCGTTTAAATCTGAAAACCGTTTAAATTTAAAAACCGTTCCAATCTGAAAACCGTTCAAATTTGAAAACCGTTCGAACGTGAAAAATGTTCAAAAATTTTAAAAATGTTCATATTCGAAAATTTTCAAATTTTGAACAAAAAATAAAAAAAGTTAAGATTCAAAAACTGTACATATTTGGAAAAATTCTAAAAAATGTTTCAAATTCAAAAAATGTTCAAATTTTGAAAATATTTAAATTTCATAAAAAACTAAACTTGAAAATTCCAGATTTTAAAAATCAATTTTATAAAGAATCAGCTTTTAAAAAAACGTAAAAAGAAAAATCGAACGGAAAAAAACGAAATAGAAAAAAAAACTGGGATTGTACCCAACAACTCCGGGGGTGTGGTGCTGTCCGCGCGACCAGGTCGGCATACGACCCCCCCGCAATGTCCGCATCCCCTCCCCAATCCCACGGCCGCACAACCCACCCATTTTCTCTGGTTGTTCCTCGGTCGAACAGCTACCATGTCCGTTTCCCTGCTCGTCTTCTCCCTTCGCTCCGCATCCGCGCTCGCGGTCCATCTCTCTGTCTAGGCACGTCGCCGGCATCTCCTCTCATGCCAGTGGGAACGCCGCTCTCTCTACTGCACCTGGGCGCGCCGCCGCGGTTGAAGGTCACGGCGTCGCCCTGGTGACGTCCGCCGGTCGCGCGTCACCGGCGCTAGCCCTTCGACTGCCGCGCCACCGCAGCCACAACGAGAAGGAGCATGGGGCGACAGGAGGCGGGAGGGCGAGCCCAGAGGGAGATCGGGAGCAGGAGGTTGGGCCCGACGGCGAGCAGGAGCACTGGCTCGGCTTCCTCTGATTCCTTCCCTCCCCGAAGAACGAGAACGATAGCGTAGGGGCGCTGGCAGTGGGGGGCTGGCCGAAGGCGGTCGACGAGACTGGCTGGCGGCGGGATGCGCGCGGGCAGAGCAGCTCTGCCGGCTTGCTCGGCTGGAGGAGAAAAACTAAAAAATATAAACGAACCAGTATGATGGCATTTGTGTGTATTATGCGGTTTGGTGGGAGAGCAAAACGGTCCCAAAAAATGTTGGACGGAAATTTTGGCAGAAACCTTAGCTCCTTTATTATTAGGTATAGATAAAATGTTTTGGTAGTTTAACCTATTTAGGAACGGAGGTTCTAATATTTAATAGTCATTGGCTAACATCTGTCAAATTTCAATGAGCTTAACAAAATGGAAACGATTATGAATTTTACGATTCCGGGAGATGCGGTGTCTACTATAGATGTTCTTATCAAACTAGGTTATAATTTCTAAACTAAAAAAGAAACAAAAATATCAACTTGAAGTGAGACCTAGTTTCGAGACGAAACTAATCATCATTGGGTGGGTAACTTACATACTACATATTGGATAACTTGCACGTTACTTCTGGGTAACTTCAATTTCAGTTCCAAAAAAAATATCGAAACATATTATCGTATGATCTAATTTCAAAGATCTCGTCACTGCCCGGTTAAAAGAAATCCTTATACTTCAGCTTTATATAAGACGGGTAAACATGCAAATGGCCGTACATATACCCCATTAGCAAGTTTAGTTTCTAATACGCACGTGTGCTGACATGGTGTGTGAGTTACTATGTACGTTCGTCCAAACAGAAGATGAATATTACATGAACAATTAAACACCATCCTATTTCATTAATTTGTGAAAACTTGCCTTCCAATTTACAGTAAATCTGCTTAGAATATTGTTCAGATAAAAATAAAATACAATGAACCAATTGGCAAATACTCCAGTTCATATGCTGGAAAAATATTGCGCCATGGATACAGCACAGTGAAAATGCAAACCGAAAATAGCACTTCGTATGATCCTAAGTATGGCAGTTTCATCGAAAACCAAAAGTAAAGATGACACACTGCTCCAACTGTACACCATGTTATGCAGAAGCCTGATCAGGCTGAGGAGCAGCAGAGCTGCTGCCGCTCTTGCGGGACATGCCCAAATGACCTGTCACAGTCCTCCCCATGAACTTCCCAGCTTTACCAAGGCCACTGCCCACGGCGCCAATACCAGAACCAACAAGCCCTGCGCCAGCACCGAGCCCTGAGCCCACGAGCCCAACACCCCCAGCAACGCCAGTGCCCACAAACCCAACACCTGAACCAACTAGTGACGCGGCGCCACCAAGTGCATCCATTGTGCTGCCAATTACTCCAGCCTCCTTGAGCCGCTTCCTCTCCTCTATTGCTCTCTTTTCCGACTCCAGGGCTTCCAGTTGCTCTTCCTTGGTAAATGGATGGTACGTAACCTGATGACTCAAAATATTAGATCAGTTATTTTGCCCAGAAACCTCACTGTGTTAGTCTTCTGCAGTCAAACCAAATTCATTTACAAACATGTGTTCATGAAATAGGGACAAAAGAAGTCGGTGCGTATTTATGCATTACTCATGCAATTAATTACCCATTAATTTACTTATATAACAATGACAGATAAGATGCAGAAACAGTTTTTGCAGACAAGGGAAGATATTTCACGCCGCCCATGGGCAACAATACACCAGAATATGCCCAGTGGCAAGTGGCAACCACAACGGGCAGATCCTAGGACAGTTATTGGGCTACCACCAAGCCATACTACATACAAGCAACTACCGATCCAAAAGCACATGTTGGTTTTATGCTAAAAGGTAATCGTAATTATGGCTGAAATACATGGGGCATCCAGCTTTGCTTATTATGACTCACAGTGGAGATAACCATGCTAACACCAATCTCCAATTGTGTACGCATTAACATATACTATAGAATTCTTTAGCTTGAAGGCAATATTGTTAAAGCGAAAATAGAATACCCACTCTAACCTTAAGATGTAATGATCCTCTATCCCCGTAGTCTTTAATTTTAAGTGAATCCAGTGACTGCATAAGCTTCAGAGTGATTTCAGAGGGAGTCTCAGGCTGAATATTGTTCACTCTTAGTTTAGCCACACCTAGCCTCTTGTCTTGCTGAAGGTTGTCTTCATCATAAACCTGCCGAAGTTAGATCATATATGTCACCCAGTACAAAAATGCTAGAGTAGAAATCAGCAAATCAAATTGCAATAGTAACAGTTACCCATCTGTCCCATAATATAAGATGTTAGTACAATCAATATAGGGGAGTATATTGCGGAAATCCAATTCGGCTCCCGGGTGCATATGAACCTATTGTTTAAGGACGGAGGGAGTAAGATATGAACAACTTATGTCTAGCCGGGTTGCATGAACATTTCAACGAAGTGATGCCTAAGGCACCAAGAAATGCTCCGAATCATGCCAAGGAGTGCCAATGTCTTTCTTGGGTTAACAATACAAATTGCCCAAACAAAGGATGAGCGATTGGATATGTTGTGTACTAGGGTAAGAAGTGGCTCTCAACCCTAGGGTAAGATAGGAGAGCTGATCCTCTAATTCTTGCTTGCTTTATTCCTCATAGGGGTTCCTCTTTATAGAGGATTAACAATCCAATCTAAGTAACAAATCATAGATCTTATCACTAATTGGCTTAAGGCCCAAGCTAAAAGACATCTTTCTAATTTAAAGGTAAATTACCTAACATGGAGATTGGGGATCTCGTACATACATGGCAGGGATAATACGCATTAGTAGTCTAAGATAGTGGCATCGTGCGGTCAACTCTAAATCAGTGCATGCATACATATTTAATTCAAGAAAGAACCCCAGTTTGCACTCTCTGTGCAGATATTTTGTCCATTTCAGAATATCTAAATTTGAAGATAGACTTGTCTAGATATTGTTTGTTTGTTTAGTTCAACAGAAATGACAATACAACTGTTAAGCTTCCTCTATTTCAATGCCAGAGATGGCACGTGCTAAGTTTTGGTTGCTGTCTAGGCTTTCTCAGGTTGACTTATAAAGATCAAGACATCCGGGCATAAATTTGAAACTCAGAGGACTGATATACGAAGAATTAAGTATAGCACCACCACATTGTACAATCCTTATCACGATTACACCTTCCTAGAAAATTGTGATAAAAGCCTTAATGTTTCTTAAAGTGTCTACAAAAAGCGATAGCAAATCTGCACTCCTGACTTACATAAAGTCTTAAAACACTTATAATTAGTCAATTTATTAAATTAAATGTATCAGTTAGTAAACCATTAACCTGTTTGATAATCAAGAAAGACAGGTAATCTAGTTGCTTACATAACGCTCTATTAGGCCAACGATGTAAACTCGTCATGGGTGAGGACCTGGTCCATTAGACTGGAACTCTCAGTCTCATTACAAGCCCCTTAACTATATAACTTTTAAGTATTTTTACACCAGAGTAGTGGTAATAGCATCTTAAGTTCAGGACTTCTAGTACCGATACAATGTTTCATAAACTAGCCAGATAAACCAAAACCTTAACTTACTGCAGGAAAGATGGACAATTTAGTCATACATCAAAGTCATCAAAACAAATATTGTCCCCTCAACTTCTCATTGATGTAAGTATATTTAGGCTGAGCAAGATAGGTTGGGCCATCCGGCCATGCATGAACATTTCAACCTACGCATCGGTGAGCCTGACTTGAACTGAACAACCACCAATCCACAATAGCTTGCTGGAGCCGCAATTTAACAGAATTGTTGCCAATGCTCACATCAATCTATTTGGTTTACAGTCTACTGCAGATAGTTTTTCAGTGAGCATAGCAAAGCTTTCCCTTTTTGGAGCCTACACAAGCTGGCATTGGTTTGGTTGTTCTAGATATATGCACTTCATGTAAATAAATAACTTTTAGTTGATAGCTGACATTTTACCTCAGTTTAGTCCATCTTAAAAAACGGAAGGAGTAAAACAACATAGAATTACCTCGAGAATGACAGATTGGGTTTCCTTGTCTTCAACAATCAGCTCAAATGTTTCATTCCATTCAGGATTTAGATTGTTACCAATGACTTTCGTTTTCACCTTGAACATCGGACGCACATACAGGGTCACATAGGGATCAGATTTACCAATCATCTCCTTGTTCTTAAGAGACGTTGCTTTTACTACAGTCAAAGAAAGTCTTCCCTCAGGTTTAAGCTCCAGCTCACTGCATAGAAAGTAAACACAGCCAAAGAGTTAAAGTCAGTAGATGCCACTGGGATCTTGCACATTATACAAGGAAGCTCCAAAAGGAATATGAAGAAAGGAATTAAACCAAGAAATTCCTTATAAGCTACTCCCTCCATTCCTATTTAATCGACGCATAAATGATCTATCGCATGGTGCGCACCGCGTCGATTAAAACAGTACAGAGGTAGTAGTTAACAGAATTAAACCAAGAAATTATGTTTTTGTGACGCTTTGTGTATGAATAGAACGTTTTACCATGATGTGAAATATAAGATTGATTGCCCAAAGATTCTCTAGAGATGAAGTGCAGGACTTGGTGTCTAACTGTCTACTAGAGAGGGTTGGACTGGAACAAAAGATGAAATGATGCTGCAAAACAGAATTTTGAAAAGCTCCATGACAATGTCGCTCAATCTAACTTTCTGGATGGTAGCATGCTAAAATATTGATTGCGCCACACACACTTGATTGTCCGATTAAAAAAATTAGACCACTTTCTTCCTATTAGTAAATTCATACAACTTGTTTGGACTGTTACATCTCCTTTTTAATGTAGTCCTTTTACTTCTGCTAATAACTGGAAGAGCATATCAAATGTTTCTGAAGTTCACATCCCAGGCTATGGTCTCATCTTTGTCTGTCTATCTCGTCTCTATTCTGTCTTTATCCAACCTTGGTTCATAACAGAACTATGGTTCATAACAGCACATGCCACTGCAAAATTCCCCGACATAAGCATGCCAACGCCCACTGCAAAGAAGTTAGTTCTAGACAACTTTCTAGTTGCAATTTAATGTGCACAAGTTTTCCAGTGGCATAACACACACAAGCAGGAAAGCGGGGATCCGTCGACCATTGCAGCAGTAAAATGAAGAAAACTCACCTTGTATCAACATTGACACCAAGTGGAACAACAATCCTGTGTGGCCACTGGAGCATGTCATTGACAATTGAATTGACAGTATCCTAATTGAAGGGACAAGGATCATGTCAGTTCTAAACAGTTTGTTAGAAGAATACAATGTTCAAAAATTCTCAAGTCATTACATCAATCATATCAGAAAGTCCTGGAATAGCAGTCAGGCTTCCTCCAACAGCCTTCAACGTGTACTGTATTTTTGGCTCTGGCTGAAGCACAAAGAAACCCCAGTCAAAGATTATACAGAAAATTCACATATTTGAAAATGCAAGAGGTTCCAAGCATCAGAAATAACATTTATAGAATATTTCCTAATTCTTCTTGTGATATGTTGTCAACAGAAATATTACATCTAAAAACTGTTCAACTATAATATCTAGTTGCTTCGCTGCATGAACTTGCACTGTCTTGTGGAAATGCCACCAGTATCAAGTATCAACACATAAGATAGGTGGTATCAAAGTACCATAAAAAAAGACTGGCAGTGTCAAAGCTGCCACCATCATTATGTGAGGCCACAAAATAACGTCATTTTATAAGTAGGAGTAGCTATTCTATGTTGGTTTAATTTTAAGGCCTTCCCAGGTTTGACTGGCCTGATATTCTATGTTTACCAATCCATTATGAGGTCAGCTCTGGTCTAGTGTTGTATGCGGAAGAAACTAAAAGTCAATAAATGTAAGGAACGAAACAAAACAAAAAAACTCAAAGTTAATTGTATGTCATCTTAATTACAAACCAGTCCACAGCTACCTTGTACTCTTTTTCTTCCTATCTTTTAGCCAAAAACACATGATTCTCTTGTGCAAACTAAGAATATTGTAAAATAGAAAATTGCAGCTCTTGTAAAAAAAAATGGTTAGTAGATACATGCCTCTGCGAGGAGAGCAACAAGCACAGCAGAGATGCAGGGAATCTCTTCTGATAGTTGAAATACAACACGGACAACTGTAAAGACCTGGAGATCCTTGAGCTGAAAGACGGTTCACAGAAAATATAATTTATTGAGGGCTTAATTTTGCAAAGTTAACCACAGTAAAAACAGACAAACAGTCAAAACCTGAATAGGCAGTGATGCAACCCGAGCATCAACAGCAAGGATTATGCTTGGATCACCACCCCAGCGGAAATCTATATCCATTATGATCTGGCCTGGCTGAAGATTTTGGATACGGATGCCTTCAAAAAAGATGACATGATGTCTTTCAGTCACACGTATCTAGTAACAGCAATAACATGATTAAAATTTAGCTTAGCCTGGCATTAGTAAACGTCGAACATGAACTCATATCATGAAGGGAAAAAGGTTCATTAGCATCACAAAGAGCCAAGAGTAATAATATCGGCACAGGCACAACTAACAAATCACATCCCAGATATGCACTATTATACAAAAACAGCATTGTTATTTGCTCACCATAAGTAAAGAGGGATGAAACAGCATTATCAGTTCTGGCCTAACGCCAATAGGTCTCTCACTTGGCTAAGAAAATAGGCACACATCGTTGCAAAAAAGGCATACACACAGAGCAAGCATGCAATAGATAATAGAGAGCCCAAAAAATATAAAATGAAACCTTCAATCTTTGGCGACACATTTCCAAGAGAGAATTTGTTGAACTTCAGAGATTTTATTCCTGGAGGTCGGTAATCATCTAGCAGTGGTTCAACAGATTCCTTAACAACTGCAGTTGCAGCCTAAAATCAAACGAGAAGTATAGTTAGTAGTACAAAGATGGAATACAGATATTAGTGTAGAATATACAATGCAAAAAATCTTTAGCGCATGGTAGTATGAGATTGTACTAAAACAAAGAAAGCTGTCAGTTTTCATTATTAACAATCTAATGATATTTAACAGTGACCACAAGCAAATGACTAAGGGCACATTTCATCACCTGGTGGAAACTGTAAGTAAAAAAGTTCAATAGATGTATAATTTCTTTTGACACGGTATCTATACAAATTTGACCATTGGTCTGACCATCATTTAAGTAGAATATCAACATTTAACAGGCTACGTTCATAACCATTAATCAGCAACTCCAGGAAGCAACAACTGAACAAAAATCAAGGGTACTCCAAATGCCAAAACCATTTTGCTATGATCAGTATAAAGTAACTAAAAAGTTCAAGCTGTTCTATTTAGAACACAAAATCTCAAGCTTTTAGTGATGGAAAGTTCACAACAAAATCCACAAAACCTAAAAGAACATGGAATGCACCCAATGAAATGCCAGGATATGAATACCCAGAACAATAAAGAAGCAGTCTGCAATTCAACAGGTTGATGAAACGCCATACACCAAGGGATGGAAATTGCTAAAAAAGAATATCATATTCGTCTTCACTAGCATGCATGATTTTCCAATTGGTAAAACACTTGACCGTTTATGTTACTCTAGATTTGCTAAAACAGCAAAAGAAAATCTTACTTGGGAAACAAAAGGCCAAAGTTTGCTGAGATGCTTGTTGAGCCATTTCACCTGTTAAGACAAAAAAAAACATTGTAGGCACAATATCAATTCTAGGTCATGTTGAGAAAATGAAATAAGCATGAACAGCTTCTCATGAACGCTGTGTGTGTGTGTGTGTGGAGTCAGTCCCAGGTGGTGGGAGAGGTGTGAGAAAGGGCATGCGAGGGAAAGGAGAAGAGGCCAGTAGTGGAGTGGGAGGAAGAGGAGCCTCGGCTGGGGTCACTGGGCAAGGGATTGAAGAAGAATCGAAGGGAGGAGATCCAATTGTGCGGAAGTAGTCGAATTCAACAGCTATCGGGTGTTCAAAAGCTTCCCTGAATCAAACATCTGATGCCTAGCTAGGAGCTTCTTTAAGTAAGTGAGTGTTGTTGTGTCACCTACAATTCACCCAAGGCTCTCTCTATATAATTGCCTAGCATTTGAACAAGAAAAGTGTACCAGACCTACCTAAGTCCACCAGCACTTTGCTACTCCAGATGCTAACATGTTAAAACGTGACACGAACCAACTTCACAAGACAGACATGTAAGTACTACAGTTCACGAATCCAGTGGTCAAGAAGTACATGATTCTAGTTTCGCATCAAGTTTATATACCGTACATAAGACAAAAATCATAGCGCTGCTGCTGGCTGACCTGCTCATACTGCGGGAATGAAATCCACTCGGGGAAATTGTCGCCGCAGAGCTTCTTGAGGTCGTCCCTGCCGAGAGACCCGAGGGACTTGATATCCGCGGCCTGTAATAAGATGTTTTTCGTTTACAAAAAAAAAAAATGAAAACCCGCAACAGCGAAACAAGCTTTGCGGTTGGCAGCACGCTTAGCAGTAACGGCGAGCAGTCGTCTCCAAATGGAGTAGTAGAGTAGAAGATAGCGCGGCGTTAGCCGGAGCGAACCTTGGCTACGCGCTTCCTGCTCCGCTGCTGCATGACGCGGCTCCAGCCGGCCATGATGGCGACGCCGACGACCACCCCCATGAGCATCCCCGAGATCAGCCCCATCGTAGCGGGCTCCGGCGACCTCGGATTCGCGCGTACCCTAGCTCCGATTCCCTGCCTGCTTCATGGAGCAGCAAAAGGCGGCAGCCGGGGAGATCTGGCGAGTGGGAGGGGGGCGGCGAGGAGAGGTTTGGCGTGCGCTCGCGGTTGTGGATCGAGTAATCGGGGGAGGAGGGAGGGGGGCTAATTGCGTGCGTTAGTGGAAGCTAATTAATGGGGAGTAGTACTACACGCTGGCTGGTGGTATGCTGGAGAAAGTGATGAAAGGAGTCAACTTGCTAATAAGAGGAAGGCTAGATTGATTGGTTTGATCGATCGATTACACGGGACAAAACCGCAACTATGCTATGGCACCGTCCCCGTGGGACGGGTGACGAATCCGAGGGTCCATGCCATGCTGGCATCCTCCAGCGGATCCTACAAAATGCATACATTTCTCAAATAATGCTGCTCCAAAGAAACTGCCATATTGCAGTTGTTCAACTTGTTCCGGATGTCCATTTACGGTCACGTGGCGATGATGCGAGCCCAGGATAGTGCATCCCGTAACCACCACACTGCCACCGCACCTCCTCGCATCCTGTGGCAAAATTGCTATCGGCCTCTTGTGAACCAGTCCAGTAGTCCAGTTCAGTCCACACCGCCTCTCTTTTCTCCCGTGTTCCTAGGTGAACGGTGACGGCGACGGCGAAGGAGCATGACGGATGTTGGAAGAAGCTGATGCACATTTTCAAACGACGTTGCCAATGTTGCTCAAGTAGTTGATCGTGGCGATGCAAGAATGCGATCGTTTAAGTCGTTGGAGATGGCGTTTTTCGACGACCGGAAGGAGACCTAGTTCACGAGCACGGTGAGTTTGATTATGCACCTTTTTAGTCGCAATTTTGATTGGTTAGTTCGAGCAGTAAGTGTAGTGCAGATGATTGTGAGTGTGATTGTTGATATGCAGTGTGCCTAGAAGATGCAATTGAGAATATCGCATATGAAGCAGTTGGGTGATAGCAGATGTGTATTGGTTGTTGCCAGGGATGCAGATAAATGAGGAGGCCTTCGGTTAACAGTGAAAATAATGAATTGAGCATGATTTCAAAGGTACAAGAGGAGCATTGGTATCTGATGTTGTACCTCGATCATGAGCCAGCCAACAAATTTAATGTCTAGGACTATGTTGTTGAAAATCCAGTAGTACGATTACCTGTTGTACTAAGTCCTACTAAGAAATGTGCTCGTGTCACCAAAGCCATTGTTCAGGTTAATGATGTGCTATGGATAGAAAGAAGTGTTGTAGTGACAGGGCAGTTCAAGGACGAGATCAAGCAAACAAGTTGTAGTGGAAAAAGATGGGAATAGTGGTCGTGCCAATGATAAAAACTATGTTCCAGATATAGTTGTCAGTGACAACGATATAGAAGTTGGACACGATGACTTTGTACCAACAATATGCAGAACTTGTTATTGTCAACACAACTCCTTCGACCATAATGTTTGATAAGCAGAAAGTAAGCTACTTGGCCCTTTTTATGCATATAGTTTTGTGTAATAGACTATAATTTAGGTTGTCACTTGTTCGAGTAGTCAAGGACACATGGTAGCCTTTTATTTAGGTTATAACTTATCGAATAGTCGATGACCGGTGCTTAGTACTGCTATCTTATCATATCTCATGTGTCATATGTTACATATTGTGCAAAATCTGTCATATTGGGCTTTGTCCAACATATGTCATAGTATGATGGAAATCCCAGCTTTATTATACATGTGCTATATTTTTCTCAAAGTTGTGCTATCAATGTTCTGATATAACATGTCAAAGCATTGCACATACAGGAGTTATATGTTCAAGCAATGCACATTTTATTTAATCATAATTCAAACATCACCAAACCAACAAATTCCCTTACAAATTCATCACTACTTGAACACACACACTAAGAAGAGACACGCTACTAGCCTTAACACAGCTGTTACAACTTTCAGCAGCCAAATAATCTCGATCAAATGCCTTTTGAAAATTATTGCTTCCATTCCTTGTTTACCTTCTTACTTCTCTAGCTTGAGTCACTGCATATGGCATGTGCATTGAATTGCTACCCACACTCTGAGCTTGTGCAAAATGGAGCGTTCTGTTTTGCAATTCCAGGTACTCCTCATATTTATCCTCTCATTTCCACATTTCACACCCACCAATAAATGCCTGTGAATTTTTTTTAACACAAAACTTTCTCGCATTTCTTTGCTACGGGGTGATGTTAGTGGTATAAATATTATTCTTTTATTGTCATTAAGACCCAAATAAAACTTGGTTTCAAATATCCATAGAGCTTCACAAGTTCCTAACAACCTCAAAAGGTCAAAAGACCCAAATAGAATCAAGTAGAAACTCAAATAGCCACTTTTGCAACAAAAGAATGATTTTGTCCATAAATAGCAGCCGAAAAACATGCAGATGCGACCCACCTAGGAACGACAAAACATTAAGCCAAATGTTATGCATGTGGAGGATTAAAAGTTCTAACTCCAATACAAAATTTAGCTCAGTTGGAGCAATCAAAATATCAAAGAATGTTTCCCGTGAACAGTTGTGTGTAGGAATCTGCAGCTCCCCAATCAATCTTATCATCCAAAATAGGTAAAACATGGTACTTTATTCTTGGAACTACGGAAATTAAAACCTAAAGCTATATTCTAACATATACACAAGCTAAGAAAACAAAAAAAAGTATGGTTCCCTCAAATATGCAAAAGAACGATAAAACCAGACAAGGTTCAAAAAAGCGCTAGGCGCTAAGCGAGCGGTGAGGCACTGCTTAGAGGAACTGCTGCTTAAGCGAGCTTAAGCGCCGCTTAAGCGCTCAGGCTAAAATCGTACGAACATGAAACAGAAGTCAAGATGGGCACATATACCCCTATAATATGCTGTAAATTTGTATCCTAAGCATGTAATGCTACATTTCTGAGGAATACGGGGATTAATACCTTGGTTAGCCTCGGTTTTGCTCCAATTTCTTATAAACACACAAGCAGCTAAGCAAACAATGTAACAAACACAAACAAGCAGCTAAGCTTTACTGGAGTAGCAAGCAGCTAAGCAGTAGAGGAGTAGCAAGCAGCTAAGCCAGACCTAATCACCATCAATGCATCGAGCAAGGAGCAGAGCAACACAGGCAACACACCAACACTCGCATAGAGGAGATTCTAGCACAAAACACGACCAGATTCCCTGTCTCGCTTAATCGAACGCTTAGGCCAAAAGCGAAGCGGAAGACAACCGCTCAGCGCTTAAGCGCGCTTAAGCGTACCTAGGCGTACGCTTTTTTGAACCATGAAACCAGAACATGGGTTTGTAATGGTAAAACCTTAAATTACTTGAATGAAGAGGGGGATGTGGGGGCCTTCCCAAGCTTGTGGTTTTGTTAGTTCTTGTCATATGCTCCCTTTTTGCATTTACATGATACTTTTAGTGCCTACAAAATGATTAGTTATCCATAGAAATGATATAATAGTTTTAACCAAGATGCAAACTAACTTATTATTAGGAAACCATTTTATTCAAAAAAAATCAAATATATACAAAGAAACACTCTTTTTATTTGTTTATTATGGGATAAATACTTATGGTATATAAATTGCAACGATTCCATTAGCATGAACATCACATCTCAAGGTCGACCCCAACTTCTCCATTGCTCATCCTTCGTAGTTACTTTTCTAACTTTTATTTGTATTCAAACTTCTAAACTAATTACTATTATAAAAAAGTAGCTAAACTAATTTGCTTACTCTAAAACAGTAGCTAAACATATTTTACAAGTTTTAATAATCCAAAGGTTTGCTCAAACCGAATAGTATTTGAAAGCATAAGGAGCACACCACAAAGCTTATAACAAGTAACTTTGAAGTGTAACTCTCTTTCTTTGCATTGGAATTTTGTATATGAATAAGTAACATCAACTTTGTGGTAACCAATGCATATAATGATCATAAACTTGCATTTCAAATAAATTAAAAATATAAAGAGGGTTCTTATTTCTTCCCCTCTCATAGTATTTGCAAGCATTAGTGACAAACTCCACAACATAGTTTTCAATAGAATCAACACATAAATACCAACCATCGAATGATCATGGGGGATCATCTATCTTTTTTATATCACTCTCATCCTCCCATAAGTTGGACACTATTGTTCCACATAGAGGACTATCAACCAATAAAGGATCGCCATATATAGTACTACCTTTTATACATCAATGCAGTACTCATTATCTTCTTTAGTGGGAGGACTAGTGCTATTAGAATCATTTTTATCATTTTCAAATATATTTTATACCCACCTATCATATAATTTTCCAAAGCATGCATATCAAAAGATTCATCAAGTATGGGTTCATCACAATAAATATCATCATCACTTGTAATAGTATAAGAAGGGGTTTTCATGGGAATTTTGAATTGCCATTGTTGGGAATAGGAGATGGGTAGCTACTCCACTCTTCCTCCTCTTGTTTTTCATTGTCCTCCTTTTTTGTCCTTCTTTGGCACTTTCAACATATTTTCTTGCATTCAAAGCATTAGTACCAACATGAATATTCAAGCTTTTAACATACAAAAAGTAAAGAATCATTGAGATTCTTGTGAGCCTTTCAAAAAGGATCTAAAACATCTTCCACTATCAATTTATGTTGTTGTTTTGTTTTTATATACAATGTACCGAAGAAAGTAAATATGTAGGGTACTGAAAGTAAAAAAAATCCTCCCGCCAACGGTGGCAACGGAGGGAGAAGGGGGGCTCGGGGAGGGTTAGGGTTAGTCGCCCTAGAATCGCCCACGGGGAGGGGGGCGAGTAGGAGCCTGAACCATTTTTTTTTCCGAAATCCTCGCTTACCAAATGGTACTTCCTTTGCCACTTTATTTAGTTGCCAATTAGCATATTTGTGTATGATATGTAAAAAAGAATTCCCAAATTTGGGCAGCATTGACCAAATTGGCTAACCCGGACCGTTTGGTTTCTGGTTGTTGGGTGCATTGGACTGATCACGATTAAAATTATATTCGTGAATCGATCTAAACAGACACAACCATATCAAATATATCCTCGTTTTGGATCGCTCCGCTGGAGATACGGTAAACGCAACCAGAAAATGGATGGTCCCAGTCCATCCTTGGTTTTTTTCAGCAGAGGGACACACACTTCTTGGACAGTGGCAACGGCTGCCTAGGAGTCGACGAATTGTACCAAGTAGGATCAAAATACCTTCATCACAAAGTCAATTTGCTAGACTTGACACACGGCGGTAACCGTTGGGATTCGTGTCGTTGCGCCGACGTAGTGGTCGGCGCGCGGTGCGGCAAGGCATGCTCCAGACATGTGCGTTTGGGCCGTCGGTTCGGTTGTCACTTGGCAGTTGGCACGGCACAGGCACGAGCTCGACACTGTGCAGACGCTACTGGGATCGATCGGAATCTTCTTACTCATCGGATGAATCAGAATGCCACGTGAACACACGGCCGGCCAACTGCATCGTCTCAAAACCGAGAGATGCCCTTCGCTCGTGCTTTCCGGCGTATCCCTCGGCGCCACCTCCGGCCGCTGGCCTCCTCCCCACTCGGCTAGCGTCGATTACCGCTTATATAAAGCCTCACGGCTCATACCCATTGTAGCTTAATTTGTGCATTCCTCCACCACACTACAGCTCGAGATAAACGGGAGCAGGAGAGGAGATCATGGCGAAGGGCGCCCGTTGCATGGCGCTCTTCTTCTTGCTCCTTGGCACGGCTGCTCCGGCGGTTTTGGCCGTCGCCGATGGTAAGAAATTAAGTTTTGAAATCATTTGTTTTCCTTTCAAATACCATGTCCAACGAAATTAGAGGTGGCGTTGACCCGCACGTGCATAGTTCATGGGAAATGCTCTTCTCAACTGAGATGTGTGTTTAGTGCTCTCTGTCATCCATGTTCTGCGTTGTAGTAGAGTCCCATTTCGTCTAGGATCTCTCTTTAGTTTGAGAAATCGTCCATCTGAAGTTTCTTTGCTTCACGAAAGCTAATCAGATGCTATTGTCAACCTAGCTCTTTTGCAGTCATCTCAATAGGATAAAGGAGTTGCCTTGTAGCCCACTGGCCCTCACAAAAAGTCTCACCATGTATATAGATCGACTATTCGAGCTGATTCACCTTTCCTATGATCTTCCGGGAACGTGTCCTAGGAAACAACAGAGTACTCTACTTTCTTGAACTGATACCTTGTGCTGATCAATTGAAGTAAGGTGTTCATCAGTTCATGAGTGTGCAATCTCTTGAACTAAAAGTCAAGCTGCATCAGTTTCTGCCATGCTAAATTTCAATGACAGTATGCCATTTAGTAGCCGATTTTACCCCTACATTTTCCGAGCTCTGACAATATAATGCGATCATCCTGTGCGCATTCGTAGGGCTATTACCCAACGGAAACTTCGCGCAGGCGCCGGGCAAGTCCCAGATGAGCGGCGCGGTGGTGACGGGACGCTACGCGATACCGTGCTGGGAGATCTCCGGGTTCGTCGAGTACATCGAGCCCGGCCACAAGGAGGGAGACATGATCCTGGCGGTGCCGGAGGGCGCCTCCGCCGTGCGGCTGGGCAACGACGCCACCATCCGGCAGACGATCAGCGTCATCCGTCAGATGCACTACTCCGTCTCCTTCATGGCCGCGCGGTCGTGCGCCCAGGCCGAGAAGCTCAACATTTCTGTCGGCGACGAGTTCGGCGTGCTTCCCGTTCAGACCGTGTACACTAGTACAGGTTGGGACACCTACTCGTGGGCCTTCAAGTCCAGGCACGCCACCGTGTCCTTGGGCATCCACAACACCGGCGTCGAGGAGGACCCCGCGTGCGGCCCCCTCATCATCGCCGTCGCCATCAAGACCCTCAGTCCTCCTCATCGCCCCAAGGGTACGTCCTAGCTATGTTACCCAGATTTTGTCGAAAACTCATCAAGTTGTTCCAGCAAAAACTATATATGATCAATTTTGAAATCTTGATTTGATCAGGAAACATGCTGAGGAATGGGGACTTCGAGCTGGGCCCGTACATCTTCCCCAGCACGCCGTGGGGCGTGCTGGTGCCGCCGATCCTCGAGGACGTGAACTCGCCGCTGTCGGGGTGGATGGTCATGTCCGACACCAAGGTGGTCAAGTACGTGGACGCGCCGCACCACAGGGTGCCGCAGGGCGCGCGCGCCGTGGAGCTGGTGGCCGGCAGGGAGGCCGCGCTGCTGCAGGAGGTGCCCACCGTGATCGGGTGGTCCTACAAGCTGTCCTTCTCCGTCGGGGACGCCGCCAACGGCTGCAGCGGGTCCCTGGCCGTAGAGGCGTACGCCGCGCGGGAGACGCTCAAGGTGCCGTACGAGTCCCACGGCACCGGCGGGTCCAAGCCCGCCGTGCTCGAGTTCACCGCGATCGCCAACGCCACGCGCGTGGTGTTCCAGAGCTCCAACCATCTCATGAAGTCAGACGCCACGCTGTGTGGGCCCGTCCTTGATGACGTCTTCCTCGTCCGGGTGCGGAAGCCCGCTGCCCGCCGGCTGCGTTTGTAGAGCGATTTGCTTTTTTCTGACTATATACATCAGTTCTGGAGTTCATTACTTTGCGCGGGTTCGGTGTCTCCACAGTACACACACACTGATTTTGAATGTGCCTCAAGTATGTGCAATGCTCCTCTTCTTTTTTTCTTGTCCAAAAAGGTGAGCTCAAGACAGAACAAAGTTATTATTGCTAGCATAACGGACAGAGATTTGGTGCACATAGGCACAGTGATCTCATTTTTTAAATAAATTAAAAATCTAATTTTTGAGCTTTCATAAATTCTACAAAAAATCTGGATATAGCCAATAATGTATCCCATAAACGTGTAAAATATTAATTAAAATACTTTATATTTTAAGCTACACAAAAAAGACAAAAGTGCAGATCTAAGTAGTTATTTTCAAATCTCCAAAACATATCAGATTTTGTTATTTTTGTCTAGCACAAAGTAAAAATAATTTTGGGTTGAGATTTTTCATGATTGTGATATGTATCATTGAAAATTTACAGAATTATTTTTCAGATTTTTTGATAACTAATAAACATTTTTTTTAATTTTTTAAAATAGCGAGAGCACTAGAGATTGGGAGCTAAAAACACTTTTGGTAGCATAACCTTCTAGCTGGGTTTAGATAGCTAAGTCATCTCCAATTGTCCGACGTAAATGGAGCGTGGTTATCCGTTTCGGTCAGCGTGAACATAGAAAAGAAGACCCATACTGACGTGGCGGCACGGAACGACACATTTACTAACTAAATTTTGGTTGGAAATGCGGATGCACGTACGTACCATGGACACACGTGTCTACACGTGCACCGAAAATAAGTGACTCACTAATTAAAATTAGCGGTTCTCATTACATTTGGCCAAATTCAACTTTTCTTACAGAGATTTTAACCTAAACTATGGCGGTTCTATCTACTCGCCATCACGCACACTACGAGGGAGCGTGTCTACTCCTTGTCGTTGTTCATCCCCGTGTGGCTGAAGGGGCTGGCCTTGTCGAGGTGCGCCTTTGCCGCCAACGCGCTGCTACCAAGGCGGCATGGCGGTGCTCGATCCTTGGTGTGAAGTAGGCTCCTTTCCCTCCCCCCCTCCTTGTTATGGCACATGCTTGATACTATCAAATTTACACAAAACATTGGATGCAAAAGATGACCATACCTTGACGACCCGCTTCTATTTATCCCTTCTATTTTACTTTCATCTAAGTTTACTTCCTAAACCTACATGAAAGTTTTTTCATGTAGGTTTTGGATTTTTTATCTCTTATCTAGACATTGCTCATTCTTGATAATTATTTTTATAGCAAATTTATTGATGGTGGTCCTGCCACCATACATTAAAAACTATGGATGCTTCAAGTTTTTAGGAGTAATTATGGTGCTAAACAAAATAATGTCAAAAAGTTTGCAAACCGAAAGATTGTTGATGTAGATGGGATGTGGTGGCATACCAAAGCTTAAGGTTTTTACGTTCCTTAGATACTAGGTGGATACCCCGCGCGTTGCTGCGGGTCTCTAAAAGTGGAAAAACGATTGATTTTTTCAAGGAAATCTTAAGGAGTAAGAAGAGTATAAGACGACCCGGACGAATGGAACCTGGGTGCGCGCGCACCCGTTTACGAAAAGTTCAAAAAATGTTATTTAAAATTTTTCAAAAAAATGTGAAGTAAATTTTTGCATGTACATATTATGTTGCTACTTACTCGTGTTTTCACGAAAAAATACCATTGTGTGTGGCCTGCATAAAAATGACAAAATGTCCAAATGAGAATAGTGAACAGGAATTTGTACTATTCACAGGAATAGAATTTGCATTTTGTCATTTTTGTGTAGGTCACATACAATGGTATTTTTCCGTGAAAACACACACAAGTAAGTATGAACATAGTATATACATGCAAAATTTTACTTCACATTTTTTTGAAACTTTTAAATAGCATTATTTTGAACTTTTCATAAACGGGTGCGCGCGTACCCAGGTTCCATTCACCATTTCCGGAGTATAAGACTCATAATATGACCGATTGAAGAAAACATGTAAGTATGCTTGTAGTATAGAAACATTTTGAACAAATAATTTAGTGTATGACTGAAAACATAAATATGTAGATTGAAGTATTTGTTTCCATAAGATTAACTTAGATATGTCGTGTCCCATTTTTTTAATGAATAGTGACACATCGTGGATCATCATAAGGTACTTGGTCTGTGATGTTAGCATGAGAACACATGCTTTTGAAACTCAGGCATGTCGGGCTGTTGTAGTTTCCCTCAGGTTTTGACTTGCATCCATATCCAAGGCGATAGGCAACGTTTTATACATGTATAACTTTATTAGGTCCATCGCCTCTTCAACAACAGGCTCCATCTCGTAAATTCTGCAACACTCGTCTCTTGGTTGTTGTACAAATATGTAAGCTAGCACAATTTGAATATTGAACAACATACAATCGATGCACCCGGTCAGGAAGAGGTTGTCCCTGACTCCTGTTGTCAACATGGGAAGCAGAATAGCCAGCAAGCTACAGCCCAAGCTCGTCAATATCAAGAATGGAGGGCGGGTGGATGGCAAGTAATAATGTGCAGATGGATACCTCCACGCCGTGGGCTGCTCAGCGACCTCCAACAATTGCTTCACATACCACCATGTGGCCGAGTGAGCATCGATATTCCTACAGTGAAAATGACAAAACCATATGGTTCATATGCTAAGGTAGGAAATAAAATTCACATTTTTAAAGAGGAAACTCGGTATTTTCTTTAGCAAGTCTTGCTGGGTTACTTTGAAGGGAATTGCTAAGGCTACTACCTCCCATTGCTGGCCAAATCGCTATCTTCCGAGGGCCAAACAGAATACAGGAAGGTGAAGGATGTTGCCGTGCCGCCGTGTCGGTGCTTGGCATCTCCAAAGAAGGCCAGAACACAAAACGAACATCCACTGATTGACGATCGACCCGATGGTCTCTGCTTTCAGGACGGTCCTACGTTAGCTCCATCTGATGGCTTGGCGCGTTGAGGTCGATAGCCTGAATCGGAGAGTCGTCGGCACGACAGCCATACTACTGAGAAGCTGGGTGTGGGGTGCCGCGTTGGGACTTGGAGAGGCAGACAACGACGCATAATCGCAAGGGAGTGGCGTGGATGGACATGTGGAAGAGCAGGATGTGATATCAGCTTGGGTCGACTGAGGTTGCAGCAGCCAGATCTCCTTGTGTTTAAATAGCTGGTGAGTGGTAGGAAACAAAGAGGCGGCTGACTGATCGTCTGCCATGATTAAAGGCTCACGCTGGTTCGTTTCCGGAGGGTGTGTTGCGGGGACGGTCGCCGAACACAATACTGCAGCCTCAAGGGAGTGGCGTGGACAAATGGGCGTTAGCAGGAACAGATGATGACCATAGATTTTGAATCACACGGATATAAATAATTAGGGTGATGTGGCTGCACCACATTTCAGCTTGCAAACATTAAATGCATTTTAGTGGGGATGAACTTTATAGATATTATAGATTTAGATGGAGTTTGAAAGTCATCATATTACACTCGTAAAGTGTCTAGACATGCCTGTTCTCGTGCCTTCTTTTAAACTAGGTCTAGCTCTATACATGGTCAAGGAAATGAAAGATTTAAATCTGATGATATATCTATTGACCATAGGGATGATGCCTCTGAAAACTGGATCATTTCTCTTCCCATTTATATACATATGTGATGAATATGCAAAAAAAATTTGTTGAACAAAGATAAACTATTCTAGCAATGGTTTGTTTGATTCGTAGGATTCTTAGAACACGAAAATAGGAAAAAAAAACGTAGGATTAGAATGTAATGTCCATTTTAAATTTACAGGAGTTGGAACCTACAGGAAATTTCTTCAAGTAGCGTTTGACCCACACGAAAAGCAAGGGATTGTAACTCTCCAAAACATAGTGCAGCGCAATCCTATGGGAAACATTCCTATGCATTTCTAAGGATCCATATCCTATAAATCAAACGGCGAACATAGGGAAATTTCCTAAGAACTAAAATTCTAAAAAAGTTCTATAGTATTTCTTTGAATCAAACAAGCCGTCAAGCATGAACGTGAACCACAACCGATGGATGCTCTTATAGGCAGACGAATGGGCCGCAAGTCAGGTTTGGTCCAAATACAACCCAATGACTCTGTTATGAAAGTCCAAATGCCGGCATGTCGATCTATTGGCCGGCCCATGTGGAGGTTCGCCATAGGACCCTATCCATGGTAAAGGCCGGTGTATAGCGCATGCTGCACACCCCTTGCAGGGCATGGGCCTACCCCATAGATTGTTGTGTATGGTTTTCTCGCCCACTTTTTCGGTTTTATGTTTGGTTTCTGAATGGTTTTCAGCTTTTTAAAAAACATGTTTGTTTTTTAAAGTTTCAATTTCGAATAATATTCAATCGTAAAAATGGTTTAGTTTTCAAATATTCAAATTTAGAACTTATTTTAAAAAAATTTAATGATGAGAAATGTTCAAATTTGTTGAGAGTCTAAAAACTATTAATTTTTTAAATATTCAAAATATTGAAATTTCAAAATATGTTTCAATTTTTTAAAAAACCTATAGTTAGAAAACCTGGCAGACAGCCAAAAAAACAAAAAAAAACAGGCAAAAACCGGACATTAAATCAAACCTCTCTACATGGGCCTGACCCTAAAGCCACAAGGCTGTGAAGGGCGCCCATGTCCTATCCATGGGGGCGCCTATACACCGACCTGGTCGGCGTGTATGGGGCAACACACACCCCAGCAACTAGGTCGGTTGGTTGGGTGGCGGCCCATTAAGAGTAGGTACGTTTTTTCTTCTTTCTTTTTTGTTGTTTCTTTTCTATTATTATTTATCTTTTTCAATATCTAACTTTAAAAAAAAATATTTTTGAGAACAAAATTTTAAAATCTGTTCAGATTCGAAATTTCAAATTTTTAAAAATGTTTAGATTTTGATTTAATTTTTTTACGAAATTTGAATATTTTTTGATATGGACATAATTTAAATTTGAACATTTTTTAAAATTTGTAAAATTTATTTTTTCCAAAAATTTAACATTTTTAGTTATGGACATTTTTCGAATTTTAACATTTTTCCAAATTTGAACGGATTTCAAATTTGAATTTTTTTATAATTTAAACATTTTTTGTATTTGAACATTTTTCAAATTTGAATAAAAATAAAAATAAACAGAAAAGAAACAAAACAAAAAAAGAAAAAGAACAAATAGAAAACAGAAAATACTCCCCTCGTATCACAATAATTTTTTTCGATTTTCCTCATAGCATTGGTCAGAAAGTTTTGCCAAGGATCGGCTCTCCATTGATACGCATGCGTTGGGAGAGGGGCCGGGAGAGAAGACAGCGAGCAACAACGCTGGGAGAAACGAAGTGCCCGACCTGCTTACAAGAAAAAAGAGGAAGGAGACTTAACTACCGTGCATGCAGGGGCAAAAGGGGAAGGTGGCCAATTCTTTCTCTCCTGGCTATCTCTTCGCTAATCTCTCCTTAATAAACGCGCCCAAATTTATACGCCTTAGGGCATGTACAAAGGTAGGGAGGATATGCCTTCTCTTAGTAGTCCACGTCATCTAGAGAAGACAGTAAATAGTAATGATACAATGCACTATCTCTTATTGTCATCCCTTACAATAAATGAGAATTAATTATTTTTAGTAGAAAATTATATGTCTAAGGGAAGACAAGTCGTACAATAGGAAAAATAGTCTTCTCTTATTTTATAAGAGATCATCCCTTAGCTAAGGGAAGACAACCTTCTTTTTATTCATTCTCTCTCCTCCAACTAAGTAAAAATCCTACGTGGCAGCCGTAAGGGAAGACTGATGTCACCCCATTGTACATGCCCTTAAGCTGTGGTATGGAGGGAGTAAAGAAGGAAAAGGAAAGAAAAAAGGAAACAGAAAACAGAAATAACAGGTGAACTGGGCCGACCAGGCCAGTCCATACCGCGCGTGGGGATGTGCGGCGCGCGGTTGCGGCCGACTTGGTCGGTGTATAGAAATTGCCCTATCCATCGCCATATGCAATGCGACGGGGAAACGTGAATCGTGGGAAGCCATGTTTTCTCGCCCATTTCCGCTCGCCGGTTTCCTCGTCTCCGGTCGTGCGGTCGCCGCCATCGAGCTCCCTCGACATGGCTGGGCTCCTCCTAGATCAGCACACTCCTTTCCGAGTCATCGCGCTGGACGGCGGGCTGCTCCGTCCGACCAAATGCCCGCGCTGGACCCGGGCGCCCACAAGGTGCTCGACGGAATACCCAGTCGGGCGCACTTCGAGTTCTTGTGCGAAGGAACTGCTCTGCAGGGCCGCCTCACTGGAGTTAACAACTCGAGACGGAACTTGGCCGAGGACTTGGACCCCAATCCAGCTCGGGGAGTTGATACAAGACAAGGATCGTGCTCGGCTGCGATTCCTAAAAAGTGACATGCCTACACAACTCTGATTCCAGGTATGCTCTCGAGCTATCGGTTTCTGATGCTACTTGGATTCTGTTAGTACACTGTCCAATTTTGGCATTGCTTGAACACGTGCATTTCGGGTGTGGCCTGCACTGTCTGAACATAAACTTCAGTTAAGTATCTGTGAGCTGGTACAGAGGTACCAAGAAACTAAAGTCGGCAGGTAGTAATTGTAATAGTCGTGCTACTTCTCCTGTGTCGATAAGGTCTGCGGTGCTACTCGCTCACCTGCTATGCCACTGAGTGTCAGAGTTCATGTGCCATTTGCTCATGGACTGCTTTTTCTCCCGCTCGCCATGGTATCGCTCTTGTCGTAGGTTCTAGCTTTCCTCATCACAAGTTGGTTGATGGGAGCTCTTAAATACTTGCCAAGAAATTTCCAGCAAACTAAATTAGTTGAAGGTCCTCATCAATCATCATTTGTTATGGCAAGGGACAATATCGAGCACAAAATAATGCAACTTGCGTATGGTTGAAATTTCCTGTGCCATAATGAAGGAGGAGCTGGTCTTTGTCCCACTAGTAGCTCCAGTTCTGTTGTTTAATAATGCAACTTGGGTTCATCAGGATACAGAAATGAACTCTGCATTTACATATTTTTGCTACTTAAATAAGATATGAGCCCAGTCTACATTGCTTCTAAAAACAAATGGGTTAGAAAGAGACGTTTCCTGTGAGAAAGAAAGAAAATATTTGTGGCAGATGTTAGTGTGCTGGTCCAAATTATGTAGAGAAACAAATACAGGACGGGTTGAGAACCACTATTGTAGAAAGTTGAGTCATAGGATGAATCTGGCTTTAGTCTTTAATTGTCAAGTTCATGAAAATGGTATGTAAAAGAGTACAGTTTCTCAGTGTCTATATTCTAATTTGATGGGACTTAAGACCTTATATGGTAACTACTAATGGCAAATGATTCTTGATATTTACCAGGTTGCATGTGCTGGCACCAGGAAAATCTGGGATGATCATTTCGTGCATAAAGATAAGGCTGAAACTAAGTCAACTAAAAACAGGCAGACCTATCAAGGTATGGCCTGATTTGACATGCCAGTTCTAAGATTAAAAATTGAAGTACTAGAGAAATTTCAAGTGTCACAGTCCTGAAAGATAACTTCGCAAACTACAAAGAGAAGAACTTAGTCAAGCCGTTATAGTTTATAGCCGAAGGTAGAAACTATGAAAATAAATGTTGTAGGGGACAAATTAGGAATCTTAGAAAGCACTATGAAAGCTGTATTTTGAATTTCTAATGTAGGGGTCAATTGAGTGCGGATATGTGAGATGATATCCTTCTTTGTCAAGTTGTATTGGTATATTTCTGCGAGCTACCCTTTTTTGTGTTAACAATGACAAAGAGTGCTCCTAATCTTCTAACCATTTGTTCTAAAACGATGGCTTGCGATGTAAACCTACCGCATGCACTTAATTCAATTTTCAACCAGATTAGAAATATGCAGTAGGCAAAAAATATTTTGTCCCAATTACCCAATATGCTCCAACATACACATTACAGATTTATAGTAATCCATTTACATCGAGTAAACTACAAATCTAGAAAGAGGGAGAAATAGATGTAAAAATAGAGGAGTTGTGTTTGATTTTGGATAGCATAGACGGTAGAGGAATCACACCCACTACTCTCATATGAACAGAGCCGCAGATCAGACTGATAATTAAAATGGTGGCACTGCAGCTAACTATGCTTCATTCCCTCCGTTCGTCTGCTCGTGTGACTGAGTATCTCCTGGACCGCCCTGATTATCATGCTGATGTGTGCAGGACAATGCCAGCGCTATATGGATTGCAACGAAGGCCAGCACGGCACCGATCAGCGCGACAACATACATTGACGTCTTCCACCCCCTGCTGGAGCCGGCTGCATATGCCCCTAGGAGAGCAAGCAAATCCAGGAAAATTGTGGTGTTCATCACCTTGAGCGACCAGTCCTTATTGTTCCTCCACTGCGGCAGGAGCAGCACTATGACAACAATGGATGCCACGAAGGAGGTGGAGTTACTGTAGAAGAAAGCAAGGTACTGGGGTCTCCTGTTGTCATGCATGATAGGGTTGCCTGCACTGTACCAGTCACTGTCGCTCTGCCAAGCTCCCCCAGGTGGACTCAGACCAGCCTGGTAGGTGGCGCTCGCCACAAGGATTCCTAGAAGCATCAGGTATTTGCGCTTGGCATGCCTTTGTTTCCCTATTCTGTTGTCATTTTTTGGCTTTGGTTGACTGTCTGTGTTACCAATTCTCTTACCAGTATACAGGAGTACAGCTATGACAAAGAGGACCACGGCCACCAACACGAAGATGTAGATGGATGTTCTCAGGTGCTGTGTGCTTCCGGCAGCATAGGCCCCCATCAGACTAAACATGCCCGCCGCCGTGCAAACAGCGAGTGCATAGCTCCTTATGGCTGGCCTGTACAGATGCGGGTTCACGAGCAGTATGATGAGGGCGATGGACAGCATGAAGCTCACCGAGTTGCAGTAAAAGAAGGCCGTGTAGCGGTGCGGGAAGTTGTATAAGAGGACCGGATCACCTGCATAGTGGCCGCTGGACACATCGTCCTGGAGCCGGAAGCCGCCCGGAGGGGTCAACCCGGCTTGGTAAGTGATGGTCGCGGCCAAGACGGCAAAAAGGAGCAGCCGCTTGCGCCTCTTCTCCACCAACTCGATTTCCTGGTCGGTTATGGTATCCGTGTGGTGCAACGTGAAGAAGACGACATGGATCACCACATAGACCAGGACGGCACCCGCCAAGGCCATTGCATAAATGGAGGTGCTTACGTCCCGGCAGCTCCCGGCAGCGTAAGCACCGATAAGGCCAAACAAGTCCAATATCATGGCTGCCTCCAGCACGTGGGTCTCGAGCAGAAGCTTGTTCTGGACCAAGATGATGGCGACCAAGGACGCCACGAAGGCGATGGAGTTGCAGTAGAAGAAGGCCTTGAACCGCCTAGCGTTCGTCGTTAGCAGGATCGGGTCGCCGGCCACGTGACCATCCATATTGTCTGGCCAAACGCCACCTGGCGGGTTCAGCCCCGCCTGGTAAGTGATGGTTGCTGCAAGAGTGGCGAGCAAAAGAACAAGGGAGCTAGCCTTCTCCGCTGTGTTCCTGGTAATTGCAGAGGAACAGAGGTCAATTGCAATGGGGAATGTGGTGCAGATGAGGAAGAAGATGAAGAATAAGGTATGTGCTGCTGCAGTTACCTGCCATTGTTACTCCCCGGGAGTTGAGTTCCTGTTTGTGCTTTCCGCAACCTTCGTGACACGGAATCATAGAATTTTTCGATTCTGTTCCAGAAGCAAATTTTCTTTACCCCTTCAATCCAACCTTGAGCAACTGCCACTTGGAGGAATATAATGAATATCAGGACGGCGCCAACCAGGCTGGAGATGTAGACGGTCGTGTCGATCTCCCTGCAGCTGCCAGCGATGTAGCCGATGGCAAGGCTAATCAGAGCGATGGTGATGAGCCCGTAGGCCTCGTTCAGACGAGGCTTCCTGTCCAGAAGCACAACGATGATGAGCAGCGACGCAATGAATGCCGCTGCGTTGAAGCACATGAACACTGTTAGGCGCTTGCCATGGTCTTCCTTGAGGATTGCGTCGCCAGGGCGGTGGCCGCTCCCGGCGTCCCAGAAGCCACCCGGGGTGCTCATCCCAGCCACATACGTGACGCTGACCGCGAAAGTCGCGAGCAGCATCAGGACCTTTCGGAGCCGTTTATCATTGGCAGCGCCGTTCGTGGAGTAGAATTGCTTACCTGACCAAATGGTGGACCAAACCATCTGTATGACGAGCCAAGCGACGGCAGCGCCTACCAGCACCAAGGAGTAGATGGTGGTGGTCCTGTCCCGGCAGGTCCCGGCGGCGTAGGCCCCCATGACGCTCAGCATGTCCACCACCATGACTGTCTGCAGCTGGTGGATGCCGACCGTCTGGCTCCCACTCTGCTCGTGCAGGAGGGTAAGGAACAAGATGATGACGATGACCACCAGCGACGACGCGAAGGCGGTGGCGTTGCAGTAGTAGAACGCCAGGTACCGGTGGTAGCTGGTTGCCCGGATGATGGAGTCGCCGGCGAGGTGGCCCGCTGCGACGTCCGTTTCCTGCCACACGCCGCCCGGAGGGCTGAACCCCGCGGCGTATGTCATCGTCGCCACCAGCGTCGCCAGCAGCAGGATGTACTTGCTCAGGTCCAGCATCAGCTCGTCGCTTTTGATCTCCTTCTGCACATCTGGGAGGGTACCTTCAGGTGGCGGCTGAGCGTCCAACGACGCGAGCTCGACGTCCATGGCGATCTAATCAGTTTGGCAGTTGCCGCGTGTTGCTGGCTGCCTGGTTTCCATTTGCATATCAAATAGATAAGCTGCCTCGAGACTCTCGAAGATCTCTGGAATATATAGCTCACCCGACTGGTTTGTTCCTCATCATGACAACTTGCCAAAACGTCACAAAGTAGACGATAACTGATCATTCTTTCCCCGTCATTTCAAATGAACTGGCACCTTTTGGTCAACGAGAGGCAAAGAGACCAGATCAACTCTGTCAGGCTGGCATTTTCGTCGCCGTGGTGGCGCCAGATAGATGAGTACGCTTGGCTTAGCACCAGTTTTTATGGGGATTTATATGTCCTTTTGAGCAATTTACCGGAGACTTGTCCATGAGAACACACACACAAACAAGTACTGCAAATTGTGTCATACTACAAGTTCCAAACGGAAACGCACACACAAGTGCAAATCCTGTCAAAATAGGATGTTTCCAAAGTTGTTATATTACCAGTAGTGCCTACTGAATGTGTGTTCCACGGTCAATGCAAAATTATCATTCAATGTACTACTTGTTCCTTTCATGTAAGTCAGCCAGAAATCAGAGTGCATTGTCAACTTCGAGATAAAAAAAACAAGAAGACAAAGATGGAGGCACATGACTCCGCGTCTTATGACGGAGACATCTTTTGGCGCCACACTAACCAAGCGATTTCCAAGTCCACACACGGCCGTGCTCTGCATGTGGCCAGCAGACAACGATATTGAGGATTGACTGGCTACGACCAGTATTCCCTATCGATTTGTCGTGCAACATTCTGGACGTTTGGTTGAAGATTCTTAACAGTCGCATCACCACCATCCAAGGGTACGCGTCATATGTTCCCCAGATTCCTAAAAATTCATCAAATTGTTCCAACAAACACTATATATGATCAATTTGGAAATCTTAATTTGATCAGGAAAAATGTTGAGTAATGGGGACTTCGAGCTGGGGCCATATATCTTCCCTGGCATGCCATGGGGTGTGCTGGTGCCACCAATCCCCGAGTACGTAAACTAGCCGCTGTTGGGGTGGATGGTCATGTCGGACACGAAGGTGGTCAAGTAAACTAGCCGCTGTCGGGGTGGATGGTAATGTCGGACACGAAGGTGGTCAAGTATGTGGACTCGCTGCACCACAAGGTGCCACAGTATATGTGCACCATGGAGCTGGTGGCCGGCAGAGGGAGCGCGCTGCTGCAGGAGGTATGTGGTAATCCCAACTGGCTGGAGAGCAGCAAAGCAAGATCCTAAATGGCATGAAGCTAGCGATGTGATGTTGGAGGATATGGTGGCCCTTCAAAATAATAAGACATGGGAACTTGTTATCGCTAGGAAGGACTACAAAAACCTCAATGGAATCAATCTGAAGAGAAAATGGACTCACGTTCTCGAAAGGTAATATGCTCGCTTTTCTCGGGGACAAATGATCTTGGTAAATGCTTGCTTGAGTAGCATTCCCCTCTATATTCTATATTTTCTTAGGTTTCCAACGGTGTGATTAAGAAGATGTATTCACAAAGGAAAAAGATAGTCTGGAATGAATTCGAATGTAGAAAAATATCATTTGGTAAAATGGAAAATTGTGTGCTTGCCAAAGGATTGGGGTGTTGGATCTAACATCTATAAATAAGATCATGTTGTGTAAATAGTTGTGGACAGTACAAACGCATGGCAAGAATTATTGTCTAAGAAGTATCTTAGCAAGCAAGTTCTCTCCAATGCTACATGTGGAGCAAGTTGCTCTCAGTTTCTGACAAATTCATATGGCGCTTAATCATACATTCTAGCAATTTGCCAAGAGGGTGAAACATGATCGTGGAAAAATATTTTTGGGAGGACACCTGGGTTAATGGATCTCCATTGGTCTCACAGTTCCCTAGACTATACAATATAACTTTCTCTGAATTAGACACAATAGAGAAAATGAAGGAAAATGGTTGAGGCTATATTAGATTTAGAAGGACTGTGGGGGTGGGACAAGTAACCAAAGATGAGGGATGTCACTTCTTTGGTCAGAATGAAACTTAAGTTTTATCCTGGCATGTGGTCGTACGTGCTTCTGGTCTGATTAGACTACTTGAAAGTGTTGAAGACCTTCCCGGGAATTGGATCAACTATTTTCCTAGGACTCAACATAAACTGGGGTGCTCTGCCAGGGAGCTGTAGTTTGTTGTACAATTTGGAAAACTAGAAATTATGCTTGTTCCAGATGTGACGTTTCCCTGATGATCCAGCGAAATTTTAAGACTGTATTTAGATGGGACCATGGGTAATATAGGGAAAAAACCAATACATAAGAAGTCTTGATGGTGTAGCAGAGACGATCAAGATAGTGATAAAAGAAGCGTGCTCAAGGCGAAAGGGCTCCAACTATTACAAAATTAAAATTAAAGAGAAAAATCCTAATTTGATCTATGAAGTTGCCATGGATGTGCATTTTGGTCACGAACTTGCAAATCGTGAATTTTGGGTCACGAAATTGCCCGCGCGAGTGTTTTCGTCACTCCATCACGGCGACCGTTAGTTTGGTGACGTGGCTAATCAATTTTTTTTGCAAATTGGCCCCTAAATTATTTTTTCCTATTTTTCTAGTCCTAATTTTGACTTCTTAGGGGGGCAATTTGTAAAAAACATTTGGCCACATCAGAGAACTAATATTGGTCGTGACGGAATGACCAAAACGCTCGCGCGGGGCAACTTCTTGACCCAAAATTCACGATTTGCAAGTTCGTGACCAAAGCGCACATCTGGAGCAACTTCATAGACCAAATTGGTGATTTTCTCAAAATTAAATCTCAGTATCCAACATTAGATGAAGATGTTTTCTCGATGTTGGTTGGGGGAAAAAATCTGTTGGTGCAAAGCGGAAAGATTTTCCAATTAACATACTAGATGTTACGGCATCATCTCAATCTCTGATAAGACATTGTGCAACCACACAATAAGTGTTCCATTCAGACAAACAAATGTTACAGTTTGCTGTTTCCGGTCTTCGTCAGGCTGCCCATAGCACGGGCCTTCTCCCTGAGACGACAACATACATCCTTCACCACTGACTATGGATGAGACATTGGCACGCAGTAAGATTATTTGGATAATTTTTCACCACCATCATAATTCAGTTGGACCTACTAGACCCATATAGTCCATCAACAAAACCCATAGTGACCACCTCCCAAGCCCGGATATGAAACTCTCTCTGGATATTGCCAAACTCTCTTCAAAGTAATTGGGTTTGCCAATAATGAAGAAAGACTAGAAAAACCTCAATGGAATCAAACTGAAGAGAAAATTATGGGGAAAAGACTCAAGTTCTCGAAAGTATATGCTCGCTTTTCTTAGGAACAAATGACCTTGGTAAATGCTTGCTTGAGTAGCATTCCTATCTATATTTTCTTGAGGTTCCCAACGTGTGATTAAGAAGATGTATTCGCAAAGGAAAATGATAGTCTGGCATGAATTGGATGGTAGAAAAATAGCATTTGGTAAAATGGCACATTGTGTGCTTGCCAACGGATTGAGGTGTTGGATCTAACATCTATGAATAAGATCATGTCATCTAAATGGTTTGTGGACACTACAGAACACATGGCAAGAACTATTTTTTAGATAAAGGGCGCCTCCGCCCAGTTCCATTCCATTTTCAGAAATGAAACATATAGTTCACAAACATCATCCACTACCAGCCTACTCTAGAGGCCAAATCTCAAACAAGCCTAAGGAACATCCCAGGTTTTTTCACAAAAGACTACACACTACACGACCATAGGGAGAGTTCACAAACACCCATTTTATACTTCGTTTTCCTAGGAGCTTTTTCATCCTCATTTTTCCTTTTTCTTCACAGTCCAATTCACAACTTGATCTCACCACGAAACTTCCGGGGTCCGTGGACCAATCACCATTACTCCAACTTTTCTTCTCTTCATCGCCACCCGACTTGGAGAAGCTCCTGTGCTTTCAGTTCGAGCTCCTCACACCATTCTTCTATCGTCAACTTCCACCCGGCCTTGCACATCACCTGAGCAACCGCGCAATCCTCCTCCATATTTCCTGCATTCCAGTCTAGATTAGTCGACCAAAAAAATCATTTCTCATTTTCCAGGCATTCCAAATAACAACAGATGTAATTATATTCACCGCCCCATTAGCTTCGTTACTAACCCACAAACCAGCCACTTGTTCATAGGTGGAGCCAACCTGTTTCTTCATGATAATAGACACACAGTTCCAAACCATCTTGATAATATCGCATTCAAAACACAGGCGTTCCACACTCTCTAAATCAGAGTAAAAAAGACATCTCTTATCTTGTACTAGTTGCCTTTTAGACAGATCATCCCTAGTAAGGATTTTGTTATCTGAAACTAACCAAATAAACACTTGTACTCTAGGTGGTACATTCAGCTTCCAAATTGAAGGGGTAAACACAGGTTTAACACCTCTGAAGTTCACCACAACATAAAGAGATTGGGAGGTATATTCCCAGATGCATGTAGTTTCCAGACCAACTGATCTGGTTCCCCACTCAAATTTAATTGTTGAACAATAGTAGCTTTCAAATCCCATTGCATCAGTAACTTTTCATTGAAACATCTTCTAAAGGAGAGTTTCAACTCTAGCCCATCCCAGATATCACTAATAGTTTTGTTTGCTCATTACAAATAACATACAACTCCCAAAAATGAATGGTCAAGCCAGTGCCGCCAAACCATTGGTCTTCCCAAAATTTAATATTTCGACCATCCCCAACCAACCACTGGTATACAAATTTTACAGCAGTAAAAGCCCAGAGCAAACCTCTTCAAAAAGGAGAAAGATTCACATTTTTACTACAAGCAAAAATGTTTGGATGTTGTGTCCTATATTTAAACTGAATAATATCTTTCCATATTTTATGATCATCCAGATTAAACCTTCTAATCCAAGAGGACAGGAGAGATATATTCACACTAAAGAGATCTCATATACTATGAAGAAAATCCTCGTGACGGTCGTATGTAACGTCATGGAATATGGTCATGTGTGACATTTCACATCTAGCGTCACAAATTCTAGAAATCCATGACGATCATGTTATCAGCGTCACTCATTACCATATTCTGTGACTATGTTTCTAGTTTCCATGACAAACCTACTATATCACAGAAGAATTTAATCAGCGGTACTTGCATTTCATCACTTATTATCTAGAAGTGATATACAATGAGGTGGGGCAAAATGTTAGAACACAATGAGGAAAATTGATATAAAAATCATAATAAAGGGAAAATCGATGAACAAATATCCTAGCGGGGAGTTGAACCTTCGATCTTGGTTAATTTTGTAGTTTTTTCATCAAAAGAAAACTGATGTAAAAAATCTAGACCAAAATGCGCTAGCGTAAAGTGAGAACACATGCCATTTCATGCGTGCACGGGGAGCTTTAAGGGAAGGCGGCCGCGACATGTTAGAAAGAAGGAGGATCAATTAAAAAACACCACTAAGGAGAAATTTTAAATCGATGTAAATAAATCTAGGTCAAAAAGTTGCGCCATCGGAGAATCGAACACGGGCTCTTCCATGCGCAAGGACATTTTACTACCATGCGATAGTTTATGCCTTAAGTGTTTATTCGTCGGCTTTTCAATTTTGTAAAGTCAAGTCCAAATTTCAATAGTAAGAGTATTTGACAACAAATAATTTTCCTCCATGAAATAACTATTTCCTCCTGTTTTTTTTTTGAGAACACAGTACAACGTAGACGCTCACAAACACGCACGTACAAACACCCCTATAAAGGCACGCACGCACACCCTACCCCTATTTCCTCCTGTTTTCTGAATTGTTTTCATGGTGTTTTACCACAAAAGATACCTTTTCCCTCCCCCAAAAAGTACTCCGTATTTCCCTCCACACTTCTCCAAAATTTTGGCCGTAGCTGCCATATGGAGAACATATCTAGTGATACCACATGTTATTTGATACCATGATACCACTCTTTGGAATTTAAATTTTAAATGTTAAAAAATTTAAAACCAAAATTTTGGGTGTTCACAAGATGCATCTCTACGTGCCCCTGTAACTTTCATAACGAAATTCAAAATACCCTAAGAGAAACAAAAATGAGAAATCAAACATGAATAGTGTCACATAAAGATAAAAACACAAAATGCCACTATTCACATACAATTTGTCTTTTTTGTTTCTCTTGGTGTATTTTAAATTTGGTTGTGAAAAATCTAGAGAATGTAAACACATATCTTGTCAACAGCCACAAAATTTTTTCTAAATTTTTTGACACTTAGAATTCAAATTTTATGAAGTGGTATCATGGTATCATGTAAGAGATGGTATCACTAGATATTTTCCCATGCCATATGGACGCACCGCTTTGCCAAAAATATTTCAGCCCCCACGATCTTATCCCGCGCGGAGGTCGAGGCGGAGCCGTCCTCCCCGCTTATCGCCATTTCCTTGCTCCTCTCCCCGCTTATCGCCTCCGATCCAACCGCCCCAATCTGCTACGAAGCGGCGGCCACCAGCTCCCCTCCGATCAACCCACCCAAACCGCTGCGCGCTGCCGCTGCCCTCACCTATGATTCATCGGCCCCAGCCCGCTGCATCGCTGCCGTCGGCCTAACCGGCATGATGGAAGCCGCCCACCTCACCTGCGACATCCTCCTCCTCGCCCTGTTCCTGCTTCCTCCGACGAGCGAGGCCTTGCGCCCCTTCCCAACGCCCTCCCCTATCGCCTTTGCCTCGATAACTTCTGTTTGATGACAGGTAGAAGTTCAGATCATACCTCCGGTCTAATTATCGATTATCTGTTTACTTCGTCATAGCTTAATCGCTGCGAGATTACTACTAGTTAGCAATTTGTTCCTGTGTGTTTTGCTACCCCTGATATTCTTACCGAAACTAAGGTTTCTGTTCGACGACAGGTAGCAGTCCAGATCATACCCCCGGTCCAATTATCGATTATGTGTGTACTTGGTTATAGATTAATCACTGCGAGATTAGTACTAGTTAGCAATTTGTTCCTGTGCGTTTTGCTACTCCTGATATTCTTAGTTTATTACTGAAACTAAGCTACAGTATCAGATACAGTGTGCTGCATAGCCTTAGAAAATGAGTTATTTCGTAAACAAGGTACAACCTTGCACTTGAGGGCATATAGGTGTTCCTAAATTGAAATTATTTGCTTATGCCATGCTTGTACTCATTGTTGTGGAAATATAAAAATTAGGAACAGATATTTTATATCATAGTGTTTGCTATATCTCTGAAGTCTGAACCTATACATATAAATGAACATGTTAGTGTCAGATGCTTGTCATAATCGCTGGCAAAAATAAATATTGAGGTTCAGAATTTTTTAGCATCAGGATAGCATACCTACTGTAGTTAGTAAAACACACATGGATCCAACCTTTTCCCTACACAAAGAAGAGTATTCCACATGCTGGTCAGTCCTGTATCAACGCTAAAAAAGGGCTAAACTGAGTTGTGCTAATTCCAATTGGAAGGATGTGATTGATATACACATGGTAAATTGGTAATTCGTGAGGTAAATAGCTGAATTTCAGTACCTATGTCAGGTTTTGGGTAAAGAGTTAGAGTCTAGGAAACCAAATTCAGGTAAATAACCTTAGTAGTGTCTCAACCTTTCTTCTATCATTGTTACATCATGTTCAGTGCTGCCTCTGTATATATACATGTAGTTACAGTAGCATGCCACGGGTCTCACTTGCGAACCATCTTTGCTATCCTTTGACGAGAGCGTCCCCGCGCCCCTTCCCGACGACCTCCCCTGATTCCAGCTATGTTCTGAACGCATCCTTCCTCTGTTGGTTCAGTTCGACAATAAGGTAGCAGTATATTCTTTGGTGACTGAATTAAGAAGATAAACTTTGTATTACCTGTTTCTTGGTTTAGAGCTTTGATATAATCTGGCAAAGAGCTGTAAGTTTATTTTCTTACATGTGAGTAGATTAGTTGAAATACCGGTCAAAGAAAGTAGATTGGTTGAAAGCAGCTGAAACTGTTTGTAATATTGTCGGTTTATTTACTTGAATTCAGATGTGAGACCCGAAATATTACGTACATAGGAGTACACAATCTGATTTTGTAGTACTGCAAATGTACTACATAGGTTTACATTGATGTTCTTATAGTTCTTTGAAAGCTCCATTGAGAATATCCTTCTATAGTGGCTACTATTACATTGATGTTCTTGTAGTTCTTGTTGGTGAGTTGATAAACATTTTGAAGGGGAAAAGAGAGCAGGAATAGTCAATTTTAAGTCTATCAAAATAGTCCAATCTGAAAGTTAGAACTGTTGTAGTAGCGCTCTGTTTATGATCATCTTGTTTAGTACAAGTAAAGATATAGTAGTCAAATAGTTTATGTCTTAAGTTTCACTTCTATAAATTTATTGCTAGCATTCTTTTCATTTAAATGGCAGCACATGTGACCTTATGTGTAATACTAGTGGCATGCTTTCTATGCCTGTCTTATTAGTAAATGCATTTTTCAACTTGTTAAAACCATGTATGAGTCAATGATGATTCACCGCCTTGTCTTTTTCCAACTTGTTTGAATCAGGCAAATCAAGCTTCTACAAAGCCACCTGGGAGAAAGCATATTCCAAAGATATGTACAACTTGTTTTTAACTTATTCCCCTCATTTGGGAAACTGTACGCAATGCATGCCTTACACTCCGGTTATTCATATATGATGTTAATTGTTACTGTTAATATTTGATTTTGTTTCAGACTTAAGTAAGATTGTCTAAATTGTGTTTGCTGCAGTTGTCCTTTTCATTGGATTACCTATACGCATATCCTGAGTGCAAGGTACTATTTCGCATGCTCAAGCATTAGTTTACCTACTTGATATCTTATATTGTATGCTACAGGGCATATGCGACCTATATACTGGAATACTACTCTGCATTCACAATGTCTCTGTTAAACTTGTTATATTAGGATCAACCTGATTGATATTGTAGTAGTAAAAACTTACAATCATTTGCAGGTCAGTACATGTGGGTTTCCTCCTTGGAGGATTGAAAAGCATCACTTTATTAGGATCAACGTGATTGATAGTGTAGTAGTAAATCTTTGGTATTACTTTTGGCAAGTTTTGACTTGTAACCACATGTTATTACTGACTCAAGTGTATAAATCATATTTTTGGAAATCTCTGACTTACTACTAGGTACCAGTTTACATATGCAGCTACATCTGGATATAGCTTCAAGATTTATTGTGATTCATTGTATTTTATTTAAAATATTGGTACTTCTAAATACTAAAATCATTATGGGAAAATGCGATTTTTTTTAGATCCAAGAAGGATGCATAGCCTGTTGGGAAAAACTCTTGGCTAGGTACTAATCTACATCCTTTATTGTTTATAGTATGTCCATCTAAGCTTTTACTTAGTGAACTAATGCAGGGTTTATTCATAACATCGAAGGTACACTGCTAGTTGTATTGTTAGGTTGCACTCTTGCGTCAACCGAAATCAAATTCATGTATATAACTTTTCTAATTAAGTGCAGCATGCTGGAAACATACACTGGACCTGATAGCAGAGGACACATCTGTTAGGAACAATTCCTGGCTTCTTGCATTTGCTTCAACTTCGGTCTACACAGAAGAGAAGAATAACCGTGTGTGTTTGTACAATTGGAACAAAACATTAGCAATGAAGTTTCTTAACGGTGCAATGGATTAGCTAGTTGTGGATTTATGAGTTTTCATTGTCAATTTATTTTCAGCACGCTGATACTTTGTAAAGTCAGTATGTACTTTCGACTTTTAATGAATAAAGGTTTATCATGATACTGAACACGTCCATTGCATAAGTGAACTGCAGACTACCGTACCACACAAAGATGAATGGGCCATTTCCGATGGTTCAACAAACAACTGAATTAGTAAAGATATCAGTCAAACATAAAAATTCAAAATAAATATATATTTTTTGGAAAAAACGAAAAACAAAAAATACTAATTGATTTTTAATAAATTAATCTCATCACATCACATATGATGTCATCCACATCTGTGTCTCTCATGTGCTGACATCACACATGATGTCATCCATACTCCGTGACGTTTTCTCGCGTGCCGCGTCACTAGGGGGTAATCTGTGACGGGGATTCCGTGACGATACTTGTGACGCTCAAACTACGTCACAGAGGGGTGTTCCGTGACGTTTATTGATATTGCATGACGTCTTGAGCTCGTCATAGTATACCAGATCCCTTATAGTGTCATGTCTCTTATATTAGGAATCCCCAAACCTTCAAACTCTTGTTTCATACTCACTAAATCACAGTTAGCTAGATGGTATTTATGATGCCCTTCATAGTTATCCCACAGACAATGCACCATTTGTGAGTTAATTGCTTTAACAGCCCACTTCAGAAATTTTAGGAACGACAATAAATAAATTGGTATACTTACTACGCAAGACCTAATTAGGATCAACATGCTATCATGGTTTAGTAGTTGACCACGCCAACCGGGCAATTCTCTTGATGATACTATCAATCAAAGGCTGGATATCTTCTTTCTTTGATGGGAAACTCACTTACTTTACACCCAAAAACTTCAGCTAAAACATTGATTTCTTCCACAGGAATATTGATAGGGACTAGATCACTATTATTAAAGTTTATTTTCATTCCTTAGATTTGTTTAAACAGGGAAAGCAACCATTTTAAGTTTTGGGCTTGCTCCACATTGTTCCGTAGAAATAGAAGTGTGTCGTCTGCATATTGCAGACTGAACACACCACCCGGTCTCATATTACTCAAAATTCCAGAAATCATATTATGTCGCGCCGCTTTAATAAGCATTTTTGTAAAAACATCCGCTACAAAATTAAGAAGGATGGGGGATAAGGGATCTCCTTGACGGAGCCCTTTAGCTGTAAGAAAATAATTGCTCTCATGATCATTAATTTGCACCCCAACCGACCCTCCTTGCACCAGGTTCGTGATTTGTTTCACCAACTTCGGCTAAAACCTCGTTGCATTAACATGCTCTCCAAAAAGGACCAGTCCACTCGATCGTACATTTTCTCATAGTCTAATTTCAAAACAACCCCTGCTCATGCGTCATGAACAATTTCATGCGCAGAAACAACACTCTCTAAAATATATTGTCCTTTAATAAAATCTGTTTGATTAGTCGAGATAAGCCTATCAGCAATTTTTCCTAGTTTGTTAGTACAAGCTTTAATATTAAAACTGCAGTTCGTCAAGGCAATGGGCCTATATTTTTTCAAATAAATTTCATCAGCGGGCATGGCGAAGTTGATTCTTAATAAATCCGCTTCATCCTTCTCAAAATCCCTAAACAGGTTAATAAGGTTAATAAGATCTGATGGTTTCCCAGAAATTTTGATAAAACAAAAAAGGAGAAACCGTCGACCAGGTGGTCCATCTGCATATGAGCCAAAAACAGCCTCTTTGATTTCATCTTCAGAGAAAGGTTGGTCCAGAAAGTTATTTTCAGCCACAATGACTAAATCATCACTTTCCCAAAAGTCTTCATCTAGGTTAATGTCCATTTTATCCTCTTTCCCAAAAAGGTTTTTGTAAAAATCTACGGCAACATCTAACATCTCCTGAGTAGACTCAACCTCCATACCCTCTTTATTTTGTAAAGAAATAATTTTCTTTTTTCTCCTCCTTTAATTAGCTACCGCATGAAAATAGGTTGTATTCTTATCACCCTCCATAATGTCCTTCTCTCGAGATCTTTGTCTAGCACTAATTTCTTCCATACGCCACATATGATTTAACTCAGCACTAATGTGCTTCATCCTGTAGATAGAGTTTCTGTTTCAGACATAATATGAAGGCAATTAAACTCGGCAACTAAAGCTTGTTTTTTCTTTTTTGCTCAGCATTTATGTTAATACCCCACCCCTTCAGAAATTTCCTAAGTCTCCGCAGTTTAACTTGCCACACATTGATAGCTTTTCCATGAGGACAAGGTTGTTTCCAATTTTTAGTAACAAGATCCCTAAAACCCTCAATCTCCAGCCACCACTTCTCAAAATGAAAAGGTTTTTGTGTGTGACTAATGCCACAAACTGTTTGTACAAGGGGAGTGTGGTCACTACCCGGTCGTGCTAAAGCTGACACGGGGAAATGAGATTCTCAACATGTAGAAACAAGGATCCTATCAATATTGTCCATAATAGGTACAACTTGATTATTTGTCCAAGTGAACCTCCTGCTGGAGTTATGCAACTCCACTAAGCCAGAACCATTAATCCATTCATTGAACTTGTTAACCCATTCGAAATTCACTATCCCATTATTCTTGTCCTCAACTTTCCTTAGCAAATTAAAATCCCGACCAACAATGATAGGGATATTATTATTTTGAGTTAAGGATGATAATTCATCCAAAAACTCTTGCTTATGTTCTTCATAAGCAGTCCCATACATTGCCAAAAAGTTCCAAATAAATTTGTCTTTTTTATTTTCAAGGAAACCATCAAGCAGAACTTTCTTTTGTACCACGAGAAAATCTCGAACATTCCCAGGTTAATACCCACTAAAATGCCATGGTAAATCTTACGGCAACATCGCAGTCTCTGAAAATGCATTGTGCAACCACACACCAAGTGTTCGATTCAGACAAACAAACAAATGTTACAGTTTGCTGTTTCCGGTCTTGGTCAGGCTTCCCATTGCACGGGCCTTCTCCCGGAGCACAAACTTCTGCGTCTTCCCCGTCGAAGTCTTTGGCAGATCCTCGAACACCACCGTCTTGGGCGCCATGAAATGCGGCAGCCTCTCCCGGCAGAACCCTATGATCTCTGCTTCAGTGGCACTGGCGCCATCCTTGAGCTCCACGAACGCGCACGGCGTCTCACCCCAGTGGTCGTCGGGCCTCGCCACGACCGCCGCCTCGAGCACCGCCGGGTGGCTGAAGATCACCGACTCCACCTCGATGGAGCTGATGTTCTCGCCGCCCGATATGATGATGTCCTTGGCCCTGTCCTTGAGCTGGATGTACCCGTCCGGGTGCCGCATGCCGAGGTCGCCCGTGCGCAGCCACCCGCCAGCCATGGATTCCTTGGTCGCTTCGATGTCCTTGTAGTACCCGCTCATGACGGTGTTGCCCCGGAACATCACCTCGCCCACCGTCTTCCCGTCGAGCGGCACGCTCGCCATGGTGGCCGGGTCCTTGACCTCCACGTCCTGCATCGCCATGTGGTGGAACCCCTGCCGTGCCTTGAGCCGCGCGCGCTCCTCCGCCGGCAGCGCGTCCCACTCCGGCATCCACGTGCACACGGTGGCTGCGCCGTACGTCTCGGTGAGGCCGTAGATCTGGTACACCGCGAAGCCGAGCTCCTCCATCCCGAACAGGACGCGCGGCGGGGGAGGCGCGCCTCCCGTCATGACGCGCACGGTGCCCGGCAGCGGCCTCCGGTCCACGGCCGCCGCGTTGACGATCATGTTGAGCACCGTCGGCGCGCCGCCCATGTGCGTGACCCCGTGCCGCGCGATGCTGTCGAAGATGACCTTGGCGGTGAAGTGGCGCAGGCAGACGTTGGTGCCGCCCTGCATGGCGACGCCCCACGGCAGGTTCCAGCCGTTGCAGTGGAACATGGGCACCGTCCACAGGTACGTCGGCATGTGCGTGATGTCGTAGGCGAGCACCGTGCCGACGGTGTTGAGGTACGCGCCGCGGTGGTTGTACACCACGCCCTTGGGCCGCGACGTGGTGCCGGACGTGTAGTTGAGCGCGATCGGGTCCAGCTCGTTCTCCGGCCACCGGATGTCGAACTGCGACGGGGCGTCCCTGATGAGACCCTCGTAGTCCGTGCAGCCGGCGGGTTGGGCGTCGTCCGAGATGGTCACGAGGATCGGGAGGCTGGCGGCGTCAGGCAGGTCGGCCGCGAGGCGCTTCATTGCGGCCGTCCCGACTTCGAGGAGGCTAGACTCGACGAGGAACACCTTGGCGCCGGAGTGCTTCAGCAGGGCGGACACCATGGCCGCGTCGTGGCGCGTGTTGAGCGTGCAGAGCACCGCGCCGGCCATTGGCACGGCGAAGTGTAGTTCGTACATCGCCGGCACGTTCGGGCTGAGGACAGCGACCTGCACATTGGCGGCGTGGTTAGCGACATCTAGCGAAAAATCCAATCTTTGTATTGCTCAGCATGAGCCCATGGTATATTGGCAATACAGCCCATGGTGTACGTACATGAGCGATGGGCATGGTGGCATGGCCTCATGCCCCCATGGAAATTAATTGCTACACTGCTCTGATCTTATATTTTCTTTATGTGGCCAAACATTATCCCATTCCCATCACCAGCATTCCACATGGAAATCCGGAAGATCAATGAGTGTACGGATCATTGCCCAACAGCTACCCACTGTGGCCATTAGCATTTTATGAGAAGACGCAATGTCCACAGCAAATCCGTTCCATCTTCAGAATTGCTAAACACTACTAATGGCCATGGATTACCAGAACGTGAAATGAAGAACTTCATTCTGTCATTTTGACTGACTAGCTTGCTTGGGCCAAGAGATGGAACAAAGTTACCAGAGAGAGGCCAAACAGATGGACCAACAGAGAGCTCGTCGGGTTGCGCGCGCGCACGGACTCACCACATCACCGCGTGCGACGCCGAACCGTGCGGCGAGCGCGGCGGCCACGCGGACGCAGCGCTCCCGGGTCTCCCTCCACGTGGTCGGCCGCGCCTCCCCGTACACCACCGCCGGGCGGTCGCCGTAGACGGCGGCGGCGCGCTCGATGAAGCTGATGGGCGTCAGCGGCGCGTAGTTGGCCGCGCACCGCACCGTGCCGGCGTCCATGTCCAGCACCTCCGCCTCCCTTCCCACAAGACTAGAGAAGAAGGAGAGGGATGCCACGCCGAGGGGAGGAGGAGAAGTAAACGGGGCGCGCGGGCGGCGTGCCCATGGCGGGGATAATAATTTAGTAATGGAGCGCGCGCCGGCGAGATCGGGACTGGGATTATGATAACCCCGGTGGGGATTAGAAAAATGGCGGAGCTGGATCAGCTGACGCTGAAGCTGCAGCTGCTGATGGACTGGTTCGATGCTGTCCCTGCTGCTGATGACGACGCTGCGGCGGCGGTGGATTAGTCCACGGAGCAGCGCGGCTCTGCTCATGGCCTCGAGTGAGAGCTGAGTGGCGAGTGATAGGGAAATGAAAATGGCGGAGATGCTGTGTTGCTCTCAGGATAAAACGAGAGTACACGCGCGGATGACATGACATATTGTGGATCGTTGGTTTATTTACGTGCCTGACACGGGAGCTCTTTTTTTTTATTATGGAAAACTCATTCCATTGAGCAACTTGCGTATAGCAACATCGGAAGTTGGGCAAAGGTAGGCACATGGAACGCAGCGATTCTACCGGCTCCCGTAGGTAAAGGAGTGATGACGTCATGCTGACGTCATCTATGTGTTGATTTAGTTTTTAAAAATTTGTGAAAATATTTCTGAAATTGTGAAACATGTCTGAAATTTATGAAAAATTATTTACTGTTCCAAGTATGTTTCAGAAAGTTTCACAAAGTTTCACATCTGTTGTTAACGTGTTTATGAAACTTGTGAAATATTTTCTACTGTTTAAATTTGTTTCAATTATGTTTCAGTTTAGTCAAAAAGGGAACAAAAAGTTTCACCAATCTCAAAGCACAATGTGTGGTGGATGACACTCCTACACATACAGTTGCATGTAAAAAGGAGTTTTGCACATGGCCCGGCCGTACGCTCAGGGTTCCGATACCCATCTTTGCACTTAAACACTAGAGGTGCGTTTGGTAGCCGGTATGGTATCACTGCGCCAGCGAGATGAGTCTCTCTGCGCGTCGCGAACAGGCCATGTGCCATGAAAGGCGAGTCATTTGGTAGACTGAGCGGTCTTTTCTGCGACGGAGAGGGAAGCTAGGCCCCATTGTTTGGTTGCCTGTTTTCAGTATTTTCTTCCCTGCTCGTGCAACTAGACAAAGAGAGCTCTTAACAGCATAATACAAGTTAGTTCAAGATCGAACCCGGCTCTAATACCTTTCTCATGCTTTGCATTGGACATGCCGAACAATTTCTCTTTCTTGTGGTTCATTTGCAATCATGATGATGTGATTCTTACCGATAGTGTTTCCTCAAACAAGTTGAACAATTTCTCTTTCATTTGGTTGGTTGGCACACACAATTGTGTAAATGTTGTTTCGGTGAACTTTTTGGATGATATGTTTTGTGTTGCAACAAACATGAGGACCAATTTCTCTTTCAAATGGTTTGTGTGCACACATGTTGATGATATTTGGGACACTCTTCCGTATGTGTTTTGGCCAAATTCTCCACTTATTGCTTCAAGGATGTTGAACAATTTCTCTTGCCGATGCCTTAAGTGCAACAATGAAAATGAGTTTCTACATGAGATGGACATTATGGTCGTCTCACAATTTGGAGTTTTTGTGTATACACATTTGGAAGATGTTGAAATGGAGTTCTTACACATTGACCTTGCACATGCATTATTCTTGATAAATTTGTGTTATGCTAACGGTGTCGTGAACATGAAAGGACATGTCATCGATGATGTGCTCCAATATCACAGACAAACATACTTTTCTTGGTCTTTGTTGTGTGAAGGTACAACTGACTTGTGGATGAGCGTCAAAGAATGGGTTCAACCCCACACATCTACTACACAAGATCTCTCAGTGAGAGCACACCGACATTATGCTAACTTCATGAAGAGCTATTGTCGAGGACGACTCTTTTTCAAGTGGGGGGAGATGATACGGGGCGACTTTCGGTCTTCACCACATCATGTGCTTCATCGCCAACACGGCATGCCAAGGTGAATATTCTCCTTTATGCGTGCCTACAATCGCCTATTTGGAACGATATACTACTTCATCCTCCGTCATATCTTGATGATAGGAACTGTAGGATAACGTAGCATAGAAAACAAAAATTTTCCTACCGCGAACACGAAATCCAAGCCAAGATGCAATCTAGAAGACGGTAGCAACAAGGGGATTATCGAGTCTCACCCTTGAAGAGATTCCAAAGCCTACAAGATGAGGCTCTTGTTGCTGCGGTAGACGATCACTTGCCGCTTGCAAAAGCGCGTAGAAGATCTTGATCACGGCGCCACGGGCAGCACCTCCGTACTCGGTCACACGTTCGGTTGTTGATGAAGACGACGTCCACCTCCCCGTTCCGGCGGGCAGCGGAAGTAGTAACTCTCTTGAATCCGACAGCACGACGGCGTGGTGTCTGGTGGTGGAGAAATCCGGAGCTTCGCTAAGCGTGCGGGATGTGGTGGAGGAGAGAGGGCCGCTAGGGTTTGGGAGAGGGGCGCCGGCCACTAAGGGGTGCGGCCACCTTGTGGTCTTTGGGTGGCCGGCCCCCTCCCCTTGGCCCCTCATTATATAGGTGGAAGCCCCAAGTGTTGGACTACAAGTGTCCGAATAAGACCCGAACCAAAAACCTTCCATGTGATAGGGAAACCTACCCAAGGTGGGTATCCCACTTGAGCTGGGATTTCCCCCTTCCATGTGGGGGTGGCCGGCCCCCATAGGGGAGTCCACTTGGGACTCCTCCCTTAGGGTTGGCCGGCCATGGGAGGTGGAGTCCCTCCGGACTCCGCCTTCCTTAGTGGTTTCTTCCGGACTTTTCTAGAACCTTCTAGAACCTTCCATAGAACCTTCCGATCATTTTAAATCACATAAAATGACTTTCTATATATGAATCTTATTCTCCGGACCATTCCGAACTCCTCGTGATGTCCGGATCTCATCCGGACTCCGAACAAATATTCGAACTCCATTCCATATTCAAGTTCTACCATTTCAACATCCAACTTTAAGTATGTCACCCTACGGTTCGCGAACTATGCGGACATGGTTGAGTACTCACTCCGACCAATAACCAATAGCGGGATCTGGAGATCCATAATGGCTCCCATATATTCAACGATGACTTAGTGATCGAATGAACCATTCACATACGATACCAATTCCCTTTGTCACGTGATATTTTACTTGTCCGAGGTTTGATCATCGGTATCACTCTATACCTTGTTCAACCTCGTCTCCGACAAGTACTCTTTACTCGTACGTGGTATGTGGTCTCTTATGAACTTATTCATATGCTTGCAAGACATTAGACGACATTCCACCGAGAGGGCCCAGAGTATATCTATCCGTCATCGGGATGGACAAATCCCACTATTGATCCATATGCCTCAACTCATACTTTCCGGATACTTAATCCCACCTTTATAACCACCCATTTACGCAGTGGCGTTTGATGTAATATAGTACCTTTCCGGTATAAGTGATTTACATGATCTCATGGTCATAAGGACTAGGTAACTATGTATCGAAAGCTTATAGCAAATAACTTAATGACGTGATCTTATGCTACGCTTAATTTGGGTGTGTCCATTACATCATTCATACAATGATATAACCTTGTTATCAATAACATCCAATGTTCATGATTATGAAACTAATCATCTATTAATCAACAAGCTAGTTAAGAGGCTTACTAGGGACTCTTTGTTTGTTTACATAACACACATGTATCAATGTTTCGGTTAATACAATTATAGCATGGTATATAAACATTTATCATAAACATAAAGATATATAATAACTACTTTTATTATTGCCTCTTGGGCATATCTCCAACAGTCTCCCACTTGCACTAGAGTCAATAATCTAGATTACATTGTAAGGTACCTAACACCCATGGCATTCTGGTGTTGGTCATGCTTTGCCCTAGGGAGAGCTTTAGTCAACGGATCTGCTACATTCAGATCAGTGTGTACTTTGCAAATCTTTACTTCTCTATCTTCGATGTACTCGCGAATCGAATGATAACGCAGCTTGATATGCTTCACCTCTTGTGTGACCTTGGTTCTTGTGCATTGGCGATGGCACCCATGTTGTCACAGAGATGACTAGTGGGTCCAATGCACTAGGAACCACACCGAGCTCTATAATGAACCTCTTCATCCATACCGCTTGATGAAGCCTCGAAGCCGCTATGTACTCCGATTCTGTTGAGGATTTCGCCACCGTGCTGCTTCGAGCTTGCCCAGCTTACTGCAGACCATTCAATATAAACACGTACCCAGTGTGACTTAGAGTCATCAGGATCAGTTCCAACTTGCATCGGTGTAACTTGTTACAACGAGCTCTTGGTCACCTCCATAACAAAGAAACATATCCTTAGTTCTTTTCAAGTACTTCAGGATATTCTTGACCGCTCTAGTGTTCCATTCCTGGATCACTTTGATATCTGCTAGTCAAACTAACAGCATGTGCTATATCCGGTCTTCTACATAGCATGGCATACATGATAGAGCCTAATGCCGAGGCATAGGGGATCTGACTCATCCTTTCTCTTTCTTCCGTAGCCGGACCTTGAGTCTTACTCAAGACCTTGCCTGGTAACATAGGTAAGAATCCTTTCTTACTTTCGTCCATTCTAAACTTCTTTAGAATCTTGTCCAGGTATGTACTCTGTGATAGCCCTATTAGACGTCTTGATCTATCTCTATAAATCTTGATGCCTAATATATACGATGCTTCACCAAGGTCTTTCATTGAAAAACTATTATTCAAATAACCCCTTACACTGCTTAATAGTTCTATATCATTCCCAATCAATAATATGTCATCTACATATAATATCAGGAATGCTACAGAGCTCCCACTCACTTTCTTGTAAATACAGGCCTCTCCATGACACTGTATAAACCCGAAGTCTTTGATCACCTTATCAAAGCGTCGGTTCCAACTTCTCGATGCTTGCTTCAGTCCATAGATTGAACGCTGAAGCTTACATACTTTCTCAGCATTTTTAGGATCGACTAAACCTTTGGGTTGTACCATATACAACTCTTCCTCAATGTCTCCATTAAGGAACGCCGTTTTGACATCCATCTGCCAAATCTCATAATCGAAAAATGCAGCTATTGCTAACAAAATCCTCACGGATTTTAGCTTCGCTACAGGTGAGAAAGTCTCATCGTAGTCAACACCTTGAATTTGTCGGAAACCCTTTGCGACAAGTCGAGCTTTATAGACAGTAATATTACCATCAGCATCTGTGTTTTTCTTGAAGATCCATTTATTCTCGACAGCCTTGCGGCTATCAGGTAAGTCTACCAAAGTCCATACTTTGTTATCATACATGGATCCCATTTCGGATTTCATGGCTTCTTGCCATTTGTTGGAATCTGGGCTCATCATCGCTTCTTCATACGTCGCAGGGTCTTCATCATTGTTGTCCACAATCATGACATTTAGACAAGGATCATACCAATGGAGTGGCACGTTCCCTTGTCGATCTGCGAGGTTCAGTAGCTATCTCATTTGAAGTTTCATGATCATTATCATTAGCTTCCTCTTGTTTGCGGCACAGAACGTCTTCCGTCACTACTGATCAACGAGCGAGATTCTTCAATCTCATCGAGTTCTACTTTTCTTCCAGTCACTTTAGTGAGAAATTCTTTCTCAAGAAAGGTTCCGTTCTTAGCAACAAAGATCTTGCCTTCGGATGTGATAGAAAGTGTACCCTATAGTTTCCTTAGGGTATCCTATGAAGACGCATTTCTCCGCTTTGGGTTCTAGCTTGTCCGGTTGTAACTTTTTTACATAGGCTTCACAACCCCAAACTTTCAGGAACGACTTAGGTTTCTTATTAAACCATAATTCATACGGTGTCGTTTCAACGGATTTTGATGGTGCTCTATTTAAAGTGAATGCGGCTGTCTCTAATGCATAACTCCAAAATGATAACGGCAAATCGTAAGAGACATCATAGAACGAACCATATCTAAGAGAGTTCGATTACGACGTTCGGACACACCGTTTCGTTGGTGTTCCCGTGTCAATTGTGAAAGTATTCCATTTCTTTAAATGCATGCCAAACTCATAACTCAGATATTCACCTCCGCGATCAGATCGTAGAAATTTAATCTTCTTGTTACGTTGATTTTCTACTTCACTTTGGAATTCCTTAAACTTCTCAAAGTTTCGGATTTATGTTTCATGAAATAGATATACCCATATCTACTCATCATCTGTGAAGGTTAGAACATAACGATAACCACCGCGCGATGCTACACTCATTGGTCCGCATACATCGGTATGTATGATTTCCAATAAGTCGGTAGCTCGCTCCATAATACCAGAGAATGGAGTCTTAGTCATTTTTCCCATTAGACATGCTTCGCATCTATCAAGTGACTCAAAGTCAAGTGATTCAAGTAATCCATCGGTATGGAGTTTCTTCATGCGTTTCACTCCAATATGACCAAGACGACAGTGCCACATATAAGTAGAATTATCATTCAATTTAATTCGCTTAGCATCAATGTTATGTATATGTGTATCACTACTATCGAGATCTAACAGAAATAAGCCATTCTTTTCAGGTGCTCGACCATAAAAGATATTATTCATAAAAATAGAACAACCATTATTCTCAGACTTGAATGAATAACCTTCTTGCATTAAACAAGATAATGTTCATGCTCAACGCGGGTACAAAATAACAATTATTGAGGCTTAAAACTAATCCCGAAGGTAGATGTAGAGGAAGTGTGCCGACAGCGATCACATCGACTTTGGATCCATTTCCAACGCGCATGGTCACTTCATCCTTTAGTAGTCTTCGTTTATTCTTTAGTTCCTGTTTCGAGTTACAAATATGAGCAACCGAACCAGTATCAAATACCCAGGTACTAGTACGAGAACCAGAAGATAAACATCTATAACATGTATATCAGATATACCTTCTTTCTTCTTCTTGACAAGGCCGCTCTTCAGATCCGCCAAATACTTGGAGCAATTACGCCCGGTCCCTTCTCCTTGCATAGCACTCAGCATCAGGCTTAGGGCCAATCTTAGGTTTCACAGGAGGCGTGGCAACTTTCTTGCCACCCTTCTTGAATTTTCCCTTAGACTTGCCCTGTTTCTTGAAACTGGTGGTTTTGTTGACCATCAACACTTGGTGCTCTTTCTTAATTTCAATCTCAGCAGATTTTAGCATGGCGAAGAGTTCAGGTAACTCTTTGTTCATGTTCTGCATATTGTAATTCATCACAAAGTTCTTGTAACTAGGTGGCGTGATTGAAGGACACGATTAATCCCCAATCTTTAGGAATCACTATTCCCAAGTCATGAGTTTCTTCGCATGCCCGGTCATGGCGAGCATGTGCTCACTAATGGAGCTGCCTTCTTCCATCATGCTGAAGAAGTGTTTCGATGCTTCATAGCATTCCACGGCCGCATGAGTTTCAAAGATAGTCTTCAACTCATTGATTAACTCATGTGGATCGTGGTGCTCAAAACGTTTTTGAAGATCGGCTTCCAGACTGCATAGGATGGCACAGAACTTGAGAGTACCGAGTTTTCCGAGTTGCGTAAACATTCTTTACTTCATCGGTTTCAGTTTAGGGAGGGTCACCTAGCGGTGCATCAAGCACATATTGCAGATTTCCGCCATTGAGGAAGATCCTCACATGACGGAACCAGGCGGTGAAGTTGCTACCGTTGCTCTTAAGCTTTTCTTTCTCTAGGAACTGGTTAAAATTGATTGAGGACGCCATATCTACAACATATTTGCAATAGTTTAGACTAATGTTTATGACAAATTGAGTTCAAATTTTAATTCAACATAATTAAAAACTGGGTGAACTCCCACTCAAAACAATATCCCTCGCATTGTCTTAGTGATCACACGAACCAAATCCACCACACCAAGTCCGATCATCACGAGACAAGATGTAACTTCAATGGCGAACACTCAAAGTGTTCATCATATCAATCATATGATTCATGCTCTACCTTTCGGTATCACGTGTTCCGAGACCATGTCCGTACATGCTAGGCTCGTCAAGGCCACCTTAGTATCCGCATGTGCAAAACTGTCTTGCACCCGTTGTATGCACTTGTTGAATCTATCACACCCGATCATCACGAGATGCTTCAAAACGACAAGTCTTGGCAACGGTGCTACTAAGGATGAACACTTTATTATCTTGATATTTTAGTGAGAGGGATCATCTTATAATGCTACCGTCGCGATCTAAGCAAAATAAGATGCATAAAAGGATTAACATCACATGCTTCATATGTGATATGATATGGCCCTTTTGTCTTTGCGCCTTTGATCTTCATCTCCAAAGCACGAACATGATCTCCATCAACAACGGGCATGATCTCCATCATCGTCGGCGAAGCACCAAGGTCAATGGCGCCGTCTTCATGATTGTCCTCCATGTAGCAACTATTACAACTACTTTGAAATACTACTCAACATGAAATTTAAAGACAACCATAAGGCTCCTGCCGGTTGCCACAATACAATAATGATCATCTCATACATAGTCATCATCACATTATGGCCATATCACATCACCAAACCCTGCAAAAACAAGTTAGACGTTCTCTAATTTGGTTTGCATATTTTACGTGGTTTAGGGTTTTCGAGTAAGATCCAATCTACCTACGAACATGAACCACAACGGTGATACTAGTGTTGTCAATAGAAGAGTAAATTGAATCTTCACTATAGTAGGAGAGACAGACACCCGCAAAGCCACTTATGCAATACAAGTTGCATGTCGAGCGTGGAGCAAATCTCATGAACACGGTCATGTAAAGTTAGCCCGAGCCGCTTCATCCCACTATGCCACAAAGATGCAAAGTACTCAAACTAAAGATAACAAAAGCATCAAGGCCCACAAAACCATTGTGTTCTACTCGTGCAACCATCTATGCATAGACACGGCTCTGATACCACTGTAGGATAACGTAGCATAGAAAACAAAAATTTCCTACCGCGAACACGAAATCCAAGCCAAGATGCAATCTAGAAGACGGTAGCAACGAGGGGATTATCGAGTCTCACCCTTGAAGAGATTCCAAAGCCTACAAGATGAGGCTCTTGTTGCTGCGGTAGACGATCACTTGCCGCTTGCAAAAGCGCGTAGAAGATCTTGATCACGGCGCCACGAACGGCAGCACCTTCGTACTCGGTCACACGTTCGGTTGTTGATGAAGACGACGTCCACCTCCCCGTTCCAGCGGGCAGCGGAAGTAGTAGCTCCTCTTGAATCCGACAGACGGCGTGGTGTCTGGTGGTGGAGAAATCCGGCGGAGCTTCGCTAAGCGTGCGGGATGTGGTGGAGGAGAGGGCCGCTAGGGTTTGGGAGAGGGCGCCGGCCACTAAGGGGTGCGGCCACCTTGTGGTCTTTGGGTGGCCGCCCCTTCCCCTTGGCCCCTCATTATATAGGTGGAAGCCCCAAGTGTTGGACTACAAGTCTCCGAATAAGACCCGAACCAAAAACCTTCCATGTGATAGGGAAACCTACCCAAGGTGGGAATCCCACTTGAGGTGGGACTTCCCCCTTGGGGGGTGGCCGGCCCCCATAGGGGAGTCCACTTGGGACTCCTCCCCTTAGGGTTGGCCGGCCATGGAGGTGGAGTCCCTCCGGGACTCCGCCTTCCTTAGTGGTTTCTTCCGGACTTTTCTAGAACCTTCTAGAACCTTCCATAGAACCTTCCGATCATTTTAAATCACATAAAATAACTTCCTATATATGAATCTTATTCTCCCATTCCGAACTCCTCGTGATGTCCGGATCTCATCCGGGACTCGAACAAATATTCGAACTCCATTCCATATTCAAGTTCTACCATTTCAACATCCAACTTTAAGTGTGTCACCCTACGGTTCGCGAACTATGCGGACATGGTTGAGTACTCACTCCGACCAATAACCAATAGCGGGATCTGGAGATCCATAATGGCTCCCATATATTCAACGATGACTTAGTGATCGAATGAACCATTCACATACGATACCAATTCCCTTTGTCACGTGATATTTTACTTGTCCGAGGTTTGATCATCGGTATCACTCTATACCTTGTTCAACCTCGTCTCGACAAGTACTCTTTACTCGTACCGTGGTATGTGGTCTCTTATGAACTTATTCATATGTTTGCAAGACATTAGACGACATTCCACCGAGAGGGCCCAGTATATCTATCCGTCATCGGGATGGACAAATCCCACTATTGATCCATATGCCTCAACTCATACTTTCCGGATACTTAATCCCACCTTTATAACCACCCATTTACGCAGTGGCGTTTGATGTAATCAAAATACCTTTCCGGTATAAGTGATTTACATGATCTCATGGTCATAAGGACTAGGTAACTATGTATTGAAAGCTTATAGCAAATAACTTAATGACGTGATCTTATGCTACGCTTAATTTGGGTGTGTCCATTACATCATTCATACAATGATATAACCTTGTTATCAATAACATCCAATGTTCATGATTATGAAACTAATCATCTATTTATCAACAAGCTAGTTAAGAGGCTTACTAGGGACTCTTTGTTTGTTTACATAACACACATGTATCAATGTTTCGGTTAATACAATTATAGCATGGTATATAAACATTTATCATAAACATAAAGATATATAATAACTACTTTTATTATTGCCTCTTGGGCATATCTCCAACAGGAACTCAATGACAAGTACGGAGGGAAGGAAGGATGGCACGGAGACCTGAGGACGCAAGGCCGATGTCACGAAAGCATGGAAGAGAAGGAGGAAGAGGAGCTGGAAGCTCCAGGGTCGGCACTGCCGCCCTCCACAGGCCGGCACTGCCGCCCATCCCCGGCACTGCCGGCAGGCGCACCCCGGCATTACCGGCCTTCCCACGCCGGCACTACCGGCCCAGCTACCAGCTCGACGCCCGCACCGGCACTGCCGCCCCAACAAGTCAACATCGAATCCGGGCCGTTCATCTGCCCATCTGTGGCCCTGTCTGTTTGTACCAAATTACCAGACTACCCCTCCTTAGTGGCTCCCTATAAATATTCACCCACCCCCACCTTCATTAGGTTAGAATTGATGTTTAGATGAATTTGGCTTATGCCTCTATTATCCCTTTGTGGATTAGGGAAACCCCCTCCTTAAATTATCAATCTATTGTATCCCTCCTTATCCGGATCTTTTCCATTCTAGTAATTTTATCTATCGAGAATCTCTTGCTTTGCAACTCTATTCTCAATTGATCTTTTGCTCTTTGGAATTCTATTTGGATTTGTCGATCTTTTGCGAGAGATTCTACCGTTTGGTCTTTGTCTTGCAATTCTATCGAGTTGGTGGTTCGGGCCAACGAGGATAACCGATTTATGTGCGTGTGTTTGTATTGTGTTCTTCGCATTCGTCCATCTTCCCGTGAATCCCCTACGCAGTCACACTCCATCGGGTCAATTCGTGAGATCGGACAACCCCCACGGGCTCAACCCGCATCAGGCCCCCTTTGCTAGTGTTCCATTTGGAAACCCTAGTTGTTTGTGGTTGATTTGTTCTTGTTGTTGTTGTTGTTGTTGTTGTTGTTGTTGTTGTTGTTGTTGTTGTTGTGTTGTTACATATATGGGGAGGCTCCAATTCGGTTGTGTATGTGTGCCCCAAGAACCTTGTAAAGGCCCGGTTTCCGCCTTGAGGAAATCCCTTAGTGGACAAGTGGGCTAGGCCTTTGTGGCGTTTCTCACATGAGACCTGGGTAAGGCCTTTGTGGCGACCACACGCCTCCAAACGTAGACGTACTTCCCTTTAAAGGAATGAACTACGGGAATCATCTATGTATCCCCGCGTGCTCCACTCTTGGTTACCTCTATCCTTGATTGAACCTTTATATCTTGTCTAGCTATATCTTGCTTAGTTGTATACCTTGTCATCTAGGTAAATTCACATAGTTGCATATCTATAGAATTTACCTTTGTGTCAAGCCTAAATTGAAAAAGAACCAAAAATTTGGGTAGCACCTAATCACTCCCCCTCTAGGTGCGGCATACGATCCTTTCAGTTGTAGTGGACACTAACAATTCATTAATGGCATAATATTGGTTGAACTTCAATATGTGTTTGATAAACATTCATATGGGCATTATGTCCTAACATAGAGATGATGCAACACATCTCTGTTATACTCCCCAAGAAAGGGAAAACTCCAAGCTATCTTGAATTAAGAATCAACAGAGTATAGACTTAAGTAATATGGCATAATTTTTGAATATCAAATATGATACCTTGAGCAAACAAGATTATCACAAAGTCACATGATAAACATAGCACATGTATTCACTTTATCTGTAGTGAGGCAGCAAAAGAAAGGTAAATACCATAGTAGATCATGAATTTGTTGTCACTGTTCAATCACTACCACCATGCTACTCCATCTAAACACACTTCTCCCCACACATGTTCTTGCATAGAAGTTGGATCAGAACAAGCACTTAAGTACGGGGTAGATGATATGCATCTATCAAGACATCTTACACATAATAGATTCCAATCTCATATATCAATATGATAGAATAAATATTCACCACATAGGAATTACATATATGACCGTAACCATGTTGGGCAGCTCATATGGTACTACAATCTATGAAGAATAAGAGAGAGAGAGAGAGAGAGAGAGAGAGAGAGAGAGAGAGAGGGACAGGGAGAGTTAGAGATATAGCTACTGCCAAAAACCCATAGTCTAGAGGTGGACTACTCCCTCTTAATCATGGTGATGATGGTGGAGATGTTGGAGAAGGTGTATATCCCTCTAGCGGTGACTCCGGCGGAGTTCCCCCTCCAATCTTCACTGGCTCTTGCTTTGTTTCAGTGTTTCTGTGATTCCACCATGCTCTCCTCGAGGAAGCCTTGGGAAGTCCTATATATAGGGGTTTTTAGATCAAAAAGAAGTTCGTGGGCGAAAGAATTCAGCGAATTGGACGACCGAGGAGGAAAAGAGAGAGGGGTGGCGCGCCCACCCTACCTGGGCACGCCACTAGCCCTCTTTTGGCCCTCCTGGCCCATCTCGTGAGGTCCAAGCAATTCAGATGCTTCTATTGATAAAATATTGATATCCCCGAAACTATAGCTCAACTTGACTTCGTTAAGGTCCCTGAAAGTCAAAAATAAATAAAACAGGGTTTTCCTGTGTTGCAGAGGTATAACCCAAATAAAGGGGATCATTGGTAAATCACCAAAAATAAATATAAACACATGGATATAACATCATATATGTTGCAAATATATGGGAATATGTGTCAACAAACTACAAAGTTCATGCATGCATTTTACATGCATCAACCTCTAATAAAAGAGGTTTGTTTGTTATGAGTTGAAAAACTTTTATGATCATGAGCATGGCTATGCTAACAACAATGAGGGTGGATTATGTGGCCGAAAATTCGGAATGAATAGATCCAAGTCATTGACATGCTATGAGACATTATTATAGTTAATAGAAAATATGTTAAATTGTTTAATTATGTAAAATTCCCTTAACCATGAGAATATTATGGTGGCTCGTATCGGAGGGTATGCTTTGATGTTATCCACCCTCACCGGTTGTAATATCCCAGGTATTGGGGTTACAAAAATAGAGGAAACAGATGTGTGCATTGCATTCATGCATAGAAAATCTGGGGAATTTTCGCGCTTTAAAGTAAAACAGTCACAGTAACTGAAGTTTCACTTGACCTTGGTGGAATTGAAGTAGCTCATCAAGTCAAGCGCTATAAACCTAAATGTGACTTTGCTAAAACCTTGTTTTGGGTAGAGATGATTTGATCTAAGGGGTTAGATCAAATGGAACTAATAATCAACACAACAACACTTTACTCAATGATCAATTTCTTGATCTTATAAAAGATTAGAATATGGTAATCCTTGTCATGGCATATGAACATCAATTCATTTGGAAGTCAAGTAACAATAAAATGGAGAAAACATTCTTGACTTATCTTTTCCATGTCCTAAACTAATTCTTGATCCTACCATGAACCTCATGGTATTCATTCTACTTCATTCTTGGAAACATAACAAGGAGATCAACTCTAGAAAGATATACCTATCTCTATTCCATGTTATTATACATCAAACCTAGAGAGGTGAGAGTCCTATTTCATTTATGGAAGCAATGACAAACCTAAAGGCAAACCTTGGATATGCATCCAAGTATTCAAATCATCATCTTAAAGAAAAACCCTAGGATATTATTCAAGACCTCCCCTCAAGAGAGAACCCATCTATATTAACCATAGATATTGGTGACCACATAATTATCTTTGGAGAATAACCTTAGGTTAGTATTGAAGTCCTTCCCAAGTGAGAGAGCCCATTCATATCAATTCTAGCTTTACCTATTAATTAATAGAGGACAATCTTTGAACTAAAGTATTGGGTTGAAAACCATTTCATCTTGGAGTGGTGGGATAACCTAATATCACATAGAATAATATCATACCCCTGAATTGATAAGGTGAGGAAGAGACTAACCCAATTAAGCTAGACAAATGAAACCTTAGCTTAGATACCTAAGGAGATATTAGGAGTACACCATAAACCCTAGAATAACCATTCTTAAATGAGAAAGCTCAACCTATGGTGTTATACTCAAGATAATTGAGACAACCATAACCATGCCCATTTAAGAAACTATAAAAGAAAGTATATATATTAATTGATCAAGACAATGCTTGATCATGGAAGTGAGAACCCATTCCATTAGAAATAATTTAGGAAGCCAAACCTTGATCATTATAAATTAAGTGATGATCATAAACTTAAGAACTTGAGGTAGAGATATTAAGAACAAGTGGATTATGCCTAATCCATGACCATACTTTGGAGAAATAGGAGAATAATCCAAATGCCAACACTTATATGATTAGTAGATATTATTCCCCACATGAAATTATAGGGAGATCACTAGTAAGCAAACCTAGACTTATATCCCAACCTTTACTTGTGAACCACTTAGTGATCATAAGTAGAATCCTACCACATTTACATTCCACCTAATCTCCACTTAAGAACCACTAGAAAACCTGTAGAGTCAAACTCTATAATTCATATGGTGAGAAACCATCAAACCATATGACCAAAGTTAACTATAAAAAGGAACTATCACCACTGGAGTTACTTTAATGATTAATTGAGGATAATAATAGAAGTAAATTGGTAGAAGATAAAACCAATTCCCAAATCCTTAGTAATAAGAGAAGTACATAAAATATTAAGCAGGTAACCATCTTATCCTGGTTAGGGGAAATTAACCCTAGCACATACAATATGATGTCATCCCAATTCTATAAACTAGAATTTTATCTCAACCCTAGTTTATGCATCACTATGGTGATCATAATATGAACCTAGGCCATAATTGAGATTCAAACCAATTGCCATTAGGTAAATATCATTATAACCCTAAGAATTGCTCATTAGCTGAATTCTATGCTTCACAAATTAACCCCAAGAAACATTTAGTGCTTAAACTCATAATTAAATCCATGGGTGGTGATCAACCATTTATCTCTGTAAATAAAGCCCAACCTTGAGAAGAATAATGCATACTCTAGGATTTTAAGTAAGTTTAAAATATAGAACTAATACTAACCTTGAATTTGGATTATTATCAAACCTACAAAATCCAAAGAAAATGTTGTTCACATGAAATGTCAGTAACTAATTCCTCAAATAGAAACCAAGACATAGTAACAAACTCTGAAATACTTTGAGATGAAAGTATCAACTCTCATCATTCTAAAACAGAATTGATTGCATAATAAAAAGAGAATTAAAGTAAAAAAATATAAGATTAGATCCAAATGTTATCTTAAATACATTCACAATTATGCAAGTAATTCAATATAAAATATGAATTCAAAATAGAACAAGGAAACAATAGTCAGTAAACTGAATCTTGAATAAATGAGCATCATTACAAATTATTTACAAACAGTATTGAATTCATAAATGAATTCAAATAATAAATATACAATAGATTTATAAAACAGAAAAGAAAAGAGGCAAAAATATAGAAGAGGAGACTTACCTGCCTCACCTGGCCGAGCAGCCCAGCACATAGCCCAACACGCAGCCCAGAGGCAGCCCAAGACGAGCCCAGCAACCACAGCCCATACCCCTTCGTCTAAATATCACGAGGACGAGCTCGTCCTCATCTCTTCCTGGCGCATGGAGGCCACCTCGACGTCGTGATCGGCTTCTCCTCGCGCTGGCGCCCTCTCCTTCATCGGCGTCGTGACGAGGCGCGTCCTGGCGGCGTATAAAAGCCTGCGATGAACCCTAGCCTCGGTTTGCTTCTTCCTCGTCTCAATTCTTCCCCAAATCGAAACCCTCACCGAGCCGGACTCCGACCATCGCCGCCGGTAGGGACCTCCCCTAGCCCCGGCGTGGTCACCGTCGTCACCACCACTCTCGACATACCCAGCCTACGGGAGGAATCGAGCTGAGAAGCCCCAGAGCGTCGCCGTCGAACTCATTCCCTCCGACGGCCGGAGCAGTCGATTCCGGCGATCCAGAGCTCCTCCGACCATGTCGTCGCCTCCACTCTGCTCGCGGTGAGCCACTGAGTCTCCCGAGCACCTTAGCTCCCCCTAATTCCCGTTGCATCGTCGTAGCACCGTTCGCCTGTGAGCGCCGCCGTCGGGCATCACAGCCACCGTCGCTCCGGCGACCATTGGGGGGCGGCGCCACCATCAGTCTGTTCGTCTTGAAGCCCTTGTTCGATTGAGCCTAAGCACAGCCCCACGCGAACACAGACTCGCCGGCGGCGACCACCACTGGCCGCCGGTGATGCACATGGTTGCCACATCGGCACCATGTGGCAGCCACCGTGGCAATGGCCCACTGGCCAGTGGCTGTGGGTAGACTCTGTCTCGGGTAGCTTTAGCATTTAGCATTTAGTTTTAAATCCAGGAAATTACTGCAACTTCAAATAATTATAGAAAAATCATATTAACTCAGATAAATGAAAATAAGACATCAAAATTCTTATAAGAGTAAATTCTAGTTAATAAAAATATAATATGAAATTTTTATTTTTAATAAAAATTTAATTGTTTAATACTTGTTATTTAAAACCTTTAATTTTAATTCTAAATTCAGTTAAAATTCAATAATTAGGAAAAAGGTAAAAAAATAAATAAAAACCAGAAAGTAAATAAGGAAAACATTAAAATTAATTTTCCTTTTCTATTAAATTATTAAATCCTTATTAGGAGGATTTAATACCCTGCTTAATAAATGCCTTAATTATTAATTGTTTAAAATAATAAAATATCAAATCTAATATTAATTTTATTTCAAAGTTATTAATAACTTCAACTTTATTAATGAAGTTATTAATCCAATAATTATAGGGTAATTAGGAAACCCTAGTTCCATTAGAATCAAAGTGATAACCTCATCATTTCATGTGTAATCCTAAAACCCTAGTGCCATTTAGACCCTAGATCCATTACTTCTTATGAACCCTAAATTGTTCCCAAACCTAAACCTAAGTAACATGTGATCATGTTACTTCACCTGTAAACATGGATTCATATCTAGCAACTAAATACTAGTTAGAATCCACATAAAATATGGGAAACCCTATCGCTACTAATTAGCATCCTATGTGTTCATCTTCATTAGACCTAAATAATCCAGTAGGGTCAACCAAGTGTAAACCCTAGATTCTACTACCAAAGCCATCATTATTAATTATCCCTATTTAGCACCACACCATTGTGATGAACCCTAATAGTAACTACACCTACTATTTTGTATTACATTCCCTGCTCCACTAAACCCTACTAGTGTTGGATACCAATTATCAACCATCCTATTTAGAAGCCAATTATTCCTTACTTAACAGAACCAACAGTAAATCCTAGACAACCTCAACCTTAATTGTAATACTTCTTATTAATTAAGAAGTATGTTCTTCAAAAGTTATTCTTTTGAAGAAGATAAGAACTCATCATCAACCCTGCTTATAAGGACCTATAAACCCTAGCCAGCTATCACTAGCAAGATAAACCCACCTTGACAACCACCATGTATAATAAATTGCTTAGGATGCCTAGGCTTATCTTAACCCTACAAGCCCTAGGTGTTGATGAATCCAACTTTGTTGGGATCCATCTAATACCTATTCCAGCAACTACATGCAGCCATAGTCAACCATAGAAAACCACCCACTTAATTATCATACTTGTTCTTTATTAAAGACCATGTTCTTCAAAAGTTATTCTTTTAAAGTATATGATAATTAATCATTAACCATGCCATATAGTACTAAACTGACCACTGTTCTTTACTTGTTAATATTATGCCAATTATCATTCTTTGTGTGCTCAACTGATTATTATGCTCTATTAACTACTTGTTGATAATACCAAGTAATCACACCTGAATAAGAACCTTGTATGTGAATCACTCTAAAAGTGCAACACACCCTGAACCAATCATTACAACTCACTGATCCCAAATCATCGGGTTAGGTCACGCTTAGAGCGATTGCATCTCATTCTTATGCATTACTGCATCCTTGCCAATCTTTTAAACATTGTCCTTACCGGACGATGATGCTATTTCAGAATTTGGAGTTACTACGTATCGAAGACCTTGCCTGCATAATCTTGCAGTCAAGAAAGGCAAGTTCATCGCTTGCTCATGTCATTTGAGTATTTCTATCAAATTACTTGCAAAGTATTATGGTTATCACTATTGCATAAAAATCAAAACCACTACTTTCATAACTATGAATATGACTATGTGGTGGGCAATGGAACCATGGATTGTGTTGATATGGTGGAGGTTCCATTGCACGGGTTTATATCCATCTAGGATTAAACAACAAATGTCGCTGATTCTTGTGCCGTAATACCGTGTTAACCATAAGATCCGGAGTGGGACGGAGTAGTCAAAAGTGTTTCCACCTCTCGTTCATCAACGGATGCGCTTTACCGTAGACACTTGTATCTGTCAGGGCAAGCGGTTGGGGAAGCCTTAAGTCCCCACGGCATAGTCCGTAGACACTTGTCGCTCAAGCGGGCTGGGGAGGCCTTAAGTCCCCACGGTATTGCGGTCTATGATGGGTTGCAGCTACCGGCGAAGGAGTTTGGTTAACGAGTCCCAAACTGTTGTCGTGGTCGGGGTCCACCCGTGAGTGGGAATAATGGGACCGGCGAGGACCCAGGGTCGGGGTATGCAACAAAGGGTGGGTGTTCGAGGTAGCGGAGGAACATGATTGGCTAGACCTTATACCGGGCCTCACACCAAAGGAAGTGTGGACGGGAACATATGCCCGGTTGGCACCAAGGTTAAGATCTCTTATGGGTAAAGCAACACACCTCTGCAGAGTGTAATGAATCGTGACTCACTCCCTGTTCCGGGATATGGAACTGAACGCGGCCGAAAGGAGCTCCATGAAGTTCTAGTAAACCGGTGAAGGCTGACGGACATAGTTCTTTTGAATAAAAGCAACCTCTTGAAGAAATGATTATGAAAATCTGCATTGGTATTAGACTTTCTGGTCTAATGCGTAGCTAGTGCATTAAACACCTCTTTCCTATAATGAACTTGTTGAGTACGCTCGTACTCATCCCACTCTTAAATCCCCTGCTTAGATATGGAGGCACCGAAGGAGGATCTAAGGCAACACGAAGACCGAGGAGCCAACAACTTCTTCAAGGGACAGGAACCTGTCAGAAGAGTCAGATACCACATCCAACAAGGAGAAACCTAGATTAGCAATAGAAAGGAATTAGCTTCCTAAACTTAGCTCCTATTTAGCTAGAATCTATTCATAGCCTCTGTAGCTAGTTAAATACTCTACAAGTAGAGTTCGTGTTAGGATTAGACCACGAGTCGTTCTTCTGGAGTTTATTTGCAGTTTTACCTCATTGTAAAGTAGGAGGCTGTGATGATCTTATGTAAAGAGTCTGTATGTAATTCTATAGACATGCCTTGGACCCGCATATGTTTCTGTTGTACCACTCTGAGCGATGTAATACTAGTGGAACGGTGTTTCATTGGTGTTATGTCAGACTTGCATACTACACCATGCTGGTATGCCGGGTCACCACAGTTGGTATCAGAGCAAATGCTTTGACCTTAGGATTAAAACCCTTTAAAGGAGACCTGTAGGATTGGTAGTGTCTATAGGAAGTCATCTTAGCTAAACCAATACTTTCAATGACTTAAGATGGATATTCACTTGAGAATAATCCTGACACACTTGAGTCAACATTTCTTACCTATAATTCCTAAGTAATGTTAGCTAGCTAATCTCAAATTATGTAGGATACTCTTAAGACCCTAAAATAATTATGAGTAGACCACAATTGGTATACAATACATGGTAGTCCAAAGAGAGGATACAACCATAAGGAAGATATCCTATTGGAAGATGTGTACCAACACCTGTTATATTTAAGTAGGAGTTATCCAGAACTGTAATAGGAGTAATATTAAGTGACAAAGTTAACTAAAGTATCCTAATAGAAAATGTAGGTCAAGTTAAATAATGAGTAAGTAAAATTATCCAAACTTGTGAAACAACTAATACTAATTAATATGTACAAGTGATGTGAGGTAGTATAGACCATGATGAGTCAATCATGGAAGGTAAGTAAGAGAGATAGGAAAATACAATGCTTATTGACATGGTAGAGTTGTAAACCATATATGATTCACCTAAGAATCATTATGTGATGGGCTAGAATATCATAAATACTTAGGAGGAGTTTGATAAGAAGTTAGACGCGAAACAATAGAGTAAGATTGTGTTCTAAAACCATGGGAACTGTGTCAAGTACATCAGAACCTTAGTTATATGGTAAGAACATATGAAAGTATATGAGCTATATTTCCATAGTTATGTGTTTAGAATCGCAATGTTAGAACCTAGACATATCATATGAGATAGTCCTCAATAAAATGAAAGTTAAGTAGTACTTCCAAACAAAATTAGGTTAACCTTAACTATCCTAGACCAACTTGTTTCAAGCTTATCTCATTGCAAATGTGCAATTAAGGTAAAGGTTGAAACAAATAGTAGAATCCCATATAATCGTGCTAAGTATCACGATATAAACCTATATTATGTAGTGTTATATACTACACATCAGAGCCTGATGTTTAGAGATGTCTTACTCAACAATCATATTCAGGCTTATGATGGTGTGTATTATATGCACAAAGCTGAATCTTCTTGGATTTTATTGGATTTTCATTGTTTGACTAGATCCATACATGAAGTTTGACCTTGATACGCAAATGCATGTTGCAATATCAAGTTCTTACTTGATGCTATAGATCTAGAGGGTAATAGTATTCGTGTGAGGAAGTGACGAATTCTGGAAGATTCCGAAGACAAGATGTAGGTTCATCGGAGAAATGAAGTAAAGTTGTGGGAAGTAACCACAATACTCTGAAAGAAGTAGAATCAGAAACTCATGCTTACCTCAATAGAGGAGTACTTTAGTACATTAGAAGCATAAAGGTGAGAAATCTGGTGATTATGGTGAAGCTGAAGCAGATCCATAGTCAACACAGAAGAGGGAATGCATGGGAAATCACTTAGGATACTATATTCATAGTGTCAGCTAGTGGTTTTTCTTGCAAAATAAACCCTGAATGAAGGAAGATGATTTATGAAAACATAGCAGATATAAGAAGACCATAGTCGATATCAGAAGACCACAATTGGTATAATATCAATACTGCGAGATAAAGTAGAAGATGTCTCGTCCAGTTGATCAGAACCTATAATAGAACCCATTGTTAGATATCAAATAGCCACAGTTGGTATAATAACCACAGCTGCTCTATCAGTTGGTATTACAAATAGTCCACGATTTAATTATTTGTAACAAAAGTTTGTGAACAAATAAAAATCTTGTCAGCCAAATAGCTAGATCTATAAACATTTAGTCGAAGGATTCACATTGGATATCCACAATTGAGTGGATACACCACAAACATTCTTCGCGAGACATTAGATGAAGTAAAACCCATAAGTTAGAACCAGACCAATATTCCAACCATAAGTCCAATAGTTGGGAGAAAAGGAGTTGAAGACCATAAGAAAACTCTAAGGGGTAGAGTAATGATTGAGTTGAATGTACAATGACTCAATACTTTGAGCAAAATAAAAGAAGAAGGTCTGAACTGAGAGGAAGTTCGATCTTATTCTCATAAGATTGTTGTACATTACTTTCAGAATGATGTCAGACCAGAAGCCGAGGTTTATACCTCGAGGACGTAAGAAGTGGATTATAACTTGAGCAAGTGAGTAATATTTACTCAGAAGTACGATAGCTCAAGTCAGCTAAGTTTAATGAAGTTGGACGAAGAAATTACCAAAGACCAAATAAAGCTCTAGATGGCCAAAGATCGAAGAAGATTGAACACATCAATACCAAAGACTAATTGAATGATTCCTTTCATGGAACCTAAAGAAACCAAAATAGTTATATGTATCAACTATAAACCATGATTGGATTGACTAAATGAGTCTAATCCATTCTTAGGAATCAACCATCAAGACCATTTCCATGGTAAGTACCTTACTAAGTCCCAATATTGAAGTTTTGGTAGTAAGGGAAAAACAAAGACCTATTTTATCAAATAGGAGAATGTTATCCAATTAGTCCTCAATAAAGACTGCCAGGACAAGAAGAAGTCCCAATCATTGAATATTCAATGAGAAAGGAAACAAGCTTATAATATTGGAGGAAATCATGGAAGTAAAGGAAGTAATAGTTGTTTGATGTCAAACACTAATGGATTCCAGGAAGAATCTGGACAAGGGATGTATTCAATTATATCCAGTAAGATCACCATGGAGTTTAAGAAAAATTTTAGTCTGCACAAGTCAGATCCACACTCCGAAACGTGAGAGAGTTCAAACTTCGAGGACGAAGTTTAGTTTAAGGGGTAGAGACTGTAATATCCCAGGTATTGGGGTTACAAAAATAGAGGAAACAGATGTGTGCATTGCATTCATGCATAGAAAATCTGGGAATTTTCGCGCTTTAAAGTAAAACAGTCACAGTAACTGAAGTTTCACTTGACCTTGGTGGAATTGAAGTAGCTCATCAAGTCAAGCGCTATAAACCTCAATGTGACTTTGCTAAAACCTTGTTTTGGGTAGAGATGATTTGATCTAAGGGGTTAGATCAAATGGAACTAATAATCAACACAACAACACTTTACTCAATGATCAATTTCTTGATCTTATAAAAGATTAGAATATGGTAATCCTTGTCATGGCATATGAACATCAATTCATTTGGAAGTCAAGTAACAATAAAATGGAGAAAACATTCTTGACTTATCTTTTCCATGTCCTAAACTAATTCTTGATCCTACCATGAACCTCATGGTATTCATTCTACTTCATTCTTGGAAACATAACAAGGAGATCAACTCTAGAAAGATATACCTATCTCTATTCCATGTTATTATACATCAAACCTAGAGAGGTGAGAGTCCTATTTCATTTATGGAAGCAATGACAAACCTAAAGGCAAACCTTGGATATGCATCCAAGTATTCAAATCATCATCTTAAAGAAAAACCCTAGGATATTATTCAAGACCTCCCCTCAAGAGAGAACCCATCTATATTAACCATAGATATTGGTGACCACATAATTATCTTTGGAGAATAACCTTAGGTTAGTATTGAAGTCCTTCCCAAGTGAGAGAGCCCATTCATATCAATTCTAGCTTTACCTATTAATTAATAGAGGACAATCTTTGAACTAAAGTATTGGGTTGAAAACCATTTCATCTTGGAGTGGTGGGATAACCTAATATCACATAGAATAATATCATACCCCTGAATTGATAAGGTGAGGAAGAGACTAACCCAATTAAGCTAGACAAATGAAACCTTAGCTTAGATACCTAAGGAGATATTAGGAGTACACCATAAACCCTAGAATAACCATTCTTAAATGAGAAAGCTCAACCTATGGTGTTATACTCAAGATAATTGAGACAACCATAACCATGCCCATTTAAGAAACTATAAAAGAAAGTATATATATTAATTGATCAAGACAATGCTTGATCATGGAAGTGAGAACCCATTCCATTAGAAATAATTTAGGAAGCCAAACCTTGATCATTATAAATTAAGTGATGATCATAAACTTAAGAACTTGAGGTAGAGATATTAAGAACAAGTGGATTATGCCTAATCCATGACCATACTTTGGAGAAATAGGAGAATAATCCAAATGCCAACACTTATATGATTAGTAGATATTATTCCCCACATGAAATTATAGGGAGATCACTAGTAAGCAAACCTAGACTTATATCCCAACCTTTACTTGTGAACCACTTAGTGATCATAAGTAGAATCCTACCACATTTACATTCCACCTAATCTCCACTTAAGAACCACTAGAAAACCTGTAGAGTCAAACTCTATAATTCATATGGTGAGAAACCATCAAACCATATGACCAAAGTTAACTATAAAAAGGAACTATCACCACTGGAGTTACTTTAATGATTAATTGAGGATAATAATAGAAGTAAATTGGTAGAAGATAAAACCAATTCCCAAATCCTTAGTAATAAGAGAAGTACATAAAATATTAAGCAGGTAACCATCTTATCCTGGTTAGGGGAAATTAACCCTAGCACATACAATATGATGTCATCCCAATTCTATAAACTAGAATTTTATCTCAACCCTAGTTTATGCATCACTATGGTGATCATAATATGAACCTAGGCCATAATTGAGATTCAAACCAATTGCCATTAGGTAAATATCATTATAACCCTAAGAATTGCTCATTAGCTGAATTCTATGCTTCACAAATTAACCCCAAGAAACATTTAGTGCTTAAACTCATAATTAAATCCATGGGTGGTGATCAACCATTTATCTCTGTAAATAAAGCCCAACCTTGAGAAGAATAATGCATACTCTAGGATTTTAAGTAAGTTTAAAATATAGAACTAATACTAACCTTGAATTTGGATTATTATCAAACCTACAAAATCCAAAGAAAATGTTGTTCACATGAAATGTCAGTAACTAATTCCTCAAATAGAAACCAAGACATAGTAACAAACTCTGAAATACTTTGAGATGAAAGTATCAACTCTCATCATTCTAAAACAGAATTGATTGCATAATAAAAAGAGAATTAAAGTAAAAAAATATAAGATTAGATCCAAATGTTATCTTAAATACATTCACAATTATGCAAGTAATTCAATATAAAATATGAATTCAAAATAGAACAAGGAAACAATAGTCAGTAAACTAAATCTTGAATAAATGAGCATCATTACAAATTATTTACAAACAGTATTGAATTCATAAATGAATTCAAATAATAAATATACAATAGATTTATAAAACAGAAAAGAAAAGAGGCAAAAATATAGAAGAGGAGACTTACCTGCCTCACCTGGCCGAGCAGCCCAGCACATAGCCCAACACGCAGCCCAGAGGCAGCCCAAGACGAGCCCAGCAACCACAGCCCATACCCCTTCGTCTAAATATCACGAGGACGAGCTCGTCCTCATCTCTTCCTGGCGCATGGAGGCCACCTCGACGTCGTGATCGGCTTCTCCTCGCGCTGGCGCCCTCTCCTTCATCGGCGTCGTGACGAGGCGCGTCCTGGCGGCGTATAAAAGCCTGCGATGAACCCTAGCCTCGGTTTGCTTCTTCCTCGTCTCAATTCTTCCCCAAATCGAAACCCTCACCGAGCCGGACTCCGACCATCGCCGCCGGTAGGGACCTCCCCTAGCCCCGGCGTGGTCACCGTCGTCACCACCACTCTCGACATACCCAGCCTACGGGAGGAATCGAGCTGAGAAGCCCCAGAGCGTCGCCGTCGAACTCATTCCCTCCGACGGCCGGAGCAGTCGATTCCGGCGATCCAGAGCTCCTCCGACCATGTCGTCGCCTCCACTCTGCTCGCGGTGAGCCACTGAGTCTCCCGAGCACCTTAGCTCCCCCTAATTCCCGTTGCATCGTCGTAGCACCGTTCGCCTGTGAGCGCCGCCGTCGGGCATCACAGCCACCGTCGCTCCGGCGACCATTGGGGGGCGGCGCCACCATCAGTCTGTTCGTCTTGAAGCCCTTGTTCGATTGAGCCTAAGCACAGCCCCACGCGAACCCAGACTCGCCGGCGGCGACCACCACTGGCCGCCGGTGATGCACATGGTTGCCACATCGGCACCATGTGGCAGCCACCGTGGCAATGGCCCACTGGCCAGTGGCTGTGGGTAGACTCTGTCTCGGGTAGCTTTAGCATTTAGCATTTAGTTTTAAATCCAGGAAATTACTGCAACTTCAAATAATTATAGAAAAATCATATTAACTCAGATAAATGAAAATAAGACATCAAAATTCTTATAAGAGTAAATTCTAGTTAATAAAAATATAATATGAAATTTTTATTTTTAATAAAAAATTAATTGTTTAATACTTGTTATTTAAAACCTTTAATTTTAATTCTAAATTCAGTTAAAATTCAATAATTAGGAAAAAGGTAAAAAAATAAATAAAAACCAGAAAGTAAATAAGGAAAACATTAAAATTAATTTTCCTTTTCTATTAAATTATTAAATCCTTATTAGGAGGATTTAATACCCTGCTTAATAAATGCCTTAATTATTAATTGTTTAAAATAATAAAATATCAAATCTAATATTAATTTTATTTCAAAGTTATTAATAACTTCAACTTTATTAATGAAGTTATTAATCCAATAATTATAGGGTAATTAGGAAACCCTAGTTCCATTAGAATCAAAGTGATAACCTCATCATTTCATGTGTAATCCTAAAACCCTAGTGCCATTTAGATCCTCGGACATTTAGACCCTAGATCCATTACTTCTTATGAACCCTAAATTGTTCCCAAACCTAAACCTAAGTAACATGTGATCATGTTACTTCACCAGTAAACATGGATTCATATCTAGCAACTAAATACTAGTTAGAATCCACATAAAATATGGGAAACCCTATCGCTACTAATTAGCATCTTATGTGTTCATCTTCATTAGACCTAAATAATCCAGTAGGGTCAACCAAGTGTAAACCCTAGATTCTACTACCAAAGCCATCATTATTAATTATCCCTATTCAGCACCACACCATTGTGATGAACCCTAATAGTAACTACACCTACTATTTTGTATTACATTCCCTGCTCCACTAAACCCTACTAGTGTTGGATACCAATTATCAACCATCCTATTTAGAAGCCAATTATTCCTTACTTAACAGAACCAACAGTAAATCCTAGACAACCTCAACCTTAATTGTAATACTTCTTATTAATTAAGAAGTATGTTCTTCAAAAGTTATTCTTTTGAAGAAGATAAGAACTCATCATCAACCCTGCTTATAAGGACCTATAAACCCTAGCCAGCTATCACTAGCAAGATAAACCCACCTTGACAACCACCATGTATAATAAATTGCTTAGGATGCCTAGGCTTATCTTAACCCTACAAGCCCTAGGTGTTGATGAATCCAACTTTGTTGGGATCCATCTAATACCTATTCCAGCAACTACATGCAGCCATAGTCAACCATAGAAAACCACCCACTTAATTATCATACTTGTTCTTTATTAAAGACCATGTTCTTCAAAAGTTATTCTTTTAAAGTATATGATAATTAATCATTAACCATGCCATATAGTACTAAACTGACCACTGTTCTTTACTTGTTAATATTATGCCAATTATCATTCTTTGTGTGCTCAATTGATTATTATGCTCTATTAACTACCTGTTGATAATACCAAGTAAACACCTGAATAAGAACCTTGTATGTGAATCACTCTAAAAGTGCAACACACCCTGAACCAATCATTACAACTCACTGATCCCAAATCATCGGGGTTAGGTCACGCTTAGAGCGATTGCATCTCATTCTTATGCATTACTGCATCCTTGCCAATCTTTTAAACATTGTCCTTACCGGACGATGATGCTATTTCAGAATTTGGAGTTACTACGTATCGAAGACCTTGCCTGCATAATCTTGCAGTCAAGAAAGGCAAGTTCATCGCTTGCTCATGTCATTTGAGTATTTCTATCAAATTACTTGCAAAGTATTATGGTTATCACTATTGCATAAAAATCAAAACCACTACTTTCATAACTATGAATATGACTATGTGGTGGGCAATGGAACCATGGATTGTGTTGATATGGTGGAGGTTCCATTGCACGGGTTTATATCCATCTAGGATTAAACAACAAATGTCGCCAGTGATTCTTGTGCCGTAATACCCGTGTTAACCATAAGATCCGGAGTGGGACGGAGTAGTCAAAAGTGTTTCCACCTCTCGTTCATCAACGGATGCGCTTTACCGTAGACACTTGTATCTCCAGGGCAAGCGGTTGGCTGGGAAGCCTTAAGTCCCCACGGCATAGTCCGTAGACACTTGTCGCTCGAAGTGCAAGCGGTTGGCTGGGAGGCCTTAAGTCCCCACGGTATTGCGGTCTATGATGGGTTGCGCTACCGGCGAAGGAGTTTGGTTAACGAGTCCCAAACTGTTGTGGTCGGGGTCCACCCGTGAGTGGGAATAATGGGACCGGCGAGGACCCAGGGTCGGGTATGCAACAAAGGGTGGGTGTTCGAGGTAGCGGAGGAACATGATTGGCTAGACCTTATACCGGGCCTCACACCAAAGGAAGTGTGGACGGGAACATATGCCCGGTTGGCACCAAGGTTAAGATCTCTTATGGGTAAAGCAACACACCTCTCAGAGTGTAATGAATCGTGACTGTCACTCCCTGTTCCGGGATATGGAACTGCGAACGCGGCCGGAAAGGAGCTCCATGAAGTTCTAGTAAACCGGTGAAGGCTGACGAACATAGTTCTTTTGAATAAAAGCAACCTCTTGAAGAAATGATTATGAAAATCTGCATTGGTATTAGACTTTCTGGTCTAATGCTGTAGCTAGTGCATTAAACACCTCTTTCCTATAATGAACTTGTTGAGTACGCTCGTACTCATCCCACTCTTAAATCCCCTGCTTAGATATGGAGGCACCGAAGGAGGATCTACAGTGCAACACGAAGACCGAGGAGCCAACAACTTCTTCAAGGGACAGGAACCTGTCAGAAGAGTCAGATACCACATCCAACAAGGAGAAACCTAGATTAGCAATAGAAAGGAATTAGCTTCCTAAACTTAGCTCCTATTTAGCTAGAATCTATTCATAGCCTCTGTAGCTAGTTAAATACTCTACAAGTAGAGTTCGTGTTAGGATTAGACCACGAGTCGTTCTTCCGGAGTTTATTTGCAGTTTTACCTCATTGTAAAGTAGGAGGCTGTGATGATCTTATGTAAAGAGTCTGATGTAATTCTATAGACATGCCTTGGACCCGCATATGTTTCTGTTGTACCACTCTGAGCGATGTAATACTAGTGGAACGGTGTTTCATTGGTGTTATGTCAGACTTGCATACTACACCATGCAGTGGTATGCCGGGTCACCACACCGGTTAACCCCGAGTGTTCAAAAGGTTAAGGCTCTGGTATATATCTGAAGATATAGAAAGATTAACGATTCAAGACTGGGAATTGTTCCTCCTGACAAAGGATAGATATGAACTTGGCCCTCTCGGTATTGTGATATCAAGTAAAATATATGCGCAAAAACATTGTGATAGTGATCATAGGATAACATCAATATACTTGAAACGAGAAAAAAAAAGAGAATTGGTACCAGATCGAGGATAACATGTATAGTAATCAAAGAGTTTTGATCATGGGAATACCAAGTCTCACGTCGGGTTATCAATATATCATGCAACAAAGGTTTGTTGAGTTCCAAGTATGCAAATGAGCCAATGTGAATGTCCAGATCCCAACATTGGTTATTGATTAGAAGGTGTTTGGACTCATCACTCACTATACTGAACATGTTGGGTCCCACGTTTAAGGTTGCACAACCTTTTGTGAGAGTTATATTTTTGGTATGTGGTTGAGAGAAGTTGTCCGGAATAATTTCGATAGCGTCTTTAATTGTTCCCGAGATTTTGTGACTAAGAAAGAAAAACTTCCGGTGTCAGTATGAGCAGGTCATAGCTGACTCAGGGTAACATCAGAAGTGTTCCAAGGTATATGTAATTATTTATGGGATCATTTCCGTGATATTTCATATAGGGGAACACTTGTTTTGGTGAAATTGTAGGATAACGTAGCATAGAAAACAAAAAAATTCCTACCGCGAACACGAAATCCAAGCCAAGATGCAATCTAGAAGACGGTAGCAACGAGGGGATTATCGAGTCTCACCCTTGAAGAGATTCCAAAGCCTACAAGATGAGGCTCTTGTTGCTGCGGTAGACGATCACTTGCCGCTTGCAAAGCGCGTAGAAGATCTTGATCACGGCGCCACGAACGGGCAGCACCTCCGTACTCGGTCACACGTTCGGTTGTTGATGAAGACGACGTCCACCTCCCGTTCCAGCGGCAGCGGAAGTAGTAGCTCCCTTGAATCACACGACGTGGTGGTGTCGGTGGTGGTGGAGAAATCCGGAGCTTCGCTAAGCGTGCGGGATGTGGAGGAGAGAGGGCCGCTAGGGTTTGGGAGAGGGGCGCCACCACTAAGGCGGCCACCTTGTGGTCTTTGGGTGGCCGGCCCTCCCCTTGGCCCCTCATTATATAGGTGGAAGCCCCAAGTGTTGGACTACAAGTCTCCGAATAAGACCCGAACCAAAAACCTTCCATGTGATAGGGAAACCTACCCAAGGTGGGAATCCCACTTGAGGTGGGATTTCCCCCTTCTGGGGGGCCCCCATAGGGGAGTCCACTTGGGACTCCTCCCCCTTAGGGTTGGCCGGCCATGGGAGGTGGAGTCCCTCCGGGACTCCGCCTTCCTTAGTGGTTTCTTCCGGACTTTTCTAGAACCTTCTAGAACCTTCCATAGAACCTTCCGGATCATTTTAAATCACATAAAATGACTTCCTATATATGAATCTTATTCTCCGGACCATTCCGGAACTCCTCGTGATGTTCGGGATCTCATCCGGGACTCCGAACAAATATTCAACTCCATTCCATATTCAAGTTCTACCATTTCAACATCCAACTTTAAGTGTGTCACCCTACGGTTCGCGAACTATGCGGACATGGTTGAGTACTCACTCCGACCAATAACCAATAGCGGGATCTGGAGATCCATAATGGCTCCCACATATTCAACGATGACTTAGTGATCGAATGAACCATTCACATACGATACCAATTCCCTTTGTCACGTGATATTTTACTTGTCCGAGGTTTGATCATCGGTATCACTCTATACCTTGTTCAACCTCGTCTCCGACAAGTACTCTTTACTCGTACCGTGGTATGTGGTCTCTTATGAACTTATTCATATGCTTGCAAGACATTAGACGACATTCCACCGAGAGGGCCCAGAGTATATCTATCCGTCATCGGGATGGACAAATCCCACTATTGATCCATATGCCTCAACTCATACTTTCCGGATACTTAATCCCACCTTTATAACCACCCATTTACGCAGTGGCGTTTGATGTAATCAAAATACCTTTCCGGTATAAGTGATTTACATGATCTCATGGTCATAAGGACTAGGTAACTATGTATCGAAAGCTTGTAGCAAATAACTTAATGACGTGATCTTATGCTACGCTTAATTTGGGTGTGTCCATTACATCATTCATGCAATGATATAACCTTGTTATCAATAACATCCAATGTTCATGATTATGAAACTAATCATCTATTAATCAACAAGCTAGTTAAGAGGCTTACTAGGGACTCTTTGTTTGTTTACATAACACACATGTATCAATGTTTCGGTTAATACAATTATAGCATGGTATATAAACATTTATCATAAACATAAAGATATATAATAACTACTTTTATTATTGCCTCTTGGGCATATCTCCAACAGTCTCCCACTTGCACTAGAGTCAATAATCTAGATTACATTGTAAGGTACCTAACACCCATGGCATTCTGGTGTTGGTCATGCTTTGCCCTAGGGAGAGCTTTAGTCAACGGATCTGCTACATTCAGATTAGTGTGTACTTTGCAAATCTTTACTTCTTCATCTTCGATGTACTCGCGAATCGAATGATAACGCTGCTTGATATGCTTCACCTCTTGTGTGACCTTGGTTCTTGTGCATTGGCGATGGCACCCATGTTGTCACAGAGATGACTAATGGGTCCAATGCACTAGGAACCACACCGAGCTCTATAATGAACCTCTTCATCCATACCGCTTCTGATGACCTCCGAAGCCGCTATGTACTCCGATTCTTGAGGATTTCGCCACCGTGCACTTCGAGCTTGCCTGCTTACTGCAGCACCATTCAATATAAACACGTACCCACTGTGACTTAGAGTCATCGGATCGTTGTTCCAACTTGCATCGGTGTAACTTGTTACAACGAGCTCTTGGTCACCTCCATAACAAAGAAACATATCCTTAGTTCTTTTCAAGTACTTCAGGATATTCTTGACCGCTGTCCAGTGTTCCATTCTGGATCACTTTGATATCTCGCTAGTCAAACTAACAATGTGCTATATCCGGTCTTGTACATAGCATGGCATACATGATAGAGCCCACTGCCGAGGCATAGGGGATCCGACTCATCCTTTCTCTTTCTCCGTAGCCGGACCTTGAGTCTTACTCAAGACCTTGCTGGTAACATAGGTAAGAATCCTTTCTTACTTTCGTCCATTCTAAACTTCTTTAGAATCTTGTCCGTATGTACTCTGTGATAGCCCTATTAGACGTCTTGATCTATCTCTATAAATCTTGATGCCTAATATATACGATGCTTCACCAAGGTCTTTCATTGAAAAACTATTATTCAAATAACCCTTTACACTGCTTAATAGTTCTATATCATTCCCAATCAATAATATGTCATCTACATATAATATCGGGAATGCTACAGAGCTCCCACTCACTTTCTTGTAAATACAGGCCTCTCCATGACACCGTATAAACCCGAAGTCTTTGATCACCTTATCAAAGCGTCGGTTCCAACTTCTCGATGCTTGCTTCTATAGATTGAACGCTGAAGTTTGCATACTTTGTCGCATTTTTAGGATCGACAAAACCTTTGGGTTGTACCATATACAACTCTTCCTCAATGTCTCCATTAAGGAACGCCGTTTTGACATCCATCTGCCAAATCTCATAATCGAAAAATGCAGCTATTGCTAACAAAATCCTCACATATTTTAGCTTCACACGTGAGAAAGTCTCATCGTAGTCAACACCTTGAATTTGTCGGAAACCCTTTGTGACAAGTCGAGCTTTATAGACAGTAATATTACCATCAGCATCTGTTTTTCTTGAAGATCCATTTATTCTCGACAGCCTTGCGCTATCAGGTAAGTCTACCAAAGTCCATACTTTGTTATCATACATGGATCCCATTTCGGATTTCATGGCTTCTTGCCATTTGTTGGAATCTGGGCTCATCATCGCTTCTTCATACGTCAGGTCTTCATCATTGTTGTCCACAATCATGACATTTAGACAAGGATCATACCAATGGAGTGGCACGTTCCCTTGTCGATCGAGGTTCAGTAGCTATCTCATTTGAAGTTTCATGATCATTATCATTAGCTTCCTCGTTGGTGGGCGGCAAACGTCTTCATCTGCTACTCGATCAACGAGCAGATTCTTCAATCTCATCGAGTTCTACTTTTCTTCCAGTCACTTCTTTAGTGAGAAATTCTTTCTCAAGAAAGGTTCCGTTTAGCAACAAAGATCTTGCCTTCGGATCTGTGATAGAAAGTGTACCCTATAGTTTCCTTAGGGTATCCTATGAAGACGCATTTCTCCGCTTTGGGTTCTAGCTTGTCCGTTGTAACTTTTACATAGGCTTCGCAACCCCAAACTTTCAGGAACGACCTTAGGTTTCTTATTAAACCATAATTCATACGGTGTCGTTTCAACGGATTTTGATGGTGCTCTATTTAAAGTGAATGCGGTCTCTAATGCATAACTCCAAAATGATAACGGCAAATCAGAAGAGACATCATAGAACGAACCATATCTAAGAGAGTTCGATTACGTTCGGACACACCGTTTCGTTGTGGTGTTCCCGGCGTGTCAATTGTGAAAGTATTCCGCATTTCTTTAAATGCATGCCAAACTCATAACTCAGATATTCACCTTCGCGATCAGATCGTAGAAATTTAATCTTCTTGTTACGTTGATTTTCTACTTCACTTTGGAATTCCTTAAACTTCTCAAAAGTTTCGGATTTATGTTTCATGAAATAGATATACCCATATCTACTCATCATCTGTGAAGGTTAGAACATAACGATAACCACCGCGCGATGCTACACTCATTGGTCCGCATACATCGGTATGTATGATTTCCAATAAGTCGCTCGCTCCATAATACCAGAGAATGGAGTCTTAGTCATTTTTCCCATTAGACATGCTTCGCATCTATCAAGTGACTCAAAGTCAAGTGATTCAAGTAATCCATCGGTATGGAGTTTCTTCATGCGTTTCACTCCAATATGACCAAGACGACAGTGCACATATAAGTAGAATTATCATTCAATTTAATTCGCTTAGCATCAATGTTATGTATATGTGTATCACTACTATCGAGATCTAACAGAAATAAGCCATTCTTTTCAGGTGCTCGACCATAAAAGATATTATTCATAAAAATAGAACAACCATTATTCTCAGACTTGAATGAATAACCGTCTTGCATTAAACAAGATAATGTTCATGCTCAACGCGGGTACAAAATAACAATTATTGAGGCTTAAAACTAATCCCGAAGGTAGATGTAGAGGAAGTGTGCCGACAGCGATCACATCGACTTTGGATCCATTTCCAACGCGCATGGTCACTTCATCCTTTAGTAGTCTTCGTTTATTCTTTTCCTGTTTGAGTTACAAATATGAGCAACCGAACCAGTATCAAATACCCAGGTACTAGTACGAGAACCAGGAAGATAAACATCTATAACATGTATATCGATATACCTTCTTTCTTCTTCGACAAGGCCGCTCTTCGATCCGCCAAATACTTGGAGCAATTACGCTTCCGTTGTCCCTTCTCCTGCGCAATAGCACTCAGATCGTGCTTAGGGCCGCCTTAGGTTTCACAGAGGCGTGGCAACTTTCTTGCCACCCTTCTTGAATTTTCCCTTAGACTTGCCCTGTTTTTTGAAACTGGTGGTTTTGTTGACCATCAACACTTGGTGCTCTTTCTTAATTTCAATCTCAGCAGATTTTAGCATGGCGAAGAGTTCAGTAACTCTTTGTTCATGTTCGCATATTGTAATTCATCACAAAGTTCTTGTAACTAGGTGGCAGTGATTGAAGGACACGATTAATCCCCACCTGTTAGGAATCACTATTCCCAAGTCATCGAGTTTCTTCGCATGCCCGGTCATGGCGAGCATGTGCTCACTAACGGAGCTGCCTTCTTCCATCATGCAGCTAAAGAAGTGTTTCGATGCTTCATAGCATTCCACGGCCGCATGAGTTTCAAAGATAGTCTTCAACTCATTGATTAACTCATGTGGATCGTGGTGCTCAAAATGTTTTTGAAGATCGGCTTCACTGCATAGGATGGCACACTGAACTTGAGAGTACCGAGTTTTCCGAGTTGCGTAAACATTCTTTACTTCATCGGTTTCAGTTTCTGGAGGGTCACCTAGCGGTGCATCAAGCACATATTAAAGATTTCCGCCATTGAGGAAGATCCTCACATGACGGAACCAGTCGGTGAAGTTGCTACCGTTGCTCTTAAGCTTTTCTTTCTCTAGGAACCGGTTAAAATTGATTGAGGACGCCATATCTACAACATATTTGCAATAGTTTAGACTAATGTTTATGACAAATTGAGTTCAAATTTTAATTCAACATAATTAAAAACTAGGTGAACTCCCACTCAAAACAATATCCCTCGCATTGTCTTAGTGATCACACGAACCAAATCCACCACACCAAGTCCGATCATCACGAGACAAGATGTAACTTCAATGGCGAACACTCAAAGTGTTCATCATATCAATCATATGATTCATGCTCTACCTTTCGGTATCACGTGTTCCGAGACCATGTCTGTACATGCTAGGCTCGTCAAGGCCACCTTAGTATCCGCATGTGCAAAACTGTCTTGCACCCGTTGTATGCACTTGTTGAATCTATCACACCCGATCATCACGAGATGCTTCGAAACGACAAGTCTTGGCAACGGTGCTACTAAGGATGAACACTTTATTATCTTGATATTTTAGTGAGAGGGATCATCTTATAATGCTACCGTCGCGATCTAAGCAAAATAAGATGCATAAAAGGATTAACATCACATGCAGTTCATATGTGATATGATATGGCCCTTTTGTCTTTGCGCCTTTGATCTTCATCTCCAAAGCACGGACATGATCTCCATCAACAACGGGCATGATCTCCATCATCGTCGGTGAAGCACCAAGGTCAATGGCGCCGTCTTCATGATTGTCCTCCATGTAGCAACTATTACAACTACTTTGAAATACTACTCAACATGAAATTTAAAGACAACCATAAGGCTCCTGCCGGTTGCCACAATACAATAATGATCATCTCATACATAGTCATCATCACATTATGGCCATATCACATCACCAAACCCTGCAAAAACAAGTTAGACGTTCTCTAATTTGGTTTGCATATTTTACGTGGTTTAGGGTTTTCGAGTAAGATCCAATCTACCTACGAACATGAACCACAACGGTGATACTAGTGTTGTCAATAGAAGAGTAAATTGAATCTTCACTATAGTAGGAGAGACAGACACCCGCAAAGCCACTTATGCAATACAAGTTGCATGTCGAGCGTGGAGCAAATCTCATGAACACGGTCATGTAAAGTTAGCCCGAGCCGCTTCATCCCACTATGCCACAAAGATGCAAAGTACTCAAACTAAAGATAACAAAAGCATCAACGCCCACAAAACCATTGTGTTCTACTCGTGCAACCATCTATGCATAGACACGGCTCTGATACCACCGTAGGATAACGTAGCATAGAAAACAAAAATTCCTACCGCGAACACGAAATCCAAGCCAAGATGCAATCTAGAAGGTAGCAACGAGGGATTATCGAGTCTCGCCCTTGAAGAGATTCCAAAGCCTACAAGATGAGGCTCTTGTTGCTGCGGTAGACGATCACTTGCCGCTTGCAAAAGCGCGTAGAAGATCTTGATCACGGCGCCACGAACGGGCAGCACATACGTACTCGGTCACACGTTCGGTTGTTGATGAAGACGACGTCCACCTCCCCGTTCCAGCGGGCAGCGGAAGTAGCTCCTCTTGAATCCGACGCACGACGGCGTGGTGTCTGGTGGTGGAGAAATCCGCAGAGCTTCGCTAAGCGTGCGGGATGTGGTGGAGGAGAGAGGGCCGCTAGGGTTTGGGAGAGGGGCGGCCACTAGGGGCGGCCACCTTGTGGTCTTTGGGTGGCCGGCCCCCTCCCCTTGGCCCCTCATTATATAGGTGGAAGCCCCAAGTGTTGGACTACAAGTCTCCGAATAAGACCAACCAAAAACCTTCCATGTGATAGGGAAACCTACCCAAGGGAATCCCACTTGAGGTGGGATTTCCCTTCCATGTGGGTGGCCGGCCCCCATAGGGAGTCCACTTGGGACTCCTCCCTTAGGGTTGGCCGGCCATGGGAGGTGGAGTCCCTGGACTCCGCCTTCCTTAGTGGTTTCTTCCGACTTTTCTAGAACCTTCTAGAACCTTCCATAGAACCTTCCGATCATTTTAAATCACATAAAATGACTTCCTATATATGAATCTTATTCTCCGGACCATTCCGGAACTCCTCATGATGTCCGGGATCTCATCCGGACTCAACAAATATTCGAACTCCATTCCATATTCAAGTTCTACCATTTCAACATCCAACTTTAAGTGTGTCACCCTACGGTTCGCGAACTATGCGGACATGGTTGAGTACTCACTCCGACCAATAACCAATAGCGGGATCTGGAGATCCATAATGGCTCCCACATATTCAACGATGACTTAGTGATCGAATGAACCATTCACATACGATACCAATTCCCTTTGTCACGTGATATTTTACTTGTCCGAGGTTTGATCATCGGTATCACTCTATACCTTGTTCAACCTCGTCTCCTGACAAGTACTCTTTACTCGTACCGTGGTATGTGGTCTCTTATGAACTTATTCATATGCTTGCAAGACATTAGACGACATTCCACCGAGAGGGCCCAGAGTATATCTATCCGTCATCGGGATGGACAAATCCCACTATTGATCCATATGCCTCAACTCATACTTTCCGGATACTTAATCCCACCTTTATAACCACCCATTTACGCAGTGGCGTTTGATGTAATCAAAATACCTTTCCGGTATAAGTGATTTACATGATCTCATGGTCATAAGGACTAGGTAACTATGTATCGAAAGCTTATAGCAAATAACTTAATGACGTGATCTTATGCTACGCTTAATTTGGGTGTGTCCATTACATCATTCATACAATGATATAACCTTGTTATCAATAACATCCAATGTTCATGATTATGAAACTAATCATCTATTAATCAACAAGCTAGTTAAGAGGCTTACTAGGGACTCTTTGTTTGTTTACATAACACACATGTATCAATGTTTCGGTTAATACAATTATAGCATGGTATATAAACATTTATCATAAACATAAAGATATATAATAACTACTTTTATTATTGCCTCTTGGGCATATCTCCAACAGAAATATGGAAGTGTCCGGAGGACACCCGAAGAAGAGAGGGAAGAGTTCCAGTGGATAGAGAGAAGGTGATCAGCCAAGGCCACCAGGGCTATAGGGAGCCCGCCAACGCCCCTCCCCTTGGCCCCCTTCTGGAGGGTGGGCCTTAGGTTTGGGGTGGTCGACCCACCCCTTACAGAACCGACCTAGGGAGGGGAGACGACCGGCCCTAGGAACCACAAGGGCGGTGGCTTTCCCCTTCCCAAGTTGGTGCCCCCTCTTCCACCTATAAATAGATGTGCCCCTCACCTCAATTAGTGTGAAAATTCCTCGGAGTATCTCTTGGCCCTTTGGTTGGTCGTGTCAATCTCTCTACATCTCCAAATATGTCAAAAGGATGCACCACTCTCGCCACGTAGCCTAGCCCTAGACGGTGAAGCCCTCGCGGATTGTACCTCTGAACGCGTGGACTACATCGAGGAATCGTCCATTCGACTCTTCGAGCAAGGAGGAGATATCCTCACGATTGGGAGTTATCTCCTAGCTGCGGGGATTGCCCGGATGATCATCTTCATCGGGCTCTTCCGCTTTAGTCAGTGAGATGATATCGATCGAATCCTGTTATTGCAACTACATAGAGTAGATCTTGGTTGTTCGTATAGATGTAAAATTTTTAAAGACATGCACAATCTTGGAAGCTTTGCCCTATTCTTGTTTCAACCATAGTGCTCTGCACTCTTGCCAGAATTTGGAAAGACCGTGGGTTCCCCAAGAACCAGGACTACCGGGCCACTACTAGACTACTATTGGTCGGGACCCTAGCGGGCTTGGACATCCGCCAGACAAATACCGGTACAAGGTTGGTACTACCGTCGGTTGGGCCGGTACTACCACCTTAGCCAAGTGAAGAAGACTGAAGAAGTAGGGTGCCCCAGGTGTCGGTTGATGTCTACGTCTGCTTCTATTCTTGTAGACAGTGTTGGGCCTCCAAGAGCAGAGGTTTGTAGAACAGCAACAAGTTTCCCTTAAGTGAATCACCCAAGGTTTATCGAACTCAGGGAGGTAGAGGTCAAGGATATCCCTCTCAAGCAACCCTGCAATTAAGATACAAGAAGTCTCTTGTGTCCCCAACACACCTAATACACTTGTCAGATGTATAGGCGCACTAGTTCGGCGAAGTGATAGTGAAATACAAGTAATATGGGTGATTATAAGTAGTAATTGCAATCTGGAATAAAAATGGCAGCAAGCGAACATGTAGCAGAACTTGTTGGAAACGGTGTTTCAATGCTTAGAAACAAGACCTAGGGATCATACTTTCACTAGTGGACACTCTCAACAATGATCACATAATTGAATAAATAGATACTACTCTTAAACACTCTCTTGTTGGATAACAAACACCATTCATTGTGTAGGGCTACAAAAGCACACCTCAAGCCGGAGTAAACAAGCTCCACAATGTCATAAAGGAATCACACACGATGCGCACATTGTCACCATCACACCGTGGAGAGTAACTCCGGAGTTCATATTAAAGTAACCTCTAGAGTGCATAATAGACAAGAGTAAGATCTACATATTCAACTAGATTACAAAGCTCATGATCACATAAAGATCACACCATGGGAGAGAGAGATGAACCACATAGCTACCGGTAGAGCCCTCTTGGAACTACTCCCTCCTCATCATGGGAGTCGCGCGATGAAGATGGCGATGGAGTCGATGGAGATGGATTCCGGGCACTTCCCGTCCGGCGGCGTCCGAAAGAGACTTCGTCCCCGAACTTGGCTTCGCGATGGCGGCGGTTACGTAACTTTTCGTGGAGGAAGACCGATTTTTTTAGGGTTTTCGCATCTGGGAGAATATATAGGCGGAGGGGCAGCGTCGGTGGAGTCCCGAGGGGCCCACCCCATATGGCGGCGCGGCCAGAGGTGGGGTCGCGCCCCATGGTGTGGCCGCCTCGTGGCTCCTCTTCGTCTCTCCTTCGGACTTGGAACACTCCGTGGAAAATAGGGCCGTGGGCTTTTGTTTCGTCCAATTCCGAGAATATTTCGTGTAGAATTTCAAAAACAGCAGAAAACAGGAACTGGCACTTCGACATCTTGTTAATAGGTTAGTCCCAGAAAATACATAAAAATGATATAAATTGTATATAAAACATGTAGGTATTGTCATAAAACTAGCATGGAACATAAGAAATTATAGATACGTTGGAGACGTATCATCGGTACTAATGCCCTTGACATACTTGTTTGCGGATTTTAGGTCCTTGACCATGTAATCCTTATACATAAATTACCCCTTCTCCTCTAGCTCTATATATAGCCCCTTGTGGCTCAGATCTAAGTTTAGACTAAGATTTAGATTAGACTTGAGCATGTGCTCCTTGCCTCCCATGTGGGAAACCTGCAGGACCTCTCCATATATCTTCTTTAGGCTCTGTTTGGATGTTTGTATTGCTAGGCTTGACATTACATTCGGTGTAATATCAATATCTTGAGATATTTGCAATGAGATTCAATGTCAATATTTGTGTTTGGATGTTCATATATTGGTACCTAGAATTGATATCTCATGATGCCAAACCATGTTTGGATGGTCAAAATGATGTATTGCATTTATATGAGAGTATGATCATTATACATGTTTGAAAATGATTTCTTGTGTAACTTTTGAATATGTCTGAAAAGATTATATGCCATACAAATTAATGAAAGTCAAATAAATATTTATAGAAAACATTTTCCAAAAATATTTAAATAGGATGATGTCATCACGACATCATCATGAAGCTAGCATAATGTTGGTCGAGCATCGATACAACGATAGAGAGTGCACGAAGATGAGAGACTAGTCGCGTTAGACGCACATCCTCACAAGGAGCACTTCAGTGGCCTTGAAGACGTTACGGGATGTCGGAGACGACGACATGGACGGTGGTCGGACTTGGGTAAGGTGAGCACATTCACTACGGGAAAGATATTCGTTGCCGTGCAAGCAAATTGGACGGCAAAGGGTGTTATTTGCACGGCAAAGCCTTTGCCGTGCGGTGCCGCACGGGCAATGTCTATCCCGGCAACGCCATCGTTGCCGTGCGCCTCGCCAACACTGCACGGCAACGTCGTTGCCGTGCGTTCCTCCATTTGCCGTGCGTCCATCCTCTTTGCCATGCAACCTCGCATTGCCGTGTGCCTACTGCCTAGTACCTCTGCCGTGTGCTTTGGTTCTACCACACGACAAAGAGCTTCAAGCAAAATAAAAAAAAATCAACATGTCGCCGCGCCGAAGGTTGCTCGCCGCGCGCCCGCTCGTCGCCGCGTGTTCCCTTGCCGCCGCAGCCATGCCGGTTCGTCGTGCGCCCGCTCGTCGCCGCGTGTTCCCTCGCCGCCGCAGCCACGCCGGTTCGCCGTGCGCTCGCTCTCCGCCCCGCGCTCGCCACCGCGGCCACGCCGGTCGGGGAGAAGAGCGTGCACAGACGGAGCGCCGGCGACGAGGCCGTCCTGCTACTGGAGCTGCTCACCAGGCGGTCGCCGGAACAGGCGCCGCGCTCCGGTTCCTCGGCGTCGTTCTTGGGCATCGCTGTCGGAGCTGGCCGAGTCCGGGATGCCGGCGCGCGCAAGGAGGAGGTGGTGGCGGCGGAGTGAGGTGAAGGGGTTGAAGAAGTGGTGGGTGGCCTTGGGCCTGTCGGGGTCGACCTTGCCGGCGGCGGCGGTGGCGCGCTCGCAGGACGGGCAGATGGTCAGTGTGGCGGCCGGCAGCTGCATGTAGAACGGCGGCGCCGCGGAGGACGGTGGCGGCCCGGAGTTGCTGGCGTTGGTCGGCGGCGGCGAGGCGTACTTGAGGAGGCTGTGCGCGCGCGTGAAGCAGAGCTAGCTAGGAGATTGAGGAGATGTGAAGCAGAGCTAGGAGATTGAGGCGTGTGCGTGGACGTGGGGATAATGGGTGTGTGGTGGGCAGGCAGGGCAGCAATAAAATGGGGCCATGTGATACGTGGGGTAAACCACGTCACCAATCCGCTCGAAACTTTGCCGTGCGTGAGATTGAGGCGCATGGGAAAGCCCAGCTGTGCCGTGTGATCTCTTTGCCGTGTGGTTTTCTGACTTTGCCGTGGTTTTACTCTTTGCCGTGCGCCGAATTATGGTTTTGCCGTGTCAACCTTCTTTGCCGTGCGTCGTTAGTAGTTTTACCGTGTAATGATTCTTTGCCATGCGTCGTCAGTAGTTTTACCGTGCAATGGTTCTTTGCCGTGCGCCCTTTTTATTTATACACGGCAAAGGCATCTTTGCCGTGCAAAGCCGCATGGCAAAGGCGCGTCGTACGGCAACGCCTTTTTTTCCCGTAGTGATTCTGATTCCTTCGTACGGGAATCTACGTATGGTGAGGAGCATGGGCGGACGCAGCGGGGGGGCCGAGGGGGCCGTGGCCCACCCAGAAATCTGACAAAAAATGTTGATACTTCTGATCTTTCCGGCCCAACAACGAACGACCGAGCGCCTAATCCCGAACGAAAGGTTGACTCTTCGAGCAGTGAGGCCGAGCGACGGAGCGAGAGCGAAACCTAGTTTCGCCGCCTCCGCCCTTCGCTCTCCGGCCGTCCGACGGCGGCTGCCCCTTGCGTGATTGCGCCCTCCGCCGCCAACTAGCCGGCTGGCCCGGTTCTTCCCTCCCCTGGTGACGTGGGCATTACCCTTCGGGTAACCAGTATTGCCCTATCTGGTATTGACAAATTGGAGGCCCATGAAGATACCTGAAGGCGAGATGGGCCACTAGGTCGGCGCATCGAAGATTCCTTGACGGGCAAGACAAGGAAGCGAACAAGCAAGGAAAGATTGGATCTAAACTACGTAAACTTAGTCGTCGGTTAGGACCCTTGAGACCCCTCCTATATAAAGGCCGGAGAGGGGCCGAAGAACACGAACAATCTTAGCAACCTTAGCCAGAAAGCTTAGAGCTAGGTAACCCTAGCAACAACAATCTCGACTAGATCTCAGAACTATTCGGCACCCCATTGTAACCCATTATCTTCATAATCAAAGAACAGAGGCATGACGTAAGGGTTTTACCTCATCGAGGCCCCGAACTAAAATCGCTCTCCCATTGTCGTGAACCGATGTCTCGTGTCAGCCTACAGGATTCCATCAACCCTAAGCCCCTATAGGAGGGCATTGGCGAGGAGTACCCTCGACACCTGGCTCACCCCCTCAGTCTCCTCTTCCTATGCTCCGGACGCTAGCTCCAAGTCTCGCCGGATCTCAGCCGGCCACTGCTCGTTGATTGTGGCCGTGCACAGGTCTGCTCCGGCGCAGCACCCCCCCTTTGCTGAACCCTACGACTAGGCCTCTGCTTTGAATGTAGAATCTGTAGTTTGGTCTGTAGAAAATGCAAAATCGACACGGACCAAAGCCTGGCTCAGAAACTGGCATTATCAGTTCTTGGATGTTGTATCTGCGTGCCAGTATGTGCTCGCTTTTGTCCCTTCCAAGCCAATTGCCCTGCTTACTCTGATCTAAAACCAAATTTCGCTTTAGACTCCATGCCCATTTTGCTGTTCAATACAGTGGAGAAGAAGTCTTTTCTTTGATTCTCAAAACAGCAACGATCTCCTCATCATTAGAATAATCTGCTCATGTATAGTTAAAATGTTGCTGAAATCTTGCTTAAAAGATGTTGAAATGAGTGGAAATGAGATAGTGTTAGTTTGTAAATAGGTAAGGGAATATAGGTCTTTTTCGGTTGGTATTACTCTCAGTGAGTGCATAGTTGTATTTTGGCTCTTTTTAAGACTGTTTTTTTTTTATGTTTTTAACTATTTGTATTGCAATCATGCACATTTGATATATGTATTGAACTTCAATATTGGCAATCAATTTTTCTTATATATTGTTTTGGCAAATGTTTTTCAAAATTTGGGGGCGCTCAATTTTTTTTAGAGGTGTGCCCACCCTCAAATTTTTTTCTGCGTCCGCCACTGGTGAGGAGGTGCGGCGAAGCTTCTCGGAGGAGCAGAAGGTGGCTTGGAATGGCGGTTCTAAGAGCTCGCATAAGATGGGGACAAAGAGAGAGGAAGAGGATGTGGTGGAGTCCAAAGGGGACAGAGGAGATGCAGAGCGACCTGGGGGTGCTCTTGGAAGGGTGGGATAGCGATGGCTAGAGAGCAGGATGGAGGCGGCGGCGGGAGCATAGTGTGAGAGAGCGAGCGTTCACGTTCGGAGCAGATAGAACGAGGGAGACACAGAAAAACGTTTCAGACTGAATGCCTCAGAATGTCTAGCTCTAGACTGATTCATTCGGGAGCAGGCTGCATAGGCAAAAAAAGCTCCCCCTTAATATTCAGCCCGAATGCACAACATCAATACCGAAGCCATCCATCTGAAATTGGGATATTCGGCCCTAAACAATGCTAATGCGCCATACCAAGCGTGAATACAAACGTCCAAACGTAGTGTTGTACATGGTGTTCCAAGCATTTGGTCTCTCCCTTGCTAGGATTTTAGTAGTGTTATATCTATCCCTTTGGGATTCTTCTTAGTTGCTACTCTCTCTTGCAAGTGATTCTACTAAGAGCATCTCCAGCGGACCGACCCAAATCAACGACTCATATGGTCTACTTCTGTCCGTTTGGGTCGTCCCGTGGACAGAATGTGTCTCGCGGTCCGGCTGGCCCGGACAGCACGCCTAACAGCGCGACCCATTCGGTCCGCTAGCAATTTTGAAGATCTAGCGAGTTGTCCACTGCATTTCAAATAGAAACACAAAAACATAACAATTAGCAAGCACAATTTGTGGCAAGCATATGTCATTGCCTTTCAGGCAGCATCAACTAGTGGCAAGTTTCTCCCGAATTTGCAAAGTGAGACAATATCTTACAATTTATCTAAAGAGTGGAAAGTTCACCCAAAAAGTGGCTACTTTCACCCACATGGTAATCATCTATGCCAATGTCATTCAATCATCGCGAGCAAGGATCATCTTTTGCTTCTTCTCAATCCAAGTCCTTTGCACGTGATCGGAGATGGTGGCCAAGTCCGTGAGCATGATCCGGTTCTCCTCGGCCATGATCTTGGATTCGACCTCCAAGAGCCTAGACTTGGCCTTGGCATCCATGAGCCTTACCATGGCCTCGGCCTCGACGAGAATGGACTTCGCCCATGCCTCTTTCACCTCAAGAGCTCTCAGTTGAAGATCAACAAAGCTCTTGGTGGTTGCCTCTTCTCTTTGCGCCGTCTCTCTTCCCTCTCGATGATGGCATGCACGCTTGTCATACTCGACTCGACGCTCCTCCACCGTCATATCCTTGGTGGCCTTCTTCGGCTTCGCCCGCTTCTTCCCGACGGTGGCCGTGGCAGGCGTGGCGGTGGAATCCATCGCTTCTGCTGGCTTTCCTGCCGACCAAATTTCTATGGAATTATTTTTGGAGGCAATGTGTGCGCCACTGGCGGGAGGGACCATGGTCTTCTAGGGAGGACAAGGGAGGATGCACTAATTGTCCAGCCCAAAGCATTAGCGTCTCAAATTTGGGGAACGGATGGATCGGTCCGCGCGAGTCAGTTCGTTTGGATCGCCCCACTAGAGCATGCGTGGCGTATCCGCATGTCCGCACAGACCGTTTCGGATAACCCAGGACCATCTAGATCAGCCTGCTGGAGATGTCGTAAGGTCCTGTCGATCTCTCACAGGTGATTCTACCTCAGGATCTCTGCCTCGTGATTATGTGGGTTGGTGGATCCGGACCAACTAGAGCCTACTGGATTTGCATCGTGTTTGCGTGTGTATTCGTTTTTCGATGTGTTCATCGCCGTTCGTGTCTATTTCGTGTCTATTCGTGAAGATCGGGCCACCTCCTGGAGGTTGCACCTCATCATAACCTCATTCTCAAATTTTTGAACTTCACATGGCGTTTGTGCCTCTGATGTTTTCTAAAAACTGCACTTCAGATGCTCCCTTTAATAAGACGTTTTGGCATGTTTGATGTTTCAGTGGTTTATTAAAATGTTCTACAAAAAGAGGTGTTTGTGTCTTATGGGAGCATATACTCCCTTTATTTTCAAAGACATCGTAGACACATCTTACGGGAGCCCTAGGAGCACAATTGAATTCCCGGCCGACAGACCTATATCCACAACCTCAGTGAGTCAGTGTGCCAACCAATCAAGATCTACAACATTATGTTTGTTGTCCCTCTGCAATGCAAATCTAATGTGGAGATTCGTGGACCCCAATCTCATCTCTTATATCCATGAAGAAATTGCTCGATACGCACGTATGGTGACAAGAAATACGGCAGCTAAAAGTGTGCGAGCAAGGGGATAGACGGATGCAGATATATTCAGCGATGGGTGATAACATGAACGAGCACTACCTGGATGGAGAAGAGCGTAGGTAAGAACTGAACCCATGATTCTTCTCCAATATAATTCCTGTCGGGATAGAACTGAGGAGAATCGAACTGAACTGCAGCATGCTGTTCGGCGTGTGGCACGACGGCAGCAGCAGCAGGGTGTCCAGCGGCTACCACGACTCAAGCTCCCCGGATACCTGGTACAGCTCCCCCGTGGCATCGGCGGTGGCGCCTAGCAGCAGGAGAGTCGCCGTCCCGGCGGGGAGTATCCGTGGCCGGAGGCTCAACGACAAGCTCTACGCCATCAGGAGCGTCGTCCCAAACATCACAAAGGTCAATCATTCATCCTGCATATATATGCGTGCCTGTTTTGATTGTGAAATGTGCAAACTTGGGAAGACGCAGATGGACAAGGCGTCAATTGTCAAGGACGCCATCGAGTACGTACGGCAGCTGCAGGAGCAGGAGCGACAGCTTCTCGCCGAGATGTCCATCGTCGGGTCAGCGGCGCCGGCGACGCACGGGCAGGTGCTTGCTACAGCAGAGCGCGGCACCCAAGCTGTCGTCTTACCGGTTAGTTGCGCCCAACATGCCATGCCGCCGATGAAGAAAATGAGGAGCTTCATGTCATCCTCGACCGCCGCGACCCCGGCCTCCGCCATGGCCACCACCTCGCGTCGGATCGAGGCTCTGGAGGTGAATGAACGTCCTACTTACCGATTCAACCAATAATTGTAATAACGACAAACGATCTGACGACGATGCATGCATGGTCCGATCTTGAGCTGTATCGTATCGTCTCTGCTGCGCTCCCCACCACCGATCGCCACGCGGCAGGGACAGTGACGACTTGAATCGATATCGATCTGACAAGTTACTTTTGGATGCAGGTGAGGGTGACGGGCGTTGGTGATAAGGTGCTGCTGGTGAGCGTCGCGTGCCGCCACCGAAAGGAGGCCATAGCCAAGGTGTGCCTCGCGCTCGATGGCCTCCGCCTTGACATCATCTCATCCAACGTCACGTCCACGTTTGGGACACTCAAGTACACCGCACTCGTGCAGGTAAGCAATTGCATAAAATGTGTTTTACTCTGAAGGCCAATATTTGGAGCAACACTACGGGAAAAAAAAAAGGCACTGCCGTGCGGCGCGTCGTTGCCATGCGCCATGCGCACAGCAAAGAAGTAAAGAAGTCTTTGCCGTCTGATAGCACGAAACCGCACGATAAAAAATGGCGGCATGGCAAAGAATGAAGAAAACGCACGGCAAAGATCTCTGGACGGCAAAGACCCCTCAGGGCGCACGGTAGAGAAAATGTCGACGGCAAAGCCGTATCAAGGCGCACGGCAAAGCCGCCGAACACGGCAAAACACAAAAGGTATCGCCGTGCATGCCTTTGCCTAGTGTTTTTAACAAACGCACGGCAAAGCAAGCCTTTGCCTAGCGTAAGCGCACGGTAAAGATGTAAAACTGGATTTCTTCTAAGCTCAAAAGGCGTGACGTGGTATAGTTATCAACAAATGAACATTTAGCCTAATGGTAAGGTTGCACGCTTTTCCTACTCTACGTCATAGGTTCGAAGCCTTTTTTTAGATAAAACATGTTTGGCACACGGCAAAGAAGCGACCTTTGCCGTGAACGTTGGCGAGGCGCACGGAAAAGAAGCATTTATCGTCGTTGGCATTCATGTGCGACCTTTGCTGTGCGGCATCACTGTCGTGCATATAGAGCCCTTTACCGTGCATATAGGACCCTTTACCGTGCAAATAGTTGCACGGCAAAATCTTGTTTTCCCCTAATGCAAGAGCAAAGTCACATATTAAAGCAGGGTTAGTACCTAGAGCATCTCTAGCCGACGTCATACATTGCTCCAATTCGTATATAAACGGCCTTATTTACGGTTTTGGACGAAAGAAAAGGGCCGGACAAGACTTCGTATATTCACCAAAACCGCAAATATTTTTAGGGTGTCGGTAAACGCGGTCTCCCAACCCGCACAAAAACGAATTCTAGGGCTGAGCCAGAGGCGGTCCTCATCCGTGTGGCGTTAGTGTGAAGAACATTTCTCCTTCCCTTCGTTCCCACCTACCCGCCACCACCGCCGCAAATCCCCCAGACCAGGCCCGTTCTCCCCTTGCCGCACCTCTCAAGTTTCCGCGCCATGGCTGCTTCGGACCCGTCAGAGGTTGCTGACTAGCTCACGTCAGTCGAACCGGCCGCTCCAGCACCGTCTGCATCTCGATATGCTCCCGACGTCTTTGACTGCTCTGGCTGCAGCCACCGGCGACGCCTTCCCAGGATAATGAATTTCCCCTATTTCATCTAAAATTGCAGAGAACTCGCAGTCGATTGAAACTTAATTTTGCCACGTCATAGGCAAACGAGGAGCCGGTGTCGTTCGTGAGCATGCTCAACGACGCGTCCGTCGACCTTGACAACGCGCCGCTCGGTGAAGATTACGATGACGGAATGGCAAACTTGCAACCAGTGAAGGATCTGACGACGAGTGTGAGAAGATAGAGGAAGAGATCACGGAGTTGATCAATGGGTCGATGCCGATGAAGTGTAAATTAGTGAACACCTCGAACTACACCAACGTCGAGGACGCGGCATTGATAAAGGCTTGTGAGCCAGTGTCGCTCGATGCCATGACCAGCACCGATCAAACCGGGAAGTGCTATTGGCAAATGATCGAAGAAAAATTCGTTCAATTCATGCCGCGTCTCACCTCCACGCCTACATGCACGTACTTCTCGCTCCAAGGTTGTTGGGACGTCATCAAGAATGCTTGTAGCCGATGGACCGGTTGCATTGAGAAAGTGCGGAATGCCTCCATATTGGCACCAATGTTGATTATTGGGTGAGTTTCATTCTATGCATTGTGTCATTTTGCGTGTGCATTGTTCCATCTTCATACTATTATGCAGTGTTTTGCTTTTGCATTGAAGGATAGTATTGCAATGGAACAGTACAAGCAAATGTCGGCTTCAAAAGGAAAACCATTTTTTGCTTCACCATTGCTTGGAGTTACTTAAGCATAGTGAAAAATGGAAGTTCAGAGAACAAGAAGCACCATTGGTGAGGGGGTGATTTGTCCAATTGGACAGTGATGAGCATGATGAGCTCACAACCAAGAAGAACGAGGAAAGGCCGGATGGCACCATGAGTGCAAAAGATAGGTTTAGAAAACAAGCCGAGGCATCTACTTTGAGGGACAAGGTTGATGAGATGGTGAAGTCCAAGGAACATTTCTTCAACAAGACCTTGGAAGCAAAAAATGGTTCCGAGAAGATGAGAAGCGCAAGGTCAACATGTATGAGAGAAGAGCACGTGCAGATGAGAAGCGCGCCATGGCGGAGCTCATTGGGGAGGAGAACAATACCATGACAATGGATCCATCTAACAAGGACGCCTTCACAAGAGAGTGGTTAGAGATCACGAGGATGGAGATCTTGCAAAGGAGGAGGGAAATGGCGATGACGCGTGCAACGGTTGTGGCTCATCCATCAGCTAGTGGTGGTGGTGGTGGTGGAAGGGGCGTTGACGGTGCGGCTTGATTCCTCATCGATCGGCCTCACGACTTCTCTTTTGGTTTGCCAACTAGTAGTGCGACATGTTTAGCGGCTGATCGCGTAGATAAACGATGAATTTGGCGGTTTAAAACATGCTTAATGTTACATATTGTCGGATGTGTTCCAAGACATTTACAAAACCCTAATATACGGTTCAGTTTGCAGATTTGGTGCGATTCTCACCCCGCATAGGCTAGCCGCATAACCGCATGTTCGGGAATATGTGCTTATAACGCTTGGCTATGTGGGGCCTGCTCTACGGGAGCTATTTTTGATCCGCAATTCACGGTTTCCGCGGCATGCAAATACGCAAATGCGGGTTACCGTTTGAGGGGTCTGCTAGAGATGCCCTTACAACCATAATGAAGTTTAAAAAAAAATTGTAATCAACTTTGTAGAATTTACCGTCAATGATTTCAAGAATTGATATTATCAAGATTAGCTATGTGATTACTCTCTGTTATTACATCTGTAGTGTTCTCTTCATAATATATTAGTCTTGTAATATACGGCCGTGCGCATTGCCTTCTTTCAGGGAAAGAAAAGAACATACTAATGCAAACTTGATCATTCATAGCCATAATTAGCATCTATAGATTCCAAAATACTACTCCATCCGTTTCATGAAATAGTAGATATATTAGATGCCAAATACTTCAGAGTGAAATAAAGGAAGTCAAGATAAGTTTCATGAGACGGAGGAAGTACATAGAATTATATTAAGCCTTTCTCTTGCAAATTGAAAAATAATGCACTCTGTTGTTGATTCTAGTCGTAATGTCTTGTAATTGCTAAGTTTTTTTTTTCACAGAAAGGGGAGATACGCCAGAGCGAAATGAAGGAAGTGATTGAGACTGCAATCGCCCAGGTTGATGCAGCTGGAGTATGAGTTACTAAGTAACCTTTGAATATTTAAACAATAAATCATGCATGTTTGTAAAAGCATTGTGAGTACAGACGATCGTGTACTCCGTAGTAACAGAACACTGTTGGGTGAAACTAAAAATAAATAGAAAAGTGTTCGCTCCATGTACGCTTGCAAAAAAAATGGTGCACAAATGTTCATTATTGTATTATATAAGCAGTAAATTGATAATGCTATATGCCTCGATCGATCCACATACCGGCCGGGGTCTTTCCACCTTTACGAAGATTTTTTTTTATTAATACATTGGCCTATTAATTCTGAATTTTTATTGCATATTTCCTCTTCCCGTGCCAACTGCCAACGGAAGTCAAGCCACGAAAGTGCGTTCTTGAGATCCTCCTTGTAGCCGGTACTGCTGGAGTTGATGTGCTCGACGTCATGCGAGATAGTTACAAGGACCGGAAGCCTAGCAGGGCTCGACTCGATCGGGGCCAGCGAGGTTATTCAGGGCTGCTCTTCCCACGTCAAGGAGGCTTGACTCGATGAAGAACACATTGGCACCATAGTGCTTAGCAAAGTGGATACCATTCCCGCGTCATGTTATGTTTTCAAGGTGGAGAGTACAACACCTGCAATGGACACTACGAGCCCCATCCAAAATGAACTTTGGGTCATGTTCTTCATTTTTTTTGTAGCTTATCATGCCACTAGTTGCATGGAGTGGGCAACTACCCCTTCTTGGTTATGTACGCTGCACACAAGTCGGTTTAGATCGAATGATGCAAATCAATCATGTTTGGTTTCACACATGAGGTTGCTATGGTAACCTCTTACGTTGGAGTGGCAAGGTTACCCAACAATTGGTAACTGAATACTAACCGCTACAAATTTTAGTTTATCAAAAGGGGTGGTAATAGGCAAACCACCCTAACTAATAGTTACCATAATGATCAATGCAGCACGAGTAAAGTAATTATAGCTTTAATCAAAGCATTGTCCAGCTCCCACAATATTATAGACCATGGATCAACTTTAATCAAGTCCCACCTAATGGAGCGATATGAGACCACCTCCTAAAATATACATGATCTCCACCATCAATAGAATCTTGATGAGCAGCACTAATCAAAGTGCTTGCATAGCCAGGTTCTAACCAGACCCTCCTCTCAGTTCATGTCATCTTAGCATAGTCGCTACCTTTAGTTGTGTTGTCATCGAGGTAGTCTATTGCCTTGAACAACAAGCATGTATCAAAGAGTTGGCCCTAATTAACGTACTTAGGTGTGAATATTGATAGCTTGAAATTTAGCACTATTTACTGAGGTTCTTAAGTATACTATTACTCATATTGTCACTCATTTCATGCTCCAGCTAGATACATGTATGCCTATTTTACATACTAACGAGTTCTTGTTCATTTTCATATGAGCTTCGCATATTTAGTAGTTTTAGTAGGATCTTATTATGTTTCCCGTTTCTTTGGCATGCATTCAGGTGTTATTAGAGATCATGGGAAAAGGGAACAAAAGGAAGCAAAAGGGACAAAGAGGGCACAATGTGGGAGAATTAAAGGCACCAGACTTAGCCATATGAGGTGTGGAAAAAATGTGATATTTTCCAACATCTTATATTTAAAATCTAAGGTCATGGTGTTGTAACCCTCGTCCATACGAGTTCAACGAGCCGAAGAAGACCCACATCAGAGTTCGTATGAAGAAATGGCGTCCAGAATACGAAAGCAACAGAAACTTTAGCGACCATCGGTACGGGCAGACCCGCCCGTACCGTACAGTCGTATCGGGCCCCGTCGGGTCCGTTTCGTCAAATGGAACAACATTTTTGAAGTCCCGATGGGCATATTTGGCTCCAGTCTCCATCGGTTCGCGAAACCGACCTTCAACGCCTATATAAAGAGGGGAGGAGGCAAGAAGAGGCACCACTTCATCATCCACGCCCTAGGGGTGGAGCCCTGCTGCTCCGCCGCTGCCGCCGTCTGCATAGCTGCCACCTCCATCACCATCTCCACCAACACAGAAGAGGAGGAGGGGCTAGGATCTGGAAGGGCAACGCGTCGATCTCCATCATCATCATCATCATCATCATCATCATCATCATCATCATCATCATCATCATCATCATCATCAACGTCTCCATCACCGATCCCCTTTGTCTACTTAGTTGTGATCCAAACTCTATTAGGATTTACACTTGTATGCAATTGTACCTTCATATTCATATTGCCATGATGTTGATCCCCTTCATGTATGAGTAGTCCCTTTGTTCTTGGGGAGATATGGAGAAACCCTAGTAATATTATGATGTGAAATAAAGATATTTTATACTTTTGATCTATGAATGTGTGTTAGTTCTCTTCTTGATGTTATGTGAAGTGCACCATATAATATTTTCCTTATGGATAAGGAGGAAACTACCCTTTGAAGTGTGGTAGAGTGAATGACGGGAAGTGACATTACCGTATCGGCTCTCTAACACATGGATGAGGGGGATAAGGAGGGATTCACTAAGCTCATATTGATAACCATGGGGTAAAAAACCTTAATAGCAATAGTCAATATGTGACTTGCAGAAGACTAGGTGTTGTGGTTATTTAGAGATGTGATGACCGATGGCTTTATGGGCGCATCTTATTATGGAGCTCTTCCCACACATAGCTTGGCAAAGATATAGTTAATTCTAATCATAAGTAATAGAAATACTAGTGGTAGAACCTACACTTCTTGAGAACCCCTCAACCATACCACAGACACACTCTCAACACTCTCTAACTCTTGGTTACATTAGTTTATTTCTTTGTTCTTATTTACTTTAGCTATCAACAAAAAAAACTTTTATATACTTTATCTTGAAATTAGAGTAACTTACAAGTACCCCTAGATAATAGTAACAAGGGGCATTAAGAACCTAACCAGTAGCTCCTCGTGGTTCGATACTCTTATTTCGAAACTAGCTACAATCGATCTATGTTCTTGCAGTTATCAAATATCATCTTCATATGAGCATAAATTCACTATGGGCTTGGTCACCAAATCAGCATGTTTAAGGTAGGCCTAAGACTGAGTAGACACTACGTTAGTGCAGATCAACATGCAGGTTATGAACAAGTGAAAACGAAAAAAAAAAAGTTCCATGCTCTCTTACCATGAGGTGATGCCACATGTTCTCAGAATTGTGGATCAGAAAGCATGTGTTTTTATTGCACCATGTGATGTCATCTTACTCTCTAATCTTGTATATTTGGTTCCACCTATTCTCCATTTCTTGACGTGGTTGTAAAGCTAAAGAGTTATCATTGTGATCCCACCGTTAAGAACACCATTGACAATCTACTACATCTAGTTTTCTATGAAGCATGTGTGATATCTTACTCTGCTCTTCATGAGCTCAAGAAGATTCCCAAACCATTGAAGGTTTGCGGGCATACATAGTTGTACCATGGATAGTATTGGAAGCCTGCATCTAGGACATGTCAATGTTCTACACCGAGGAAGCATACGAATCGGGGAGCTAACATGTGTGATCTCCTACAGTACGTATGCAAGAACAATGCTAAGCATGATACACCTGCAAACAAACTCTACCAACTAACTACACGCATTTAGCACATGCTTAGAGATATAAGTTGCAGCATCAAAGGTTTGACCTTTATTAAACCAAAGGTACATGATTCGGCATAGAGGTCAAAGAAGCCAACGGGGCCATTGATGACGTGCTCAGCGGGAGACGAATGCAGCACCATCATCGCGGTGCCTGAGGGAGAAGAAGGTCGGGCCATCATTTCCATGCTTTACATCGAAGACATTGAATCCCCGCTTGGGTAAGCATGAAAATAGGTAGTACATAATCTAAATTGCTAGCAATAATTATGGTCATAACCCAATCAGTACCAACAAGCACCATTAGATCCATACCGATCAATCCACATCTAGTACATGCTTACAAATCTAAGCTACGACTAGGGTTTGAGGTTCTTAGAACTACTCGAACAACATCCAACACATAGGTTAGGAACAGAGGGAGAAGCCGACAGGACGTCGACGGTCACCTCTGCCGGCGAGTGGATGAGCTTGAAGGGGATAAATGGTGGATTTGGATTTGGCGGTGACTGTGTCGCGCCTAGATAGAGGGGCAAACTTTGATTGGCGGTAAACAAATTTTCCCGCCACAAATTCGCAGCAGCGCACGAGCTCACACCATCTTCATGGATGGCTCTGCGGGAACACCGCGTTGTTGGTTTTAGGTGAGAAGCGGGTGGCTCCGTGGAAAACAACTGATTCAGCAGTTTCTAGGGGCCATGGATACGATACATTGTAATCCTTGTGTGGGGCACAACACCGGGGGGGGGGGGGGGTGGCAATCCTCCAATCAGGCTCAAATCTACTCCCTTGAGTGTGCTTCAAAGGCGTTCGACCTAATAAACACACCATATGAAGTGTAGCTGGTGCATACATCATATGCATGAATTCGGGCTAAGGACACCAACCCGCACCATCCATGTTGTGGTTTAGAGGACTTGTGCTGATTGTATCTTCTGAGAATGCTTGCGACTAAATCTACATTGTGAAAGAGGTGAAAAGGGCACAATTCTCGATTGGGGGTATGAAAGCTCTAGCGTTGATGGCTTACATGATTTGTCTTTCAAAAAAATGTTGACATTTTATTGGTAATGTTCTGACGCAGGAAGTACTGTTAGCTATAAACAGTAAGAAAACCCTGAAGGGTGAAATGAAAAGATTATATAATTGATCCCTAAAGTGGAGACTCTGGAGAAGATCGCACAATATAGACCAATTGGTCTATGTAATGTGTTGTACAAAGTGATTTCTAAGATGATTGCAACAATGCTGAAAGTTTTACTTGATGAGGTAATATTGCAGGTCCAAAGTGCTTTTGTATCTGGTAGATAAACAGCTAGCAATATCATGTTAGCTTATGAGAGCATGCGTACAATCAAAAATAAGAAGATAGGGAAAAGAAGGATATTGTGCAGTAAAATTGGACATGCATAAAGCTTATGACTGAGTGGAATGGATTTTCCTAGAAAAAGATGCTTACTCGCCTAGGTTTCCAAAGTGAGTTTGTCGATCTTATAATGGAATGTGTTCGGTCTGTGAAATATAAAGTGAGGTATAATGATCATGAGACAAACGGGTTTACACCTATTAGAGGTCTCCGTCAAAGAGATCATCTATCAACTTATTTATTCTTAATTTGTGGAAAAAAGATTGTCTAGTGCTTTGGCACATAGAGAGGAGGTTCGTGGCATATAAGGTGTTTGGGTATGCAGTAATGCACCATGAGTGTCTCATTTATTATTTTATGATGATTATCCAATACTTATAAAGGTAAATTTTACTAATGCAACCTCATCGAGACAAGTTTTAAAGCAATATTGTGCAATTTCAGGATTAATGGTTAGTGAAGCTTAATGCAATATTTCCGTTAGCTCTAATGTGAGAGTTGAGGCAAAGACACAAGTTTGTGACCAATTAAATATCACGACTGAAGAAAATTTTGACAAATATTCGGGCCTTCCTTCAATGGTTGGTCTTGACTTAACTGAAAGTTCCATCTACCTGTTCAAGCGGGTAATTGAACAATTTAAGGGTTGAAAGGAGAATTTGTTATCTTTGGGAGGCAAAGAAATTTTGTTGAAAGCCATTATATACAATCCATCATTGTTTATGGTGTGTATGTTTTTATGATCCCCAAACAAATTTTTTTTACCAGCAAACCGTAGGGGACACCCCCACACAGTAATTTTATTACATATTAAAAACAAACAAACAAGTCTCCAAGACCATAATAATTACAAATAAGATTGAAAGAATCAACCCATCAAGAAATAAAGAAAAGAAGACAACTAGAGGATTAAGCTAGCGACATTGTCCAAGCTTTTAAGCAGTCTGCTTTGGATTTTTTAAGATGGTGTCATGTAGAATGAAGATCTCCCAAGAATTTGACTCTCCAGTAAGCAAAACTTGACCTTTTACCCTCAAAGTTAAAACATTCCTTTCTTTCCAGATATTCCATGTTGCATGTATGGTTATCTCTATGAAATTTGGGCCTTGCTTCTTAGTCATGAAAATATCACTCGTGAAGCTACCAGACTGCCACTATATCATACATAAATTCCAATGTTTTCTGGCAAAAGGACAATCAAGAAAATGATGATCTTTGTCCTATACGCAAGATAGCCTGCACATCACACGGTCTGGTCTAGTATCAAGATGCCAATGCCTTATGATCATCATGTCTCGAATATTCCCTTCCGTCGAAGACGAGGGGGGGAAGGGGGTTTCCGTGGCGGCGCTCCATGGGAGGTGATGTGGCGCCGGTGGAGGAAGCCGGGCGGCACGGCTACTTGGCCGGGGCCTGATGCCCTTCGTCGGTAGCCATGGTGGAGTGGGTGGAGTGGTGGCGGCCTCCGCCCCCGGCGTCAGTTGGGCGGTGGTACGTATGATCCGCGTCGCCGTCTTCTTCCCTGGTGATCCGGCAGGAGGGACTGCCGGTGTGGGGGCTGCTGGTCTTACTTTGTTTTGGTGGTAGTCCTCGGATTTCTCGCAATCGAAGATGAAGATCTTCCGGAGGTCAGTTTGCTTTGATCTGGCTGGAGAGATGAGTTTCGGAAAGCTCCACCGGTGAATGGAACAGTGCATTTTTTTGCCTGAAGTTTGCTGGATCGGGTCGTATTCGGTCGCGCGCACCCATGTTTTTATTCTGACCATTTGATTCCAGAGGGAGCGGCACGAAGCTCTATTCTGTGTTTGACAGCAGATGACTTTTTGGTCCATGATGAAATCAGAACAAGAAATATCATAAAGGCCGGATTGGTGGACTGGCTAGAGGAGGTTCGAATCTCCGTGATGCTGAGGGACTTGCTTGGCGTTCTGGGCTCCGCAGCAGTGGTATGCAAGTGGGGGAGGCAGCACAGGGGTAAAATTCAGAGTTTTACCTTTTAGGGTGAAAACCCAAGGTCTGGCTTTAACTGGTTGTGTCTGGCAATGACCTTGTTGAAGGCATTGTTTTGAGAGTGGGGACTATCTTCAGGATAAAAATCTAAGACCTTTGGTCGGGCGATGACGGCGCTGGTGCACTGTTCCTTTCTTGGAGGCGTCGCTTTTGGAGAGTCTGTATTTCAGGTGTTGTCACGGTGGTGGTTATATTGTTGTTGCTAGGTCTGGAATGCTGTAGCGGGACTTTTATTTCTTTTTTTTTAGTTGTGTGCATCCGTACTACCACTAGAGTGGGGTGTTGTTGTAGAAGCTGGGTGTAATTGGTATATTTTGATATTAATATATTTCTTTTATCGAAAAAATGTCTCGAATATTGAACCTATCCATTAAGAAAAAAGAATGTGGTGTTGAAATTCTGAAGCAACGCAACAATGCTCCACTGATTTTGTAACAGAGTGTGTAAACTGAATCTGGAGTTGAAACTCTTTTATAGAAACTAGCAAGGCTCGGGCACGGCGGCACGCCGCGCCAATCTTGTGGCTCCATTGTGAAAAACAGATAGATAAGAATTATATATTGATGAGATGCAAGGGATGAGGCTGAGTTTTACAATCTCTGTAATATGAGGTTTTACACGAATTACTTACAACTTACATTAGGATCTAACATAGTTATTTCAAGTGTTTCGTACAGACAGACACGGAAGGCGTGTGCATTTTGTTTACCTCAGAATTGATAAGAGATCATGCCTACAAACAGTATGACGATGTAGATGCTTACTATAGTCCAGCAGCCGCAAGTTCACCCCAAGTAATGACAACTTACTATTCCCTGGACAAATGAGATAATTTGTTTTGTACTGACAACAACAAATGGATATTTCAAATTTATCCTTCATAAGTCATTACTTCAACCAAAAATAGGAAGACCACACCTACATCAGAGGTATGTGAAAGATATAAGAACAGAACATGCATAGATATGATTGACAAATAACTGCCTACAGACAATTTTTTTTTGATACAACATGCAACAACAGCATTCATAATTGCCAACTGATGTTACTTTCCGGACTGGCACAGAGAGCATTACTGCATAACTCCCTTGTGCATCATTTGGCCTTCCATGCCTTGAGATATTGAGAAAAAAAATAGATCATCAATTATAACAAATAAAGTTTATTAACAGAAAAGGAGTTGATGCCCTTCTAACTCAAATGATTTTGGTCAGGCTCAGCATTTGCGAAACAAAAATAACAGAGTTTGTGTTTTACTGTACCAGTTTAACCTGCAAAGCAAACAATACTCTAAATAGTTGAGCCATCTAACAGTGATCTAAACATCAATGCTAAACAATGAGAAGCCTCCCAAGTGTTAGAATATGTGTTAGGTTTTACTGATAATCGTGACAATTAGCAGTTATCTTTCAGGTTTTCTAAGTTATGATGCTCTCCTGTAAATAACTTGGTTTCATAGTGTTGTTATGCGACATGAAGAAGGAAATTTATTGATTCGGTCAAGTACATATGCTACAGAGATGAATGCGGAAGTGAATTGTAGGTTTATTCCCCTGGTGATTACAAATCCCAAAATTTGAAGAAATCTGCACTGGGAGCTGAAAACGCATCATCAAGATACAAACTATCTTCCTTTTACATACCAAACACACACCAAAACGTGTTGTCATTGTATATTAGAGAAAGCACCATAATAAGTAATTAAACAGCTAGCTGCAAGACGGAAGCAGAAAACAAAAGATCGGTACCATTTGGACATCTATGAACAAACAAGGCATTAATAATTTCATTTAAGTAAGAAATTTCAGCTTTTGGAATATTCAGAAGGCTATTATGAAGCAATGCTTTAATAAATCCCACTTATCGGGATTTTATTTTTTTGGGTGTTTGATCCTACAACATACAATCGAGGATTCGGAGAAATAAGATCTCATGGAGGGAAGTAGTGAACCGGTGAGAGAAAGATGGTCATATCCGATCTTTTAATATGCTCACATCTACAAACTGGAACGCAAAGTAATTATCTGGTGGGTTTTTTTTAGAATGCACCAGTCTAGTGTTGTTGTTAGGCCGTACGAAACCGACGAATCAATGAGAAAGACCCCAATCAAACAGGAACAAATAAATCAATGAATACAGAAATAGCAAAGGGAGGAGATACCGGACGCAAGATGCATTTGACAATGGTTGTCCTGCGGAGACCCTGCCATGCCTTCTTTTCATAGTTTTGGTGCGCTGCTGACTTGAACAATCAACCAATGAGAAAAAAATATCCTATCATACCAAGGAATACAAAGAAAAGCTTGAATTTATCCTCCAATTTTCACATTAATGATAGTAGATAATATGAAAATGCAGCAATTTACATTTCAGCCAATGAAACGCCCCATGAGCAGTTTTTGGCTGCACATCATGTGCCAAAAGAAGTTTTACCTGACCTAAATAAGCCTAAGAACCATATACAGAATGGGTATACTAATTCTGTGGATGCCTGCACAATTTTTTAGTGATACTACATCTTTGTGCTGGCATGGCCATGGTTTTTGAGTCGCCGAGTCAAGCCAAGTCGCAGGGCTGCGGCTAGTGACTTGCTGACTTGACTCAGTGACTTCGCGTGATTAGTCGCCCAAGTCGCTATGGCAGTAAAAAGAGCAGTGCCCCACATAATTCTTTCCTTTGCATAGCCAATTGATGCCATGTGAAATCTGAGAAACAAATTTAGTAGTTTGGTTTTGGTGGTTAGACCTGCAGGCAAGACATCTGTTCACGTGAAAATTTATTCTCTAGAGCAAAGCAAAATCTTCAACAGCTATGATCGGTGCAGAACACATTAGTATGTCTTCAGCAGCTAAAAGAGGTCTATGACACAAAGCCGGTTATCTGAAACCAAATTTGCCTTGTATATGAAATCTGAGAAGCAAACGCATCCAAGAATAAGCAAATGATGATTCAGCTACAGATTTCCTTGACACTGAATCCAATCTTTTGGAATTATAGATAATATTTCTCAACCAAATCCAACAGGTTTTTTCCCAAGCTTTACGCATTATACCTTCACCTTATTTACGGTCCATGTAGGAATGCCTATCAATCCAGAGAATTTATACCTATGATTCAACACATCAGAAGATTACGTCATCAGCTGCCCAGTGTCCAGAGCAAAAAACTACAAACTAAAGGGGAGGTTAAGCATTATTGGATTAAAAAAATCTTGCTATCCTTACCATGGCTTTCTTTGCAGTTCTTTTTCTGTGTTGGATCTTGGCCTCGCGGTAGGTTTTGCTTATACCATCTCAAAATCGATCGCTTAGCTTCAATATCAAGGATCTAATTGGATATAAGTTTTATGAGTTATATAAGCATCCATAACACGAATTCCCCTCCAAAAATATGTATATGTATTTGCATATGCAACTTAGATTCAAATCTGAACCAGAGGTTAGAAATCTTACTTGCTCTATAGTAGAGTCTTGCCTGCAGACATCGTCCGATTCTGGGAAGAAGAGGAGAACAATGATTGCCACAGAGAAATCGCGAGGGGAGAGAGCCTGCAAGGGGGATTCATAGGGAGAGATAAGGTAGGTATCGGAGGAGAACCACAGTTGCAAAGCGTCGAAGCGCCGATGGCACTATTGCTCCTACCGCTGCCTGCCTCACCGGTGAGCACACGGTCATGTCGTCCACTCCGTCACGGCCGTGAACCCCACGCGACTCCTCTTCACCGACCTAGCACCATCTTCCGCTACCGCCTATTGTGGAGGCCAGACACGCCGGTAACCACTGCAGCTGCCGCTCGCCATGAAGTAATCGGTCGCCGGGGAGCCGAGGATGCGCCGGACACCGCACATCAGAGGAAGCTCTGGCCATCGGGAAGCCGAGGACGTGCCGGACGCCGCGCATCAGAGAAGATGCCGGCCGCTGCAGACACGCTGGCCGCCGCGCATCAGAGGACATCCGGCGGCCTAGGGGCCGAGGAGGCGCCGGCCTCCACGGACGCGCCGGCCACGGGGCATCAGACGCCGGCCGCTGGGGAGCCGAGGGGGCTTAGGCCGCAGCGGGGCCGGGGAGGCGCCGGCCTCCACGGACGCGTCGGCCGCCGGTGAGCCGAGGGGGCTCAGGCCGCAGCGGGGCCGAGGAGGCGCCGGCCGCCGCGCATCAATGGACGCGCCGGCAGCGGGGGAGCCGAGGAGGCGCCGGCCGCCGGGGAGCGGAGGGGGCGAAGCTGCTTCTCCGTGTGTGCACCCGTGTATCCTCGCCGTCGGACGCTGATGGGACTCGACGCGAGGCATGAGATTGGGCAAAGCGGTGAGACAGCCATGACTCAAAGCAGGAAGACAGACAAAAGAAATAACCGAGATGGACAGATGGTAGGCAGAAAACGCAACACGCCCGCACCGCTCTACGCCTCTACCACACAGCTGGGACCCACCATGTAAAACGATGGAAAGAAAGCAAACAGAGCATCATCCAGGAGAAAGAAATCGGTAGACCCACTCGAGCAGAATACACAGAAAGCCAGCACATGCAATTTAGAACAGATAGGATTCGCAAAATAACCCCAGAAGCCTACACGAAATAATACAAAAGCATAAAAACATACGTGTCAGCAGGAGAGATTGGTAGAAAGTAAATTCAAAAATTCAGTAAAAAAAATCGAAGCAGTTCCCGTATAGTATAGTACTTATAAGAAGTTCACTACTTTTTGCTGGGTTGCTTGTGGCCTCAGAGAGTTTGCTCCGGGGGTAATGGCTAATGGGGTTTAAATCTGATCGAGGTCGTGTGACAAAGAAACATCTGCCTCGGACAGTATAATAGCAGATCGGTCTCGGGAAGCACAGGATGAACGTGCAGCGTGTCTGGAAGATACCACACGTAGCTGGTTAGTGGTTAGCTCTATCGTCCTTTCACTCTTTCCAAAACGCCAGGTGATGTTTTTTCCTCCTTTTTCATCACGGGTGCATGGCTCTCACATGGCAAAAACGTTATGTTGCTCACGAGATCTATCGTTCCAGGAAACGTGTGAATTGCTCCCGTAGCATGGCAAGCAGGTGACCCTGCCAGTCGCTCCAGTCTTGAAGAATCTGATTAATATTCAGACTTTTTGAAGATGCCATATTCAGGCTCCGAATGCAAAGACAAGTTCAATGGCAACTTACTTATTTTTCTGCTGATTCAGAACGGTCACAAACGCTACACTGAGGTATGCAGTATTGCAGCTGGAGATCTCTACAAAAGACTTGTACCATCCCTTCGAGCTTTACAACAAAACGTCTCCACATTATTGCACCAGTTAAAAGGGTGCATCAAAATATACATCAGGGGGAGGTTCAGGAGACCCTGGGCGACTCGCCTGCGTGTGTGGCCTCGCAAGAGGGTTCCTCGCGAAGAGGAGAAGCACTCATGCGTCACCAAACATCCACCGGCGTGCTCCTGCTCCAGGAAGTAGGGACGTCAAGAGAGATGCATTCCTCGTGTCGCCACTTCATCCAAGTTTCACTTCATAGCACTTCCTGCACAGAAGACACTTTCCTGCACAGAAGACGTGTGTATGTTGCTGTAAAATAACAGGGAGTGCGAAGTGGCGATAGAGCGCAGACATGTTCCGGATAAATGGGAGACTCACCGTTGGATCTATCATCTGCGAAACTACCAGCGACGTGCTCGAAATAATCCCGCCTTGCGTCTGCGTTGAAAAAAAAAAGGGTAAAACCTAGGTTAACAGCATGTAGCTAAAAGTAAACTACAAACACGGCTTGTAAAAGTCTATGTGCAATACTTACCATGCTTCATACTTAAAGAAGGATCTTCCTTCTCTGTGTAGCCAACTACCTTTGCAGGATTTCCAACCGCCATGCTTTTAAACACAAGAAAAGTGTCAAGTCGCTGAATCAACATATAGCACATAACAATCATGCCGTAGGACGCGTCATGACTGCAGTGATAACTTAACATGCAGCAAGCAAGGAGGCAAATGCTAAGAAATTAAAAATTCAAAAATCTGCAGACAACTTAGTCATTAGGGTATGGAAAGGCATACTGAATTACAAGCTTTATGCTTCAGTGTGTGCATATAAAAGAAATGCACATATTCCTATATATGTTAACATACCACTAATGAACTTCTTAACTGCCAGAATATTTTAGATCTGTGTCAGGCTCACCAGGTTGCAAGGAAATATATTCAAAATGAGAAAGGAATTAAATTACCAAGTGGTGCATAAGAGCATATGATTCCACCAGCATTTTTGTTTTCAAATTGAACTTATTGATGAACATAATTAGGCTTCGATATGTCAAGCTAATTGAAGGGAAACTAGATGACCATGAAAAGACAATATCCCATAGCACAATCAATTCCCCTTTTGTACGAATGTGTCCATCCGGTAGCTCAATTAGTAAGAAAATATACATCATCCTAGACTGAACAACAGTATTCAGATCATGCATTCTTTTTATTTGTTCTCTTTCCAAGGAAATAGCATCGCAAATACGAAAAAAATATCATATGTTCATTGCTAGGTAGAAACCAAATTTGGCATTGCAGCATCATTATTTAAGAACATAAATTAACAGTCTAACTTCTTTCTAACCTGTGGGGAGGTACATCCTTTAAAACAAGGGAACCAGCTGCGATCATGGCACCTTCGCCTACGCTTATGTTGCCGAGGATGGTAGCACCAGCTCCAAGAAGCGCTCCCTGACCGATCTTGGGGTGCCTATCTCCATGTTCCTTGCCAGTACCTCCAAGCGTAACACCCTGTAGCAAAGGCCTGTTAAGGTGGTGAACTTCCATTCTTGCTATGGCTTTCCCTAATGAACAATTAGGAATCTTCTAAAATTACTTTTTACCAAAAAAAAAATAGCATAGGAACACACATATAGGGTAGCAAGGTCATACTTATGGTACTCCCTCCGATCCAAATTAATTGGCTCCACTTTGTCCAAATAGAAATGTATCTAGACATGTTTGTTGGCTAGATACATCTATATTTAGAAAAAGTTGAGTCATCTAATATGGACCAGAGGGAGTATATAATCATGTCAAAAGCTATTAGAATATTGAACGAAAACATGCAGTTAAGAAAGCACAAAACAAGCGCCCTTTTATGTTGTCCTACCTTTATTTCTATTATCTGGTACAGCAAAAATTGACATGTTCCTCGATCCTAGAAAATATTCAACTAATGCGAAAAGGATGATTTACAGTTGCAAAAAATAAATAAATAAAGAACCAAAAGAATAAAAAAGAGTATGTGCTAATGTGCATAGATAGTTAGATACTTCGTTATCTGAATCAGATCATCCATTTGTTTATTATTAAAAACAAATGAAATAAATATTCAACTACTGAGGAAATTTTGAAAATATATCAACCAAGATATTGGAACAGAGCTAACAGTCAAGCAAGAAGGAAAAGAAGTTAAATTGTGGACAGAATTACAAATTGTATCGAAAAGCAGTGCTTTATGTCAAACTTAGAAGAAGCAAAAACTGGGTTATGCACTGCACCTGCATTAATGAAACCCAATTGCCAATAACTGCAGTTTCACCAATGACTAGACCTGTTCCATGATCCAACAATATCCCCTCCCCAATTTTGGCAGCTGCAGATATACCAATAAAGAATGTTTAGAGAACAAAACTAAGTACCAAATCATACATAACAAAACAACGAAATTATGATGAAAAAATCACTTCTCAAAAGTCAAAAAACAAACAACCTTTTTTACTTTTTGAGCAATTCAGACCCCGCACCCTAAGCATCAGCTCAACATGAGGATGTTTATAAGAACTTCATATGTAAACTCATGAATAATACAATTACAGCCTCATATGCAAGGAAAACATGGGCAATGCTTTTATGCTCTCACAAAAGGTGAAAAGCACAATTTAAGGGCCTAATTTGCAGCCAAAAGTCGATCCGCAACAAAAAAAAAAACATGGGCAATAATTTTATGCTCTCACAAAAGGTGAAAAACACAATTTAAGGGTCTAATTTGCAACCACCAGTTTACTCCGTAGCAAAAAAACACGTATAATTAGTAGTTGTGTAATTAAGTTTGGGAGAGAGCACTGTGTATCTACAGAACTGTTTCCTGTGACTATGAATCTACACAAAGACCTAACCTTGGTACAAATTAAGATGTTTGCTAGAATTAACATAACATACATCTTTCCAGGCAGGAAAGCAACCAATCTATATGCACTCACTAGTAAACGCAACAAAACATATTTCAGAAAAGGTAATAAGATAGGCCAAACATCTGGGTGCATGCAAAAATCGTGTTAGCAGGACATACAAGACTTGATTTTGAACAGATATTATGACTCATCAATGATATACCTGGGTGTATATCCACTGCAAAAACCTGAAAGAAATGCGATACCGTATGTTACTCCACAGAGAAGGTATGCTTACACGAAAAAATCTGCATCTGAAGAATCAAGGTTCACCTCACTAATACGACTTTGCAGTGCCAACGCCAAAACCTTACGCCCTTGATTCCATAACACGTGTGCTATCCTATACGACTGCAAGGAATGGTAACCCTGAAGCAGTTTGCAAGCAACATGAGTCTTGTTGCCTTTTCCAGAAATGAATGATAGGGTAACAAGAATTCATGGTCATTTATGTCTGTAGAAGTATTAGATAATGTAGGACAGTAGGAGTACTGTCAAAACTGGAGTAAAGCTATAGTAAGTAAAAACAACAACAACTGAGCTCTCACTACCTAGATCACATGGCAACTGGTACTAAAATAGCACGCACATACCTTTAGGTATAATAGGGCCCAGCTATATTGTGCACATGAAGGATCTCTGCCTTTGAAGGCCTAAATTTGGACAGAGGTCATTAATGGAATGGTACAGAACAAACTAACATGCACACACAGAACATGATACCCCAACAAGAAAGAAGTGCACTCACCTGTGCATCAAGGCGAATGGAGCGCCGTATATCTACGTTGTTCATCATGACATCATTAAAGATGTCAATTAGCTGAGTCGCAAGCAATGTTGGGTCTTCAAGCCTGTTCGCAAGGACGAAGCTCAACGCTCGCTCCAGACAGTCATGAGATAATACGCTCGCATATAAGAAGCTACTTAAAATAGGCTCCTTCTCTGCCTGTAAAATGTGAATACTGCTGTCAGACATCAACGAAAACTAGGAGTAATGTGATATGAAGCTTAGCAATAATAAGGCGGTAACAGTACAAAAGTCAACAGTCCTAACCAAAGCACATGCACAAAGCTCAGATGTTGGATGTAAATCATGTTTAAGGTTGGTTGGGCATAAATGTTTCTGATCCAGAGTATTTTCGGTGTTCAGACACTTTTACACGACAATCAGATTTCAGAATCATGACATGTGAGTTGCCTGAAGAGTTTTTTTTCCACTCAGAGGTCACAACACACAAATGAACTCAAGGCAATCAGATTTCAGCATCTTGACATGTGAGTTGCCTGAAGAGTTTTTTTTCTCACTCAGAGGTCACAACACACAAACGAACCGAGGCTTTTAAGTTACATCACATAGTATCACTTAATTGGTCTGGCTAAACTGAACTATCCACTAGTATAGGACAATCAGACGCCTTTATGACACAATCAGATTTCAGCATCATCAGATGCGAGTTGCATGAATTTTTTTCCATTTCCAGAATATAGCTCTGGGAAGTCACAGCAATTGCCCTGAGGCTTGTAGCTCACATCACATAGTCCCAATTGATTGAACTTTCGCGTCCATAAATAACTCTGGCTAAACTGAACTATCTATCTAGTAGTATTACACAGTATCTATTTCAGGAGAACATTAACTATACTCGCTTAAACAATGAAAAAACATCAAGACCAATGGATCCTGTTGTGGAACTGGAAATTTTAGTGCTTCACTCAAACACTGGACGGGAAGCGGACATATTAGCTACCAAGAATTCAGTGGATACTGCTGCTGGACTGAAAAACTTGGCTCTTCACAAAGTCAGAGCAGACATATTATGTACTATCAAAATCCATCGCTAGTAAAAGCTAGCTGAAAAAGTGTGATAAAAAAAGAAACTAACTGAAGAGAAACCAAAATTCAGACGACTGAACCCAGAACAAAAAACGCAATTTTTCCACGCTCCAATCCGAGAAATTCGCCATCGGCGGCGTTGCGGCAAAAGGGACAGACGACAGGATTGAATCCAATCGGGCGGCGGGATGGGCTGAACGGTGGCACGGTGCTCACCTCGGACTTGGCCTCGGACTTGACGGCCTCCCATATGGGGTCCCCGGCGGCGGAGTCAGGCAGGCCGCGCGCGCGCGAGGTCCCCATGACGTAGATGGGGAACATGGTCTCGAGCCGGCGGCGCGCCCCCGCGCAGGAGCCGCACCAGCACTCGGCCCGCCCGTTGCCGTTGCCGTGGTCGTCCACCTTCTCGACCACCAGGCACCCGCACGACGCCATCGGCCCAAATAACACCGAGCGCCGAAGCTCCCGACGGCCGGCTCTAGGGTTCCGCCGCCGTCACGGCCGTCCGGCGCCGGCGCGGCGAGTGGTGGGGGGCGCGCGAGCGCGGAAAGGGAGGAATAAAAGGGAGAAAAGAGCGGTTGGGAGCGAACGCGAGGTTGGCGACGGCGTCGGTCTTTGGGATGCGTGCCCGGGCGGTGTGGCGCGGCGCGGCGGGGCGGCTTGGAAGCTTGCGCTTTTGGTGTCGCTGGCTGCCGTGCTCTGGCTCCACAGGATTTTTGCGGCGCGCAGGAGGAGGAGGATCAGACTTTGGATCGCGCCTCTCTCGGCATTGGGCACCTGCACCTGCTGCCGCTTTTGTAACGGGTGGATTGGATGGATACATGGGTGGGTGGAGGGGGTCCGGGACGTGTTCCATTCCATGCCAAAATTTGGCAAACCTTTCCAAAATAATATTGGCTAAAGATTTCTTGATGGGGTTAACCAAAAATGGCAAGGTTTGTGAAGGAAAAGGTAAGAGGAGTTGGCAAGATTTCATAGGCAACTAAAGTTTTGGAAACCAACTAAGAAAATACCAAATACAAAATAGGTTGCCAAAATTTTGGTGAGCCAAAATTGGGCACCAAGCAAACACGCCTAATGTGTGCGTGCGCCACGGGCCATGGGCATGGGTGTAGGCGCCTCGCGCGGCGCCCGTGGCCATCCGTGTAGGCGATCACATGTATATATGAAAATGGACCGATTTAACCTATTTTAAAAAATCAATCCAAATTGAACTAGTTTTGAAAAGAACCATAATTTGGATCTTTTGCACAACATCTGTCCACGCGACACCATGGTTTCATTGCGTGATGCCATGGGTAGGATGCGATGGTGTCATATCGGGATTCATTCGAACCAAGGCGGCCTACCCTATCAGGAGCGCCATGCAGAACCATGCCGACCATGCCATGCAATATAACCATGATATCTTGAAATTGCGATTCTTCTTGCTTAAAGAGAAAAATTAAAACCGATTCATTTTGTGGTGAAGCTGCCGAAAAGGGTAAAATTGCTTTATTTTGAGACAAGGGCCACGAAAATCCTCCCATGCCTCATGTGTCTCTCCCAAGGGCGACACCGGAGGCCCCTAACCTTAGCCCACTGTCGGCGCTCTCCACCCACCCTCCCCACCTCGTCGCCACCAGAGACAGTCACTTGGAATGCATGTTGGCTCGTTATGGACGGTGGTATCGGGGACTTCGCCGCTCCCCCGCGCGGAGCACTTTGGCATGTGAGGCGATGGCCTCGACGGGTGAGGCGACACTGGCTCGGCGGCTAGTGGTGCTCGTAGGTGCGGGATGACTTCGTGGCTGTGCGGGAATCGCAAAGTTGGTGGGGGCTGGTCTTGGCCGGGTGGTCCTTGTGGTCGTCGGGTTCAGATCCGAAGCGCTAGCCCCTTCCTCTCCCAAATACGTCCCACTCCACAAGGTCTACGTCTGGTGCTTCCGGCTCTTGACTGGCAGAGGTGTTGTTGATGGGATCGACGATCTAGAGAAATCCCAGACCAGGTGCCCGGTATCGATTTTCTCTCGATCGTCGATCCCAGACCAGGTGCCCGGTCTAGCTTACAATATAGGGCTGTCTAAAGATATGGTATGCCCGAATGAGTATGTGTATGACAATTGGATAAAATAAATGGATTTTAGGAAAGAACCAAGAAGTAAATCGGCAACTAAAAGCAGATCCAAAATAAAAGTACAAACAGATAAATCTTGTCTCATATTAAAATATTTCAGAGAAATAATTTTAACAACTCCAAATAAAATATTTGTTTTATTTGACCGCGTTGCAACAACCTTTGCTTTAGAAAAAAATCAGCCCGTAAAAAATCAGGATATTACAATTCTACCTCCCTTAAAAGGAATCTCCACCCCGAGATTCGGCCTAAGAGAAAATATATGACAACTCTTAACAGATGCATGTTCGCGTTGCCATGTCGCTTCCTCCTCGGTGTGGTCACTCCATTGGACTTTGCAGAGATTGCTCACATTCCTTCTGATTGTCCTTAACTGCTCAGTAAGAATATCCAACGGGTACATTTTGCATTTGGGGTGGTGCTTGAAATAACTTCATAGTAGACTCTATCTTACGGTCTGGTGGCGGACCTGGCAACTGCAAAAAAAAATATGGATTTTCCTTAACACATCTAATATATGCCACAACCAACTCTTAAGGCTTTCGGCAAGCTATCTAATGCGGTTTGGGTGCTTATTTGGGTTTGTAGTTTGTGGCGGCGCTTGGTCGAAAAATAAATCTGGGCAAGCCAAAAATATTTTCTTTTTAGAAAAAAACAATGGGGAGCAATGAAACTGGACAAAACCAATTGTGTTTTAGTGCTAATAGTTCAGGAGCTAGGTGAGAAATAGTAGGTTTGTCTCAACTAAGCTATTCCACCGTCTGTAGTCGCCATATCCAGTCTCTTCATTTCCGTATCAATATAAATATGATGCAATATAAGTATGATGCACTTCATCCTTCACAAAGCTTTCTTGGAAAAAACGGTCCACGGCCATGCTAACATTTTTGTCACCCTCCTTGCGGCCACAACACATAGTTGGTAGTGATGATATCACCGTTTGGAGCTAGGATTAACAAGTGGAAAATAAACTAACTCAAAATAAAATGCAATGAAACAAAACCATAGAAAATCTAAGATAAATATTCTTAAAATCACACACGGAAGGTTCAAGATACATACCACATGTATGAATTGGTATAGTCTGCTACTACACACAAAAGCAAATAAGAAAATAGCTAATCATTTGCTCACATGATATTAAATAAAGGGATCTCTCATGGTTCACTACACTATTCATCCAGGAAACCATACTACTCTGGACCTGCATAAGGTTGGGCAGGCGCTGGTACAAAGTGCAGTTCGTCGTGAGGCTCACCTGCTACTTCTTCTTCTAGACTTGCAGGAATCCTCTCTTCTGGATCCTCTTCTTCCTGTGACTGGCCGGCTTGTTCCTTCTCTGCTGGCGGTGGTGCTGGAAGAGCAAGTATTGGTGGTGCAATGGCTCGAGCTGTCAGGCGGCGCTTCTTCACACAAAGGCTCTTCTTTGTACGAGTAACCATTATACGTGGATGGTGTCCGACCCTCTGTCGTTGTGCACTAGGTGCAGGGTCTTGCAATAGTTCCTCTTGTCCTTCACCCATGAGAACGGTCGGTGCAGCGGCATTTTCCACGTGAGCGTCGATGATCGCGTCCTCCATAGCAGTCTCAACAGCCTGCTGTAATGTCCCAGGTTTAAAGACGATCGAGGGGTAGATTTTAGAAAGGGATGTGCATTGCATAGTAAATTCTGGGGAAATTTCGCGCTTTTAAACAAAAAACTGCATCGAAGGGGACAAGTTTCTCTCTCGACACCTTACAGGGTTAGGGTTTCGAGAGTGCGACAAACTTGCAACTCACCTAACTAAATTAGGGTTTTGAGAAGAGAGGAGAGTATTGCATTACAACTTAAGTTGCATGATTGAATTCAAACACAAGAACTTTTGAATTTCAAATTTAAACATCATATGAATATCTCATAATTCAAAATTGAGGTAATTCATTAAACAAATATGAATAATCAAGAATATAAACATTACATTTATTTAGTAAAGCTCATTAGGGAAACTTTGAGCTTTATTAATAATCACACAAGATACATTGTCTTTACAATATCCAGAATTGAAATATAAAATATTACAACACATTACAAGAATTGAATAAATAGAAAAATAGAAAATGAAAATTACAAAGATATTGTAAATGGCTAAACTAGATAAGAAAATCTTCATGATTTTCTTGGACATCACTTGATTGAACTTCTTGATCATTTCCTTAAACCTGCATAGTAAGACAACAAAGACAAGTAAATAGGGATTATGCCAAGTGGTAAAAACCACTTGGCAGGTTAGCAAATATGATCAAATTGAGAGGATAACTCAAACACTGCCGGGGTGTCAAGCCAAAGGACCAAGTCCCAACCTGTGAAGCACACAGGCAGCTCACAGGGATAGCTGCATGTCTCACAACACACACAGGCCAGGGGAGAGTCACCTAAGTGACATGGTTGTGCTGTCGACCAGAGATGCAAAGGCAGGTCATATAAATACTTTTCACAGCCAAAACCCTAGTCACTTGTTCAGTCATCGACAAAGCAGTGGTAAGTTCACCAAGAACACCAAGAACACTTAGAACAGAAGAACAACAAGTCACCAGAAACCATCCAGGGACAGTTTCACCAAGAACTGTCATGTGAGCAAGTACCAGATGGAGTAAAGCATCACAAGCTTGCAAGGAGGAGCAGGGCAAGCAAACCAAGCATCACAGAAGCAATCCTCTACACCAACACTTAATTCTAGGAGCTGGAGTGAGGTATACCACACAAGAGCCTGAGCAAGATCATATCTTGCTCATACTTAAGCATGCTTGCATCACAGGAGCAAGGGTAGAAAACCCTGGGTGTATCATCATTTGGTTACTAAACCAATTGGTGCCAGCAAGTACAACCAAGGCTAAAAGGAAAATAAACCAGGGAACACTGGTTGTGACAACATAGTGTCAAAACCAGAGAAATCCAGCATGGATTTACTCCTTGCAGCCATTCAGAATCACAAAGCACCTATTGACCTAGCTAAACCATCAGATTGACAGGCAACATGTGCCTATCCTAATTATCAACATCAAGGCTACTGGAAATTCACTAAGTAACTAGCCAGTGAGCATCTATCCATCACAAAAAGCCACCAAATAGGGGAGCCATCCCAGGGCAGCACATGAATACTGCCAGGATCACCTCAACCACTTAACCAATTCCAACAAAGAAGCCATGCACAGATATCATTACCCAGAAGGGTTCAAATGAAGCTAGGGTCCCCAATATATGATTGGCATCCCTCTAGCTTAACTAAATTCATTCATATGATCATCACTGCAGAGCAGTTCACATCATTTATCTACTTAATGAATCAAAGCTACACAGATAAATGAAACAGAGAAGTAAGCTATGCACCAGGCCATGCAGATGATCCAATGGATCATTGCAGATAGTAGCAGGGGCTTGAGCAAACACCAAGGAGTACAAACACAAGCCACTGTGTTACACTGACATCAGGAGAGCATCAGCTAGACACAAGAATGAAACAGCAGCCATTCACCAAGCAACTGTTGATCATAAGATCATCAGGACTTGACCAAGCATGCTAGAACCAAGCCTAACATCAACACTTTAACCATATAAATTAAATGGCCACAGAACAGGAACAATGGCATAGCAGACAATCAAATATATGACAAATAATTGTATGCAGTAACACATCATCAAGAGAGGGTATTGTCTAGACCAAAAGCATGCTCAAGGGAGCATGTCCATGAATTATAGCACACTGAAGAGCACCCAGGTGCACCGGTTCTTGCAAACTTGCAAGAGTTGCACACTGCAATTAAGCCAGAGCAGTATATATGAACACATTTGATGTCAGGTAAGCATAGAAACAAGAACAGAGGCACGGGGAAGAAATCTCGCAAGTAAAGCAAGCTTTCACAGGCATAGCTTAGCAATCTTGCAGTAGCACACGCATAAGCGCAGCAGCATAGCATAGCAGGAGCAGGCAAACATGGCGCTGCAGAAGAACACAGCAGCTCTTGCGCAGCAAGCACAAAGCACAGCAGCAGGTCTAGAGGAGGAAGAAAGTCAGCACAGGAGGGGAGCAGGACAGAGGCGCACTTACCCGAGTCGAGGAGAACAACACATGGCGGCCACGGCGGCACACGCCGGAGCGCGCGGCGAGCCAAGCAGCCATGGCACACCACCAGGCCAGGCACAACACCGCAAAGAGGGCGCCGGCAGCGCATCGCCATGAATCCTTGCGGCCAAGGTGCGAGTTGGGGCCGCATGGTGGCGTGGATGAAATCCAGATCGACGCGGACCACCGTGTCCGCCGTCGAAAGGCGGATCGATCCACCTGATCTCGCCGGGGCGGCCCGAGTTGGCCGGAGAAATTCGAGAAGCGGCGACGAGGAAATCTCCAGAGGCGAAGGGGATTAGGGTTAGGTCGAGCGGCGGGAGGAGTGAGCGACCGCTCGGGTCGGTTGGACCCGAGCTGGTCTAGCCAACCACCGGGCTCCACCGACAGGGCCCAGGGGCAATATAGACAGTTCACAATTTCATTTAAAACAAGAAAACTTGGAAATTTAATAGAAAATTGATAAGAGCTCTAAAAAAATAATTAAAAATATGAAAATCAATCAGCATAAAATTCTCTATCTAAATAAAATATCAAAGAGAATTTTTGAAGACAATTAAGAATAAGTCTTAATTTGAGGATTTAAATAACGATTTAAATCACACATATTATTTTCAACAATAAAAATAAGTCCATTAATGCAATTGGACTTTAAAAACACCTTGACAATATTTCAAGGTTGTATTTATCATAAATAGAGTATCTCCAAATCTATCTTAGTATTAACCTCTCATAAAATAACAACGACATCGGAAGGGGGAACAAACCCTAAAACTGAATCATGCATAATTGCTTCTTTAACCATTGCCCTTATCGGACAATGATGCTATTTTTCAGAGACAGAGGACAAGGGTCATCCACACCTTCGAACCGCAAAACTTTGCAGTATTCAGCAAGTTCATCACTTGCTCATGTCATTTGAGTATTTCTATCAAATTACTTGCAAAGTATTATGGTTATCACTATTGCATAAAACCAAAACCACTACTTTCATAACTATGAATATGACTATGTGGTGGGCAATGGAACCATGGATTGTGTTGATATGGTGGAGGTTCCATTGCACGGGTTTATATCCATCTAGGATTAAACAACAAATGTCGCCAGATTCTTGTGCCGTAATACCCGTGTTAACCATAAGATCCGGAGTGGGACGGAGTAGTCAAAGTGTTTCCACCTCTCGTTCATCAACGGATGCGCTTTACCGTAGACACTTGTATCCGTGGCAAGCGGTTGGGGAAGCCTTAAGTCCCCACGGCATAGTCCGTAGACACTTGTCGTCGAAGTGCAAGCGGTTGGTCAGGCCTTAAGTCCCCACGGTATTGCGGTCTATGATGGGTTGCAACTACGGCGAAGGAGTTTGGTTAACGAGTCCCAAACTGTTGTCGTGGTCGGGGTCCACCCGTGAGTGGGAATAATGGGACCGGCGAGGACCCAGGGTCGGGGCATGCAACAAAGGGTGGGTGTTCGAGGTAGCGGAGGAACATGATTGGCTAGACCTTATACCGGGCCTCACACCGAAGGAAGTGTGGACGGGAAAGCTGCCCGGTTGGCACCAAGGTTAAGATCTCTTATGGGTAAAGCAACACACCTCTCAGAGTGTAAAGAATCGTGACTGTCACTCCCTGTTCCGGATTGAGGAACTGCGAACGCGGCCGGAAAGGAGCTCCATGAAGTTCTAGTAAACCGGTGAAGGCTGACGGACCTAGCTCTTTGAAATAAAAGCAACCTCTTGAAGAAATGTTTACCAAAACCTGCATTGGTATTAGACTTTCTGGTCTAATATCGTAGTTAGTGCATTAAACACCTCTTATCTATAATGAACTTGTTGAGTACGCCGTACTCATACCACTCTTAAATCCCATGCTTAGATTGTCTGAATCGTGGAGGAGGACTACGACAACAATGAAGGAGCCGAGATCATCGGCTATGATGAACCTGACCTCTCAGAGGTGTTGAAGGAGTAGACTATCTCATAGTCTACGGATCCGGGGAGGCTTCCGGAGGAGAACAAGCCTAGGGATATCCGCTAGTAGTAGTAACCGAGCAGCCGAACTCTTAGTATTTCGCTGTCGATGAAATAAATGTTTAGTTTAATGAAACTCTGGTATTGTAAGTTAAGTTGGGTTCACCTCGAACCCAGGAGTATTCCTCTTAGGACCCAAGAGGAGCTCCAAGACGACATGTGTATGTTAATTGTAATAATATGTGAATGAGTTATGGACCCTGCTATGTTCTGTTGTACTACTCTGAGGGATGTAATATTTGCGGAATGGTACTTCGTGAATGTTATATCAACGACTGGCATACTACAACATGCAGTGGTATGCAGGGTCACCACAGTTGGTATCATTAATAGCAGCTCAGGTCGTGTTAGTTTCCACCAACCTTTCTTCCAGAGTCTCAATTCGGTCTTGGTAGTGATGGCAAAGGTGTCGGGCATCGTCCAACATACCGGTGACTGCAACTAGGTGACGCTCCAGTCCAAAATTGAGCGACGTCATGCGAACGAGAGTAGGATCATCTTCACTCTGGTACCTCATTTTCTGACGGATTACACCTCCGTCGTCTCGATAGGCAAAGTACCAGAAAGGTGTGTTGCGTAGCTCGTCCTGGTAGGTACCCACCATCCCATGTATCGCTCGGTAAACCACATGAATAGTGGCATCCACAAAGTCCTCCCATTCAGCAGTAAATGGGTGTCTTCTTGCTCATGCGTGACTTTCACGCAGTGCATGGTTCGGATACACCACCATGGGCGGATCCATCCTATAGCCAAGGGGGAGGGGGGCAGTTGCCCCCACTCAATTTTCTGAAACCTTGCAATATGTTAAGCTAAAGGCTGGTTTGCCCGCACTTAGAAATGATATTTGCATCACTTATCGTATGTTCACCCCTCTAAAAATTTATCCTAGGTCTGCCCCTGTACACCACCAAGGTAGCTCTAACAATCTCCTCATTCCATGGGGTATGGATGGTGTGTCCAAACACTTCTGGGTCACGGTCGTAACCTAACCTCGTCAACATGTCTCGAAACTTTTGTCCAAGGTGCCCAAACTCCTCAATCCGCCGCGTTAAAGGTACTGCCATCTACACTTATTTGAATAAGAGAAGAATGATCAGTAACAAAAAAAAAATTCAAATGCTAAATGAGAGAGACAAGTACAACAAAGAAACCTATTATTTTTGTCAACTAATTTTTTTATTAAAATACGAGTACTAAGGCTTTCCATTCTAACTAAGGCCACACGACTAGGTCAACCTGGCTCTGATACCACTACTGTGAGAACCGAAACTTAAATATCTGACCCTCCTGTGTTACTCGTCAATCCCAAGATCAATGTTGACGACACAGGGAAATGTGTATCATTACAGACATACAAAAATTTAATAATTACAAAGTTTGAATAGCCACATAATGTGACATTCATTACAATCAGAAAGCACAGCGATAAATAAAACACGAAGTACCTCCATCTCAGCCACAGACAGTTGATGTAGTCCACGAGGCCTCATTCTTCAGTGTCGTTGCAGTTTTCCTAGCCTTCCTTGTCTTCGTAGTACTGTGAATATCAACAAAAGTATTGCCATGAGTACATAGGGTACTCAACACACCCCATCGATGCAAGACCTAATATATCTACATGAGGCTTCAACGGAAGGTTGTATGGTTTTTTTTGCATAAAAGCCAATTTTATTTGCAATATATTTGAAAAACGCATTTTAGACGAAAACATGTTTTATAATGAGTGTAATATTTCTCATCAATGTGATTGACCTTGACATAGGATTCAGATTCTAGGGAAAGGAGGAAACGATAGAGGCAAAGAGGGAAATAGCAAAACAGGTTCTTGTACGTCATGAAAGATTCATGTGTCGTCCATGACCGTGAACATGGCTATTCGAATAGTTTTAACCAAAGGTTGTACACTTTGCCCGCACGACACAACCCCGTCTTGTTGCCCACCAATCGTCGCTGATTTAATACACACCAATTGGTGTACCGGCAGAGGGATTGTGACAATGTCTTTTAGCTAGATCCCCCAAAGATGTGACATGTCCACCGGGTCTAGCGCATGGTACTGAGAGTACGTCCCACAACCGGTCCCCTCATCTGTGCCGAAGGTTCTCCCGTAGGCAGCCACTTCATCTGCGGTACGGCAATATCAACACCTAAGGCTGACTAATTTAATTAATCAGGCCAGTGCCCATATAGCATGTGGTTGTACGGTTGTCACAATCTTCAAATCCAAGACTTATTAGGACCCTTAAACGTCGAACGACGGATCGCTCCCTCTTGTGAAGGGCAGCCAACTTGTGAACCCGCATTATTCTGGTTCATTTATCTTCAGAATTTCAGAAAAGAATAAAAGTTATCTCTGGAAGATAATCGATCTTCATTCTTTCCAAATTCCAAGTGAGACATCTGTCCTATTACTACTTCAAAAGAGATTTTCCTACGTAAGATAGATAAAAAATACAAAATTACAAATATCATTAAACTTCCATACATTTAAAAGGACCATTTACACTCACCAAACCAATCCAGTTTTCAGCTCATTGTACCGCAGGATGCTTGGCCCTTGTTAACATCCAAGTTTAAGTAAACGGATGTTATCTTTACCTCCATGACTCCATGCTAGTCTTTTCAACTCCAGTCTACACAAATGTGAAGTTCAAATGAAATGTTAGCACTATTACAGGTAGAATCATCTCATTTCATATATGTTGCTTAGCGTAAGTTTGAGACTTCAGTAGGTCAAGCTTCACTTTAACACACAATGGGTTTATTTATGGATCATGCTTTTCAAAACAATATGTGTAAGCTGGCTTTTACAGTGATACATACATGTACATAAGTAATTATTTTGGCATTTGTTCCACTCACAACATATGTACCCAATATTTTTTTTACTCAGTTCGTACTATGGTGACCGAATAAATCTAGTCATGACCAAACGATATAATACGAAAAAGCTCTACCTTATGCAAAATTTAGGAAGAAATACAAATAATCAAAATGCACAACAATGGGCACTGTCAGATAATTATAGACATCAGACTGTTCAGCGCATCATAGAACACCTTGTCAAAGCTGAATATGACATCTTCGTCCAGCTCATCCTAACCCAAAGTATTTTTCAACACATCAGGGGAAAAGGCTGTAATCAAACATGAGAAAACAAAAATAACATGCCAAAAAAATCTCGGGGATTTTCCATGAATAACATATGGGCTACAAATGGAATTACGGAGAAGGCATTTGTTCCTCTCTTTATGATCTAGTGTTTCCGTTCCTACTAATACCTACCAGCCTATTATGTAGCCCCAGAACTGCACCCGAACATGAACATTCATCTATGTTCCTGATATGACAGAGCTAAAGGTAGAAGAGTGTCCAAACCTTGAAAACAGAAAAGACTCGTGGTCCAATTTCTTGAAGCAAACTTTTCCACCGTCAGCCTTCCGCTCTTTGTCGATGAGTGGCCTGAATTGCACACACAACTGTGACATTAGAGCTTGACATCCAGTACGTTTCACACAACACTAATACATCTGTTCCTTGAGATAACAGTATGGTATACTTTCATGTCCAGCATTGCTTGACGACAGGTCTCCGTTTAAAGTTAAGACGACTGACCTAAAGAAAGTTTGGCAACTGGTGGTCAGACTGCAGGAAGTTGTGAGCCTGCTAGTGCGTGTGTCGTCAGAGTAGCAGCGTTCAGGTTGGCCTCGCTCCCCGGCGTGCAGGGCAGCGTCGCTTCCCCTGCGTGCAGAGCGGCCTAAAAGCCGTTGAGACTGTTGAGACTGCTATGGAGGACGCGATCATCGACTGCTATGGAGGACACATGTACAACTTCCAGCATTCAACATGTCGTCGGTAACGATCTCCTGCTTGACGCGCTCGTCGACGGGCTCGTCCTTCACCAAGCCGCTTGGTCCTGCCTCGCCGTCGTCGGTGAGGTCCACGAGCGGCTTGCCAAGCACGCCGCCCGCAGCCCTGGGTAGTCCTCGGGGTCGTCGCTGCTGGCGATGAGCCGTTGCTGCCGCTCGTACTCCGCCAGGCTCCTCCTTCACCTCCGGCTTCGAGATGAGGAGGGCGCCGCCGCGCCTCTCTTGCTGCCGCCGGCTGCCGCTGCCGCCACGCCTCGTGTTGACGGGCGTCGCCGCCCTCCTTCACCTCGCGTTTGGGGACGCCAGGCGCCGACGGTACGACGAGGACGGCGTCGATCGGGCCGGTCCCGAGGAAGAAGAGTTCGAGGAGGACGAGTATGTCGTCCTCCTCGGCTGCCATTGCGGTGGTCCTCCTCGAGGTGACGGTGGCGGTGACGACAGCATCTCCAACCTTGGAGCGCCGTTGTGGATGCCGCGGATGACGTTCTCGAGGGTGCGCCCCGGCGAACAGGGCGCGCCGTCCTTGTTCCAGCTGTTGGGTCCGCCGACGAGCCCGTGGGTGCTGTACATCTCGACGTCGTTTCGCCTTGAAGTACGTCTTCCACCGTCGTTGTTGTTGGCCGCCCGCGTCGGATCCAACCGCTCCTCGGCGGTGAGTTGAGCCCGGAGCCTTGATGCCGCCCCATTGCTCCGTGTGGCCGGCGGCGGCGGGACGACAATGCCGTTCACGGCCATCTTCCAGCCGCTTTGCCGCATGTCCGGCGGATCGATACGGCGCGGTATCACGCCTCGCACGTTAGGCCGCGCCGAAGCCGTTCGCCGCGGTGATCTTGCGGGAGAACGAGCTCGACATTTTTGGAGCGGCGAGGAGAAGATGGGGAGGGGCGGCGACGAAGGTTTGGGAGGTGAGAAATTGGGACGAACTGCAGGGCGTCTTAAACAGCGGCGGTGGTTGCACGCAATAACGCCGACGCGGACGCCACGCGCCATGCACGACGAGCGCCCTCGCCGCTTGGGAAAACAGGGACGCCATTAACGCCGCTGACCAAAGATAGGCGACGGGTTTTAGCCTTCCGAGCCGCGACTGCCGGGCCTGCTGCCGCCACACGCTTTTTGTTGTCCGGCATGCCCAATCGTGTGGGACAAGGCCCGACACCGACGGGCGCGCCGGATAAAATTGGGCTTTGGGGGACGCAGCTGGAACCATTATTTGATCCGACGCGTTCCAAATTACTTGGGAGACGTTTTGTGGGACGCGACCGGAGATGCTCTACGGGTTCGCTCTCCATCTCGAAAAAAAAATATGCCGATGGGACGTGGCCATGTGGGTGCGGGCAAAGGAGATTCGGGTTGCTGGTGGATGCGAGCGCTTTGCGCGATGCGGCGCATCGGTCGAAGGGTGCGGGGTGGTGATTGATTATGTCCCGACCAGTGTGGTTGTGCGTCCGTATTTCTAGGCCTGACATCGGCAGCGCAGAGGTTCTGCCTCACTCAACCGGTCCATTCAGGGCATCTCCAGCGGCGCCGCATTTTGACGGTCAAATTATCAGCGGCGTCTATTTGCGTCATCAGACGGACGCCAAAATGACCGCGAGGAGCGAAATTTCCTTTTGTGTCGGGGCCACCTCCAGCGGTCCGACGTATTTTAGACATCCCAGTGTTTTGTTTTCTTGCTCCTTTTTTTTCTTTGTTGTTGAATGAGCAAGTTTTAATCGCAAAATAATTAGTACTGAATGTCTTGCTCGAATCGAATAGATTAGCCATAAACAATTCACTGGATAAATTACTTCAATTGAAAATGTTCAAACATATTTAACATACAAATAAGAACAATTTAAAAACATATATAAACTAAAAACTAATTTTTGGCCTTCTTGTTAGAAGGCCCTGCCTCGTCGTCCAAACTCATGCGCCTTTTGCTTGTCACCTCCTCATCGGAAGAGGAACTGGAGGACGACGCGCCCGTCGAGGAGTTGGAACTGGAAGAAGTGTCGTCGTCGTCGTCAGTGAACGGACGACGACGACGACGACGCGCCGCCCGCGCCTGCGCTCTTGCCCGGGCCCTGGACTTCTTCCTTGCCGCCGCCTTCTCGTCCGCCGCCTCCTGCGCCTCCAGCCGGGCGAACTTGGCGTCGGAGTCCTCCTCCTCCTCCTCCTCGTCCTCGACGTCGCTGCCAGCGCCGCCTCCGTCCTCCTCCTCGCCGTCGCTGGCATTGCCTCCTCCGTCCTCCTCCTCCTCACTCGGCGTGGAGGCAGGGTCGTTGGGCGCGCCAATGTTGATGAGAAGAAGAAGAAGAAGACTTGAATTACCGCAGACGGGGTTATATTCTGCGGGGATTAACGGCGGCGCGTATAACGAAGAGGCCGGCGGTTGCTCTTCCGCGGCGGTTCGGCGCTCCATTCCGGCAGTTGGCGGGTTGATCGGCGCGGTTGCCACACCGGCGGTTGACATTCGCGCGCTTGCTCTGCTTAATTCGAGACCGATTCGAACCAGGGTCGCTGCCATGAGCGCCCGTGGGGAAGCGAGCGGACGCTAAGCGCGGCCGCGCAGCGTCCGTAGAAACGCAAACGTGATTTACGTCGCGTTTCCGTCGCTGCGGACACCCCGGACACGATGCATCGCCCCGTTAAAGCAGGGTGCAGACGCATTTCCAGTTCGCGCGAACGCAAACAGTTGTAAATCGTCCGTTTGCGTCGCGCCCGCTGGAGATGCCCTCACGCTCGAGTTTTGGTGTGGGCGCAGTGTGTCACCAGCCCCGATCAGTGGAGGACGCCTGATGGTGGTGTGCTGCGTGCTCACGGGTTAACCCTTGGAACTGAGTTGAGTGCACTAGTTTCGTGTACTTCCTCCGAACTCCGTCCTTCATATAAGTGTACATACAGGATTTTAAAAAAAAAATCAAGTGGATAAAAAATTACATTGGAAGACGCAAACTAAATCTTTTTTTAATTTTTTTTTACCTCCAATGTGTTAAACTCACGTAGAAAAATGAAGATAACATCTAACGGATATTATTGGGTTTGATTTCCGTGCGACGATAGAGAAGCAACTTTTACAATTTTAAAGTGCATTCAGAAAATGGAAGTACATTTTTTATGGACAAAATTTGAGACCAAACATCCGCTTACTTAAGGATGGAGGGAGTACTTCTCAAAATCGACACGTGACATGAGCAGGCAGGACCGCAAGAGTGACAAATGTGACTATGAAGCAAAAAAAAAAATCCTAACTGAATTAGTTTCAAATTCTAGCTTTATTTGGCCTTTTTAGAACCGCCAAACATTACGGTGTTTAATTTTGCGTTGAACCGTCAGGGTCACTCATGGTTCTAAACTCGTCCACCGTCCATTTTAGTGTGGACACCATGGACCTGGCATTGACTCTAACAGTTCTATGCCAAGTTAAATGGCAAAGTATTTGACGGTTCTCAATATTGTCAAATACAACTAACACACTGAAAAGGGTTTATTTCGGCTTTTATGGCTCTCGCCATATGTTGAGTTCTTGTACCTTTTTAACCCGTCAAACGGTTAATGAAAAGGGATTGCTTCCACTAAAAAAATACGGGGCTCGCCCTCGACAATCATATATATCCGGTCGAAGCTCGGTCTTCGCCAGCAACGAGATTAAACATCTTGTCTCTATGGTTGTGAGCCTAGACGGAGAGGTACGATCTAGAAAGTCTTGTGTGAGGTGAAATCCCTGCTCGACGGTGACAACAACGACACTTGAGGGTGGTTTACTTATTGGAGGCATTCTTATGGTGCTTATTATGTGATGGATATTATTGGATTTGATTTCCGTGCGATAAGAGAGAAACACCTTTTGTTATTTTAAAGTGCATTTGGAAAAATAGAAGCACACTCTTTTATGGACGAAGTTTGAGCCTAAACGTCCACTTACTTAAGGATGGGGGAAGTGAAAGTGCATGGAGCCCCATGTGTGATTTTGGTAATTAATGAAAATCCCTATGAACTAATGTTTGCATTGAGTTATATTTGTAGGTGTTCCATTGAAAAATATGCAACATTACGTGGCAGGTATAAGGTCGAACCTATTTGAATGATTGAACTTACAGATCTAGCAAACTTGCATTGGGATAATAAATATTTTATTGTCTCATCCCGATGACAAAATACACACTTTTTATTTCCTTGCCAATTGCGTCTAGCAAGGTTGTCCTTGGTTAGAATAACTCCTCTACGAAGATACCACGCGGAAACCTTAATCTTCAGCGCTATCTTCATTTTCCAAATCTTGTTAATATTAACGACTGACTCGATAGGTTGGATCAACGCTCTAGACACGAAATCCAGAGAGAATTTTCCATTCTCATTTCAGTTCCACCGCTCTTGCGCCAATTGGACAAAAGCCAAACACCGAAGTAATGCATTCCTAGATGCAAGCCTAGGCCCAAATCCATCAGGGTAGCTAAGGATATATCTTCCTTGCATATGAATGTAGTCCAAGTAGGGCAAACCACATGATAACCACTGAATTAAACCTAATAGTAGGTTCTTTAGTGAAAATCTTAAAGAAAACATTAAGAAGGCCAATTGGTATGTACGGCTGAATCCTTTTTGCTTTATGAACCTTTGAAAATAAAATTGCTAACAACGCATGAGATTGAATAGAAAAGTCAATCTAACGCCCAGTTAGCGAGCTCCTACTCGAAGAGGAACTCAAGTGGTACCAACAATCAAAGGCTCAATTTTAGAAGGAGATTCCAATATGACATACTTATGTAGTGTGGCAAATGGTAGGCACATGAAAAAAAAACTCATTCATTCTTTTGTACAGAGGAGGATAAGATCGAGGGACACGAGCAACTCCAATCTTATATAACGAACTATTATAGATGTTTGTTTGGGGATCCCGAGGAAAGTAACTTCTCGATGGATGAAGCCCTAGTTGATGACATTCTTCAAGTTTTCGATGAGAAAAAATCTCTCCTTACTGCTCCTCCTTATTCTTGAGGAGGAAGTTAAATGTATGATTTTTCAGATGGAACACAATAAAACACCAGATCCAGATGATTTTCCAGCGGAGTTCTATCATAATTTCTGGAAGAATCAAAACGGATTTAACAGAGTTTTTCAGTGCATTCCATGCCAGACAATTTGAGCTTTATCACCGACATTATATATGTGGCGGCCCGCATTGTGGAATGTATTTCACATCACTCTCTGAATCTTCCCCACTACCATGATTTTCTGAATTCTAATTGCCATATGTTAGTATAACAGATGTTGCACTTCGCCATCACGTCTTGGAGCTGCTGGCATTGAGTGATGATCATGTCTTGGGCATGCAGTTACTGGCATTTGTTGATGAACATGCACCAAAGATGAACCTGTTGCAGCTTCAGTATGATTGAGTTCTTTGAGAAAATGCACTTTGAGTCACTATCACATCACCTTCATCATTGTCAAGTAGCACCGGTCTTCTAATTCTTGCTATCTCCTGCTTTAGTGGGCTGCTAACAATTTGTGTGAGCACACGTGTGCCATCAAGTATGATAATATTTGTTACAGACTATGTAGGTTTAGTTGTAGTAATGATAACTTCAGGTTCTTCTCCATCACTCAAATCCCAGATTTCGTCCTCAAAATCACTCCCACGGCTAGTGTATTGACTATCTTCCTCCACATGGTACTTAATGTAGACATTAGCAACTCCACCAACACATATGTTATCAATCATCATGAAAAATACCAAACAATCCACAAGCGCTATTTCCCATGCATGTTGTGACAATCATTATATTGATTGCTTGAACCGTATGTGATCTTTCGCAAAGCCTTTCACCTCTTGCAGCGAAAGTTTATCCCTCTCCATCTCTGATATGGCACCATCTCCTCTCCTCCAACTTAGTCCAAATTTGGACCAATTCGGATGAACTCCCCTCTGTAGTGAAATCTCACCGTCAAAATCTCACTCGGGGTCCATGACTTCACTGGAATAAAAGAACAATGCACACGAATTTAAGACAACACTGCTATTGCACCAAAAATCCACCGTTTTCGTCACTAAAATCATCCCCAAATTATACTAGGTAAACCCTAACCCTACTGGCGCTACTATATACTAACTACGACTAATGGATGAGAAGAGTGTCCAGGACATTACCTTCATTTATGACGTGTTGTCTGATCGTTGTGGCCTCGACAATGGACCGCCCATCGCCATTGTTGTTGCTAGAGAAGGAGGGCTAAGGGATGCAAGGGTCGCGGAGAAGATGTGGTGGATTCGCGTGCCTCTCCCACGGAGTAGACAAGGTGGAATTGCGGCCAAACTGGCCATACTTTTGGACGCTAGCACGTCCACAACACCAAGAAAATCCCATCCACCCTCTGCCACATTGATAATCCTCGTTTGTTTGGCTAGCGTCGCAGGGTTCAATTTTGACCAGATTGGCAAATTCAAGGTACAAACGACATGAATTCAAAGTCCGTGAATCAAATCGCCAAAGCAATACTAGTTCAGGTTTTAAATAGACTTTTTCCATAAAACTACAATAATGACAACTCAACTTGATGCATGTTGTCATTGTCATTATATATATTTTTGGATAAAAGGCGCTTTATTACTTAAATTTTTTGAGCATTACACTAGGTCTCTGCATAACTAAGATGCACACAACCGTTTGATGTCTACGCACGCTTCTATTCCTGTAGACAGTGTTGGGCCTCCAAGAGCAGAGGTTTGTAGAACAGCAGCAAGTTTCCCTTAAGTGGATCACCCAAGGTTTATCGAACTCAGAGAGGTAGAGGTCATAGATATCCCGCTCAAGCAACCCTGCAATTAAGATACAAGAAGCCTCTTGTGTCCCCAACACACCTAATACACTTGTCAGATGTATAGGTGCACTAGTTCGGCGAAGAGATAGTGAAATACAAGTAATATGGATGATTATAAATAGTAATTGCAATCTGAAATAAAAATGGCAGCAAGCGAACATGCAACAGAACTTGTTGGAAACGGTGTTTCAATACTTAGAAACAAGGCCTAGGGATCTGATAACCCACAAGTATAGGGGATCGCAGCAGTCTTCGAGGGAAGTAAAACCCAAATTTATTGATTCGACACAAGCGGAGGTAAAGAATACTTATAGGCCTTAACAACTGAGTTGTCAATTCAGCTGCACTGAAAAGCACTAGTAACAGGTGATGTGAAAGTAGCAAGATATGAGAACAAAGTAATAGAAACACGAGCAGAATATGAGAACAATGGCACCAGAAAACAGTTGATACTACTTCCAATGTCATATGGGAACAAGTATATAATGATGAGAGATGGACCGGGGTTCCCAGCTATCTACAGTAGTGGCAACTCTCCAATAACAAGTGTTGGGTGAACAAATTACAGTTGGGCAATTGATAGGATTGAAATAGCATTAAGACAACATCAAGATCATTAATCATGTAGGCATGTTTTCCATATATAGTCATACGTGCTCGCAATGAGAAACTTGTACAACATCTTTTGTCCTACCAGCCTTGGCCGGCCTCTAGGGAATCTACTGGAAATTAAGGTACTCCTTTTAATAGAGCACCGGAGCAAAGCATTAACACTCCGTGAAAACATGTGATCCTCATATCTAAGCCTTTCCCTCCAGTTGTCCCAATTTCTATCACTTTGGGGCCTTTGGTTCCGGACATAGACATGTGCATACAATTTGTAGATACAATCTAAGCAATAAGTATAGAGCTTAAATCTAAGATCATGCCACTCGGGCCTAGTGACAAGCATTAAGCATAACAAGATTGCAGCAACAATAACTTCATAAACTTTGTAGATAGACAATCATAACGTAACAATCCATCGGATCCCGACAAACACAACACCGATTACATCAGATGAATCTCAATCATGTAAGGCAGCTCATGAGATCATTGTATTGAAGTACATGGGGGAGAGAATACCAACTAGCTACAGCTAGAACCCGTAGTCCATGGGGGAACTACTCACTGAGCATGATGGAGGCGATGGCGTTGATGGAGATGGCTTCCGGGCACTTCCCCGTCCCGGCAGCCGGAACAGACTCTGTCCCCCGAATTGAGTTTCGCGATGGTGGCGGCGCCCGGAGTCTTTCGGAGTTTCGTCAATTGGTATCGAGTTTTTAGGTCGAAAGGGCTTATATAGCGAAGAGGCGCATGAGGGGCGACAGGGTGGCCCCACACCGCCGGCCCGCCAAGTGGCCCGCGCGGACATGGTGGTTCTCCTCTCCACTCCCCTTCGGTTGGAGCCTCCGGGAAAAATAAGATCTTTGGCGTTGATTTCACCTCCGAGAATATTGCCCGAACAGCCTTTCTGGAACCAAAAACAGAGAAAACAGGGAACGCACGGTGGCATCTTGTTAATAGGTTAGTTCCGGAAAACGCATAAAATCATCATAAAGTGCAAGCAAAACATGTAAGTATTGTCATAAAACAAGCATGGAACATCAGAAATTATGGATACGTTGGAGACGTATCAAGCATCCCCAAGCTTAGTTCCTACTCGTCCTCGAGTAGGTAAACGATAAAAAGAATAATTTCTGTAGTGACATGCTACTTACATAACCTTGATCATACTATTAGAAAGCACATGAAATGAATGAAGTGACTCAAGGCAATGATCTATAGTTGCTAACAAATAGATAACATATAGCAAAACTTTTCATGAATAGTACTTTCAAGACAAGCATCAAAAGCCTTGCACAAGAGTTAACTCATAAAGCAATAGATTCAAAGTAAAGGCATCAAGCAACACAAAGGAAGATTTAAGTTTCAGCAGTTGCTTCAACTTTCAACATGCATATCTCATGGATAATTGTCAACATAAAGTAATATAATAAGTGCAAATAAGCAATTATGTAAGAATCAATGCACAGTTGACACAAGTGTTCGCTTCTAAGATGGAAGGAAGTAGGTAAACTGACTCAACATAAAGTAAAAGAATGGCCCTTCGCAGAGGGAAGCATTGATTAAATCATGTGCTAGAGCTTTTTAAGTTTTGAAATCATATAGAGAGCATAAAAGTAAAGTTTTGAGAGGTGTTTGTTGTTGTCAACGAATGGTAATGGGTACACCAACTACCTCATCAACCAGACTTTCAAGAGCGGCTCCCATGAACGACGTTATCTCTACCAGCAAGGTAGATCATCCCTCTTCTCTTTTGTTTACACATGTACTTTAGTTTTATTATTTATGGATGACACTCCTCCCAACCTTTGCTTACACAAGCCATGGCTAACCTCGGTGCCTTCCAACATTCACATACCATGAAGGAGTGTCTATTTGCAAAATTAAGTTGCTTACTGATGAATCAGAGCAAAACATGTGAAGAGAATTATTAATGAAGGTTAATTAATTGGGGCTGGGAACCCCATTGCCAGCTCTTTTTGCAAAATTATTGGATAAGCGGATGAAGCCACTAGTCCATTGGTGAGAGTCTGTCAAGAGTAAATGACAAGGTTGAAAGATAAAACACCACATACTTCCTCATGAGCTATAAAACATCAACACAAATTGAGAAGCATTTTGAAGGTTTAAAAGCATATGAAGTATTTACTTGGAATGGCAGGAAATACCACATAGTAGGTAGATATGGTGGACACTCATGGCATAGGTTTTGGCTCAAGGTTTTGGATGCACGAGAAGCATTCCCTCTCAGTACAAGGCTTTGGGATAGCAAGGTTGTTTGAAGCAAACACAAGTATGAACCTATACAGCAAAACTTACATAAGAACATATTGCAAGCATTATAATACTCTACACTGTCTTCCTTGTTGCTCAAACACTTTTACCAGAAAATATCTAGACCTTAAGAGAGACCAATCATGCAAACCAATTTCAACAAGCTCTACAGTAGTTCTCCACTAATAGGTTTAAACTACATGAAAAAAACTTAATCATGATCTACTTGAGAGCTCAAAACAATTGCCAAGTGTCAAATTATTCAAGACATGATGAGGCATTTTCTGTTTCCAACCAAATATCAATAAGTGCAATAGCTTCCAACTTTTATCATTGAACATTAAAAGTAAAACGAAGAACACAAGTGTTCATATGAAAAAGTGGAGCGTGTCTCTCTCCCAAACAAGGATTGCTAGGATCCGATCTTATTCAAACAAAAACAAAAACAAAAACAAACAGACGCTCCAAGCAAAGTACATAAGATGTGACCAAATAAAAATATAGTTTCAAGAGAAGAAACCTGATAATTTGTCGATGAAAAAGGGGATGCCTTGGGCATCCCCAAGCTTAGATGTTTGAGTCTTCTTGAAATATGCAGGGATGAACCACGGGGGCATCCCCAAGCTTAGACTCTTCACTCTTCTTGATCATAGTATATCATCCTCCTCTCTTGACCCTTGAAAACTTCCTCCACACCAAACTCGAAACAAACTCATTAGAGGGTTAGTGCATAATCAAAAACTCACATGTTCAGAGGTGACACAATCATTCTTAACACTTCTGGACATTGCTCAAAGCTACTGGAAGGTAATGGAACAAAGAAATTCACCCAACACAGCGAAAGAAGCAATGCGAAATAAAAGGCAGAATCTGTCAAAACTGAACAGTCCGTAAAGACGAATTTTAAGAGGCACCAGACTTGCTCAAATGAAAATGCTCAAATTGAATGAAAGTTGCGTACATATCTGAGGATCACTCACGTAAATTGGCATAATTTTCTGAGTTACCTACAGAGAATTAGGCCCAGATTCGTGACAGCAAGAAATCTGTTTCTGCGCAGTAATCCAAATCTAGTATGAACCTTACTATCAAAGACTTTACTTGGCACAACAATGCGATAAAAATAAGATAAGGAGGGGTTGCTACAGTAGTAACAATTTCCAAGAAACAAATATAAAATAGAGGTACTGTAGCAAAATAAACACATGGGTTATCTCCCAAGAAGTTCTTTCTTTATAGCCATTAAGATGGGCTCAGCAGTTTTAATGATGCACTCGCAAGAAATAAGAGTTGAAGCAAAAGAGAGTATCAAAAAGCAAATTCAAAACACATTTAAGTCTAACCCACTTCCTATGCATAGGAATCTTGTACACAAATAAATTCATGAAGAATAAAGTGACAAGCATAAGAAGATAAAACAAGAGTAACTTCAAAATTTTAAGCATATAGAGAGGTGTTTTAATACCATGCAAATTTCTACTACCATATTTTCCTCTCTCATAATAGTTTTCAGTAGCTTCATGAGCAAACTCAACAATATAACTATCACATAAAGCTTGCTTTTCATGATCCATAAACACATAATTTTTATCAAGCTCAAAAATAGTGCGATTAAAACTTTCAAACACACTTTTATCAATAATATAACAAGATGGTTGATCAATCTCAAGAGATATGGGACTCATAGATAATGTCAAGACTTCTCCAATCCCATTTTCATTAGTAGTACAATTAATATTATCAAGTAACATAGGACCATCATCAAGAGCTTTATCATAAACATTTGCTACGCAAAATTCTTTAGTACCATGCATTTCGACATCAGGCACAAACAAAGCATTATCATAAGATTTATCAAAGTAGCATGGATTATCATAAATAACAGTAGCATAATTATTCTCACAAGTTTTACTCATAGGGATATTTCAAGAGAATCCACAGGAACATAACATTCAACCTCTTTGGTAAGCATGGAGGACAATCAAATAGTGTAAGAGATAAAGAGTTACTCTCATTAGAAGGTTGGCATGGGTAGCTAATCCATTCTTCCTCCTTTTGTTCATCACTCTCCTCTTTTTCATCCAATGAGCTTTCAGGTTCATCAATTTCCTCCTCTTTTTCATCCAATGAGCTTTCAGGTTCATCAATTTCTTCTTCCACAGGTCCCTGCAAATTGTGAGTGCATTCTTGTGCATTAATGAGTCTCTCTTTATAATCAATGATATAAGGATTATCAGTAACTTTCATTGCAAAAATTAAGGATAGAAGAGACATAATCTTTAAGGTCCTTACAAACAACACAAGTTTCATAGTTTTTAGCAATGAAGGATTCTATCTCAGAGGCTCCCATAAATATGACAAATTGTTCTACCTCTTCAAACCCAAAATGAATATAGCTATTCCGATTATAGTTCTTAATTAAAAATTCCTCACTAAAGCCACATTAAAATTTAAGATGTTTAGTGTCCTGTTGAGAGCAACAGTTTATATCATGGCGTTTAAGCAACATTTTAGCAATTGTATTCAATTTTTCTATCACAGCACTCATCACTTTTCCCGCTCTTGATTCTCTATAATTATTATATAATTCAATAAGCTCCAAATAGGTTGTAGGTTCTCCCATAATAGCAGTTTTTAATTTTTAGATTTTTCAATTTTTTATGGATTTTTGGGTATATGAGGAAAAGTAAAACAAGACAAAAAGAAACCAGACAAAAGTAAACTAAGAAAAATAAAACAAGACAGAAAATAAACTAAGCACAAATAAACTAGGCAAAAGTAAACTAAGCAAAACAAAGTAAAACAAAATAAAAACAGAGAGAGAGGTAGAGTGTACTCCCAGGTGAACTTATGAGTAGAGCTATGCCTCCCCGGCAACGGCAGAAAACAGTCTTGATAACCCACAAGTATAGGGGATCGCACAGTCTTCGAGGAAGTAAAACCCAAATTTATTGATTCGACACAAGGGGAGGTAAAGAATACTTATAGGCCTTAACAACTGAGTTGTAAATTCAGCACTGAAAAGCACTAGTAACAGGGTGATGTGAAAGTAGCAGTGATATGAGAACAGTAGTAACAGTAATACAGCAGTAGCAGTAATATGAGAGCAATGGCACCAGAAAACAGTTGATACTACTTCCAATGTCATATGGGAACAAGTATATAATGATGAGAGATGGACCGGGGTTCCCAGCTATCTACACTAGTGGCAACTCTCCAATAACAAGTGTTGGGTGAACAAATTACAGTTGGGCAATTGATAGGATTGAAATAGCATTAAGACAACATCAAGATCATTAATCATGTAGGCATGTTTTCCATATATAGTCATACGTGCTCGCAATGAGAAACTTGTACAACATCTTTTTGTCCTACCAGCCGGTGGCAGCCGGGCCTCTAGGGAATCTACTGGAAATTAAGGTACTCCTTTTAATAGAGCAGAGCAAAGCATTAACACTCCGTGAAAACATGTGATCCTCATATCTAAGCCTTTCCCTCCAGTTGTCCCATCACTTTGGGGCCTTTGGTTCCAGACAGACATGTGCATACAATTTGTAGATACAATCTAAGCAATAAGTATAGAGCTTAAATCTAAGATCATGCCACTCGGCCCTAGTGACAAGCATTAAGCATAACAAGATTGCAGCAACAATAACTTCATAAACTTTGTAGATAGACAATCATAACGTAACAATCCATCGGATCCCGACAAACACAACACCGATTACATCAGATGAATCTCAATCATGTAAGGCAGCTCATGAGATCATTGTATTGAAGTACATGGGGAGAGAATACCAACTAGCTACAGCTAGAACCCGTAGTCCATGGGGGAACTACTCACGGAGCATGATGGAGGCGATGGCGTCGATGGAGATGGCTTCAGGGCACTGTCCGGCAGGGTGCCGGAACAGACTTTTGTCCTCCGAATTGGAGTTTCGCGATGGTGGCGGCGCCCTGAGTCTTTCCGAGTTTCGTCAATTGGTATCGAGTTTTTAGGTCGAAAGGGCTTATATAGGCAAAGAGGCGGCGCAGAGGGGCGACAGGGTGGCCCCACACCAGGCCGGCGGCCAAGGTGTGGCCCGCGTGGCCCACATGTGTGGTGCCCCTGGCTCTCCTCCGACTCCCCTTCGGTGTTCTGAGCCTCCGGAAAAATAAGATCTTTGGCGTTGATTTCGTCCAATCCGAGAATATTGCCGAACAGCCTTTCGGGAACCAAAAACAAAAATAGGAACTTGCACGGTGGCATCTTGTTAATAGGTTAGTCGGAAAACGCATAAAATCATCATAAAGTGCAAGCAAAACATGTAAGTATTGTCATAAAACAAGCATGGAACATCAGAAATTATGGATACGTTGGGGACGTATCAGGATCATACTTTCACTAGTGGACACTCTCAACAATGATCACATAATTAAATAAAATGCTACTCTCAAACACTCTCTTGTTGGATAACAAATACCATTCATTGTGTAGGGCTGCAAAAGCACACCAAACAAGTCACAACGTCATACAAGAGCACACCTCAAGCCAGAGTAAACAAGCTCCACAACATCCCGAGTTCATATTAAAGTAACCTCTAGAGTGCATAATAGACCGTTGCAATTTAGACCGAGTACTAACATAGCATACACACTCTAACAATAGCTATGAAAGGGGGAATAGATCACATCAATACTATCATAGTAATAGTTAGCTTCATAATCTACAAGAGATTACAATCATAACCTACGCCAAGTACTACATGATGCACACACTGTCAACTTTACATCATGGAGGAGGAATAAACTACTTTAATAACATCACTAGAGTAGCACATAGATTAATAGTGATACAAAGCTCATGATCACATAAAGATCACACCATGGGAGAGAGAGATGAACCACATAGCTACCGGTAGAGCCCTCAACCTCAGGGAGAACTACTCCTCCTCATCATGGGAGAGCAACTCGATGAAGATGGCGGTGGTGTCGATGGAGATCCGGGGGCAATTCCCGTCCCGGCGGCGTGCCGGAACAGAGACTTCTGTCCCCCGAAACTTGTCTTCGCGATGGCGGCGGCTACGGAACTCTTCGTGGAATATCACTGGATATTTTAGGGTTTTCGCGACGGGGAGAATATATAGGTGGAAGGGCGGCCTCGTAGGAGCCAGGGGTGGCCTCCCCACCTGGTGGCGCGCCGGGCTGGCCGCGCCCCTATGTGGTGGGCCCCCTGCTGGCTGCCTCCGACTCTCCTTCGATGTTCTGGAACCCTCCGTGGAAAATAGGGCCGTGGGCTTTTGTTTCGTCCAATTCGAGACATTTCGTGTAGGATTTCGAACCAAAACAGCAGAAAACAGAACTAGCGCTTCGCCATCTTGTTAATAGGTTAGTACCGAAAATGCATCAAAATGATGTAAAGTGTATATAAAACATGTGAGTATTGTCATAAAACTAGCATGGAACATAAGAAATTATAGATACGTTTGAGACGTATCAAGCATCCCCAAGCTTAGTTCCTACTCGCCCTCGAGTAGGTAAACGATAAAGAGAATAATTTCTGAAGTGACATGCTACCAACATAATCTTGATCAATACTATTGTAAATCATATGAGATGAATGAAGTGACTCAAAGCAATGGTAAAGATAATGACTAAACAACTGAATCATATAGCAAAAAAAATTCATGAATAGTACTTTCAAGACAAGCATCAATAAGTCTTGCATAAGAGTTAACTCATAAAGCAATAGATTCTTAATAGAAGGTTTTGAAGCAACACAAAGGAAGATTTAAGTTTCAGCAGTTGCTTTCAACTTTCAACATGTATATCTCATGGATAATTGTCAATGCAAAGTAATATGATGAATGCAAATAAGCAAGTATGTAAGAATCAATGCACACAATTGACACAAGTGTTTGCTTCTAAGATGGAAAGAAGTAGGTAAACTGACTCAACATAAAGTAAAAGAAAGACCCTTCGCAGAGGGAAGCAGGGATTACTCATGTGCTAGAGCTTTTATTTTGAAAACATGGAAACAATTTTGTCAACGGTAGTAATAATTCATATGTGTTATGCATAAAACCTCCTATAAGTTGCAAGCCTCATGCATCGAATACCAATAGTGCCCGCACCTTGTCCTAATTAGCTCGGACTTCCATGGATTATCATTGCATTACATATGTTTCAAACCAAGTGTCACAAAGGGGTACCTCTATGCCACTGTACAAAGGTCCAAGGAGATAGATCGTATTTGATTTCTCAATTTTGATAGATCTCAACTTGAGGACATCCATACCGGGACAACATAGAAAACAGATAATGGACTCCTCTTTTATGCTTAAGCATTCAACAACAGATAATATTCTCATAAGAGATTTGAGGATTAATGTCCAAGCTGCAACTTTCACCATGATACATGGCTTTGGTTGGCGGCCCAATGTTCTTCTCTAACAATATGCATACTCAAACCATTTAATCATGAGAAATCTCCCTTACTTCAGACAATACGAACATGCATAGCAACTCACATGATATTCAACAAAGTGTAAAAGTTGATGGCGTCCCCGAAACATGGTTACCGCTCAACAAGCAACTTATAAGAAATAAGATACATAAACGACATATTCTTTACCACAATAGTTTTTAGGCTACTTTCCCATGAGCTATGTATTGCAAAGACAAGGAATGAAATTTTTAAAGGTAGCACGCAACCAATTTACTTTGGAATGGCATAAAAATACCACATAGTAGGTAGTTATGGTGGACACAAATGGCATAAGTTTTGGCTCAAGGTTTTGGATGCACGAGAAGCATTCCCTATCAGTACAAGGCTTAGGCTAGCATGGTTGTTTGAAGCAAACACAAGTATAAACCGGTACGGCAAAACTTACATAAGAACATATTGCAAGCATTATAAGACTCTACACTTGTCCCTTGTTGCTCAAACACTTTTACCAGAAAATATCTAGACTTTAGAGAGACCAATAATGCAAACCAAATTTCAACAAGCTCTACAGCAGTTCTCCACTAATAGGTTTAAACTACATGATGCAAAAGTTTAAACATGATCTACTTGAGAGCTCAAAACAATTGCCAAGTATCAAATTATTCAAGACAATATACCAACTACCACATGAAGCATTTTCTTTCCAACCAAATATCAATGCGAGGGCTTTCGGCTTTCGCCATGAACATTAAAAGCGAAGAACACAAGTGTTCAATATGAAAAAGCGGAGCGTGTCTCTCTCCCACAAAATGAATGCTAGGATCCGATTTTATTCAAACACAAACAAAAATAAAAGCAACAGACGCTCCAAGTAAAGAACATAAGATGTGACGGAATAAAAATATAGTTACACTAGAGATGACCTGATAAGTTGTTGATGAAGAAGGGGATGCCTTGGGCATCCCCAAGCTTAGACGCTTGAGTCTTCTTGAAATATGCAGGGATGAACCACGGGGGCATCCCCAAGCTTAGACTTTTCACTCTTGATCATATCATATCATCCTCCTCTCTTGATCCTTGAAAACTTCCTTCACACCAAACTCAAAACAATCTCATTAGAGGGTTATTGCATAATCAAAAATTCACATGTTCAGCGAGGACACAATCATTCCCAACACTTCTGGACATTACCCAAGGCTACTGAAATTTAATGGAGCAAAGAAATCCACTCAAACACAGTAAAAGAGGCAATGCGAAATAAAAGGCAAAATCTGTCAAAACAGAAAATCCGTAAAGACGAATTTTTGAGGCACTTAACATGCTCAGATGGAAAAGCTCTAGTTGAATGAAAGTTGCGTACATAACTGAGGATCACGCATGAATGTTTTCAGCATTTTACGAGTTTCCTACAGAGAGATCAACTCAAATTCGTGACAGCTAGAAATCTGTTTCTACGCAGAAATCCAAATCTAGTATCAACTTTCTATCAAAGACTTTACTTGGCACAAAAATGAAATAAACATGATAAGGAGAGGTTGCTACATTAGTAACAACTTCCAAGACACAACAAAACAGTAGCAAAAATAAAAACATGGGTTATCTCCCAAGAAGTGCTTTCTTTATAGCCATTAAGATGGGCTCAGTAATTTTAATGATGCTCGCGCAAGAAATAAGAGTTGAAGCAAAAGAGAGCATCAAAAGCAAATAAGAAACACTTTTAAGTCTAACTCACTTCCTATGAAAAGGAATCTTGTAAATAAACAAGTCATGTAAGCATAATGCAACAAGCATAGAAAGGCACAAGCGCAACTTCAAGCTTCTCAACATAAAGAGGGGAAACTTAATATTATTAAGATGCATATAACCATGTTTCCCTCTCTCATAATAACTTTCAGTAGCATCATGAACAAACTCAACAATATAACTATCACATAAAGCATTCTTATTCACATGCATAAAAGTATCATTACTCTCCACATAAGCATAATCAATTTTATTAGTAATAGTGGGAGTAAAACTATCACAACCATCATTGTAGTTATCGTAAATTGCAGGCATGGTATAATCATAATAAACTTTATCCTCCATAGTAGGTGGCACCAAAATACCACTATCATTATAATCATCATAAATGGGAGGCAAAGTATCATCAAAGAAAATTTTCTCCTCAAAACTTGGGGGACTAAAAATATCACAACCAGCTTCCCCAAGCTTAAATTCTTCCATAGCATTAGCAATAATAGTATTCAAAGAGTTCATGCTAATAACATTGCTACAACTATTTTGCAAACAAAGTTCCATGGGTTTTTAATTCTCTCTTCAAACACATCATGTCCTAATTCAATATAAAGTTCATAAAGATCTCTAATTTTTTTGTTGTTTTCCATTAAGCCTAACTAGTGAAAATAAAAACAAGAAACAAAAAGATATAATTGCACGATCTAAAGGAGATACCTTCGAGTACTCACACCCGGCAATAGTGCTAGGAAATAGCTTAGTAGTCGGAGGATGTGAATACCTTTTACCTTACCTCCCTGGCAACGGCGCCAGAAAATAGCTTGATATCTACGCACACTTCTATTCTTGTAGACAGTGTTGGGCATCCAAGAGCAGAGGTTTGTAGAACAGCAGCAAGTTTTCCTTAAGTGGATCACCCAAGGTTTATCGAACTCAGGGAGGTAGAGGTCAGAGATATCCCTCTCAAGCAACCCTGCAATTAAGATACAAGAAGTCTCTTGTGTCCCCAACACACCTAATACACTTGTCGATGTATAGGTGCACTAGTTCGGCGAAGAGATAGTGAAATACAAGTAATATGGATGATTATAAATAGTAATTGCAATCTGAAATAAAAATGGCAGCAACCGAACATGCAACAGAACTTGTTGGAAACGGTGTTTCAATACTTAGAAACAAGGCCTAGGGATCATACTTTCACTAGTGGACACTCTCAAAAATGATCACATAATTAAATAAATAAATGCTACTCCCAAACACTCTCTTGTTGGATAACAAACACCATTCATTGTGTAGGGCTACAAGAGCACCCTCAAGCCGGAGTAAACAAGCTCCACAACATCATAAAGGAATCACACACGATGCGCACACTGTCACCGTCACACCGTGGAGAGTGAATCCGGAGTTCATATTAAAGTAACCTCTAGAGGCATAATAGACCGTTGCAATTTAGACCGAGTACTAACATAGCATACACACTGTCAACAATAGCTATGAAAGGGGGAATAGATCACATCAATACTATCATAGTAATAGTTAACTTCATAATCTACAAGAGATTACAATCATAACCTACGCCAAGTACTACATGATGCACACACTGTCAACTTTACATCATGGAGGAGGAATAGACTACTTTAATAACATCACTAGAGTAGCACATAGATTAATAGTGATACAAAGCTCATGATCACATAAAGATCACACCATGGGAGAGAGAGATGAACCACATAGCTACCGGTAGAGCCCTCAGCCTCAGGGGAGAACTACTCCCTCCTCATCATGGGAGACAGAACGCGATGAAGATGGTGGTGTCGATGGAGATGACTCCGGGGGCAATTCCCCGTCCCGGCGGCGTGCCGGAACAGAGACTTTTGTCCCCCGAAACTTGTCTTCGCGATGGCGGCGGCTACGGAACTCTTCGTGGAATATCACTGGATATTTTAGGGTTTTCGCGACGGGAGAATATATAGGCGGAAGGGCGGCCTCGGAGGAGCCAGGGGGTGGCCTCCCCACTGATGTCTACGCACGCTTCTATTCCTGTAGACAGTGTTGGGCCTCAAGAGCAGAAGTTTGTAGAACAGCAGCAAGTTTCCCTTAAGTGGATCACCCAAGGTTTATCGAACTCAGGGAGGAAGAGGTCAAAGATATCCCTCTCAAGCAACCCTGCAATCACAATACAAGAAGTCTCTTGTGTCCCCAACACACCTAATACACTTGTCAGATGTATGGGTGCACTAGTTCGGTGAAGAGATAGTAAAATGCAAGTGATATAGATAGTGGTAATATTGCAGGAAGTAAAGATGCAGTAAAACAGTAAACAAGCGATGCCAGAAAATAGCTTGCTGGCGTGGGAAGCAATTCTCTGTGGTGTAACTTATTCGGAAACAAGGCCTAGGGATCATACTTTCACTAGTGGACACTCTCAACATTGATCACATAACTGAATAAACAAATACTACTTTCTCACACTCTCTTGTTGGATGACAAACACCATTCATTGTGTAGGGCTACAAGAGCACCTCAATGCCGGAGTTAACAAGCTCCACAACATTCGATGTTCATATTTAAATAACCTTAGAGTGCATAATAGATCATTGCAATTTAGACCGAGAACTAACATAGCGCACACACTGTCACCATTACACTATGAAAGGGGGAATAGATCACATCAATACTATCATAGTAATAGTTAACTCCATAATCTACAAGAGATTACAATCATAACCTACGCCAAGTACTACATGATGCACACATTGTCACCATTACATCATGAAGGAGGAATAGACTACTTTAATAACATCACCAGAGTAGCACATAGATGATATTCAACTAGATCACAAAGCTCATGATCACATAAAGATCACATGGGAGAGAGATGAACCACATAGCTACGGTAGAGCCCTCAGCCCCGGGGAGAATTACTCCTCCTCATCATGGAGACAACGATGGCGATGAGATGGCGATGGAGATGCCTTCCGGGGCACTTCCCGTCCCGGCGGCGTGCCGGAACGAGACTTCGTCCCCCGAATCTTGCCACGATGGCGGGGCTCGGAACTTTTCTCGTATCGTGGCTTATTCCTCTAGGGTTTTCGGGAGTCCTTAAGTAGGCGGAAGGGCAGCCTCGGAGGGGCCCTCGGTGGGGCCACACAATGGGCGCGCCCACCCCTTGGTCGCGCCGCCCGGCGTGTGGGGCCCCGGCCCTCTGGTCTCTCTCCGTGTTCGGAAGCTTCGTGGAAAAATAAGATACGGGCGTTGATTTCGTCAATTCCGAGAATATTTCCTACTAGGATTTCGAAACCAAAAACATCAGAAAACGGAGCACTTCGGCATCTTGTCAATAGGTTAGTTCCGAAAATGCATAATAATGACATAAAGTGTGTATAAAACATGTGTATCATCATAAAAGTAGCATGGAACATAAGAAATTATAGATACGTTGGAGACGTATCAGCATCCCCAAGCTTAGTTCTGCTCGTCCGAGCGGGTAAACGATAACGGATAATTTCTGAAGTGACATGCTATCATAATCTTGATCAATACTATTGTAAAGCACATGAGATGAATGCAGCGATTCGAAGCAATGATGAAGACAATGAGTAAACAACTGAATCATATAGCAAAGACTTTTCATGAATAATACTTTCAAGACAAGCATCAATAAGACTTGCATAAGTTAACTCATAAGCAATAAATTCTTAGTAGAAAGCTTTGAAACAACACAAAGGAAGATATAAGTTTCAGCAGTTGCTTTCAACTTCAACATGTTTATCTCATGGATAATCGTCAACACAAAGTAATATAATAAGTGCAATAGGTAATCATGTAAGAATCAATGCACACAGTTTACACAAGTGTTTGCTTCTAAGATAGAAAGAAGTAGGTAAACTGACTCAACATAAAGTAAAAGAAAGGCCCTTCGCAGAGGGAAGCATGGATTACTATTTTTGTGCTAGAGCTTTTCATTTTGAAAACATAGAAACAATTTTGTCAACGGTAGTAATAAATCATATGTGTTATGTATAAGATATCCTATAAGTTGCAAGCCTCATGCATAGTATACCAATAGTGCTCGCACCTTGTCCTAATTAGCTTGGATTAACACGGATTATCATTGCATAACATATGTTTCAACCAAGTGTCACAAAGGGGTACCTCTATGCCTGTACAAAGGTCTAAGGAGAAAGCTCGCATTGGATTTCTCGCTTTTGATTATTCTCAACTTAGACATCCATACCGGGACAACATAGACAACAGATAATGGACCCCTCTTTAATGCATAAGCATTGATGAGGACATCCCTACTACACCACTACCTCCGTCATTGATAAATGAAGATGAACCTGCTGTGAAGCTCAAGTCCAATGAAGTTCGGATTGGACCAATTACAAGGGCTCGTGCGAAGCTACTTAAACAACAGGTGAACTTGTTTCTAAACGGTACTTTGATTGATGAGAACTTTATACTGCCTAAGTCCTATTACTTATGTATCATCAGGTATCAAGAGGAGACGAGCGTCGCACGAGGAGTAGAGGAGCAGCTGGACATGAAGACGGACGTCAAGATGGACGTGAAGCTGGACATGGAGCTGGACATGAAGATATCTCATGGTCGCGCGAGGGAGGAGCGGGAGGCATGCGCGAGAGGAGAAGACGACGTCCAGGCCGGTCCAGAACCCGGTCAGACCGGCCACCAGACCGGACCGCCCGGTTCCTGGCCCGGTCGACCGGTCGCCAACCGGCCGCCAACCGGATGAGATTTATCGTACCGGGCAAAAACCGGAAAGTTGCGAAGTTTCCGCCCGGCTGACCGGACGCCGGACCGGCCGACCCGGTCCCTGGCCCGGTTGACCGATTCCAGACCGGATTCGTCCAAGTCTGTCTCGACCGATCTATTCTGGGGGTTATTCTTATCTTTTCGACCAGAACTCGTCCCGGACACCTATATAAGTGCCCAGGACGCCCCAGTTGTAGACCACGTTTAAGATAAACCCTAGTTCTTAGTTGTTTGCTCTAGCAAACTATTGAATCCCATGATATTCCAAAATATCTACTTTCCCGAACACTTTTGCGTTGTTTTGCCTCTAATTTGTGTACTTTGATGCAACTAACACGACTAACGCTGTTTTCAGTTGTCGGTGTCTCATTTTTGTGCAGAAATCCAACTTTCAGAAAACCTCGGGATTTGCAGAAGGCCTTATTTTCCCAGGAAACTCACTGAGCCAGAAGGGCAAGTCGTGGAGGCCCGAGGGGCCCACACCAGGGCGGCGCGGCCCAGGAGGGGGCGCGCGGCCCCAGCGTGTGGCCCCTCGGCCGGCCTCCGACGCCCTCCTTCGGACTATTATCGCCTCGACCTAAAAACGCACGGTGAGAAGTCGAAGTCGCCGTAAACCCTCCGAACGCCGCCACATCGCGAAACTCCGTCTCGGGAGCCGAAGTCTCCGTTCCGGCACTCCGCCGGGACGGGGAATTGGAGGAGATCATCGCCGCCATCACCACCGACGCCTCTCCATCGACCAGCCATGTTTCCCCATCCATGTGTGAGTAATTCCCCCGCTGTAGGCTGAAGGGGATGGTAGGGATTGGATGAGATTGGTCATGTAATAGTGTAAGATTGTTAGGGCATAGTGCCTAGTGTCCGTAATTGGTACTTTGATGATATTGTTGCAACTTGTTATGCTTAATGCTTGTCACTAGGGCCCGAGTGCCATGATCTCAGATCTGAACATGTTATTATTTCATCATGATATTCATTGTTTATGGTCTTACCTGCAAGTTGTATACACATGTCGTGTCCGGAACCAATGGCCCCGAAGTGACAGAAATCGGGACAACCGGAGGGGATGGTAGTGATGTGAGGATCACATGTGTTCACGGAGTGTTAATGCTTTGCTCCGGTACTCTATTAAAAGGAGTGCCTTAATATCCAGATTCCCTTGAGGCCCGGCTGCCACTTGGTAGGACAAAAGATGTTGTGCAAGTTTCTCATTGCGAGCACGTACGACTATAATTGGAACACATGCCTATTGATTGCTTTGTACTTAGACACCGTTTTATTATTATCTGCAAATGCCCTACTTGATTGTTACATGAGTTTCTCTCATCCATGCAACGCCCGTTATCCGTCCCGTGCCTACGGATTTAATCCTGTCACTTATAATCACTACCTTCTCTCGTACTGCTGTTATTTCACTCATGCTATCGCTATAAAACTGTTACTGATAAACTCTTGCGAGCAAGTCTGCTTCAGTGTGCACTGAATTGACAACTCATCGTTAAGGCTTTCAAGTATCCTTTGTCTCCCCTTGTGTCAAAAAATAAATTGGGTTTTACTACCCGCGAAGACTGCTGCGATCCCCTATACTTTTGGGTCATCAAGATCAACAACGCCGTTGCCGGGGAGCATAGCTTTATTTGGAAGTTCACTTGGATTGATATTGTTCGCAAATTCTCCATCATGGGTAAAACTCGCGATCCTAAAGTCGCCATATTACCATCCACTACAAGAAAAGGTACAACTCTGAGTACCTCGCTGCTCTTGATTCACCATCTGTGATTGATAAACTTGTTTCACCGCCACATGCTTCACATGCTGGTACTTCTGCTGAATCTGAAAACTCTCATAATATTGATAATATTTCTGCTGTGCTTGATGATAGTGGTTCATTGGGATCTTTTCTAGATGCTACAATTGCTAGGTCTAGACAAATTGAAAATGCTGAAACTCCTGATGCTACTACACCTGTTAATTCACCTGAACTTGATTATTCTAGTGATGATCCTGATGAAGATTATGTGGAGCTTAATGATGATCTTATTAATAGATGCAATGCTACTGCTGATGCAAGTAAAATTAAAAAGTTTCTCACACAATATACTGTTAGACATAAGTTATCTCCTGATCCTAAATTTGCCACATCTCCTATATGCATTAAGGATAAATATTATGATTTTTCTCTTGATCTATCTCATATAGCTATTGTAGAGAAAGCACCCTTTTGTGGTACTGAAAAAGAAAGTGCTGTAGAACACATGATTGAACTTTCTTCTATGAGTAGTTTGTTTTCTGATGATATCAAGATGCGTACTTACTTTGTCGTTAAAAATTTTCCTTTCTCATTAAAGGATGATGCTAAAACTTGGTATAATAATTTGCCTCCTGGTTCTATTAAAAATCCAACTGATTTGCGTGATGTTTTCTTTCGAAAATACTTTCCTGCTAGTGCTCAACATATTGCTTTACAGAGAATTTATAGATTTGACCAGGGAGATGAAGAGAAATTGCCTGAGGCTTGGGCAAGATTTTGTTCTCTTATCAGAGCTCGACCTGGACATGATTTAGAAAAGAATGATCTACTTGATATATTTTATAGTGGACTAACCATTGAGTCTAGAGCATATTTGGATAGTTGTGCTGGTTGTGTTTTCAGGAAAAGAACTCCAGACGAAGCTGAAGAATTATTGGCTAAAATAGGCCGGAATCATGATGATTGGACTACGCCTGAACCAACTCCAACGCCAATATTGAAGAAGAGGGGTTTAATTAAATTGAATGATGAAGATATGAGGGAAGCCAAGAAGTCTCTCAAGGAGAAAGGTATTAAATCTGAAGATGTGAAGAATCTACCTCCCATAGAAGATATATGTGAGATAATTCCCCCTTCATCCATGATTGAGGTAAATTCCCTTCAACGCTTTACTAGGGAAGATATTCCGTATTCAAAACCTCCTGCGCAATGCTTAGATGAGTTTGATAATTATATTGTTAAGCAAGAAAATTTTAATATGAGAGTAGAGAATCATCTAATGGAAAATTCTCAAGCTATTAGCAATTTGCATGATATTGTGGAGAGAACCTCCAATGATGTTAAGATGCTTGTTAAACATTTTCAAATGGTTCAAACTCAAATTGATCAACTCACTAAAGTGCAAAATGACTTATTACAAAATAATTCTAAAGAGAAACATGCTTATGAAGTAACAACTAGAGGTGGTGTCTCTACCCAGGATCCTCTATATCCTGAAGGGCATCCCAAAAGAATTGAACAAGATTCTCAACGCATTGAACCTAGAGCTCCTTCTAAGAAAAAGAAGAAGAAACATAAAAATGTTGTAGAATCCTCTGAACCTGTTAATGATCCTAATAGTATTTCTATTTCCGATGAAACTGAAAGTGGTAATGAACATGATAATAATAATGGTAATGATAAGAATGATGTTTCTGATAAAGAAGAAGTTGAAGATGAACCTGAAAAGCAAGATAAAAATAAAAAGTATACTAAAGAAGATTTTATTGCTAAGAAACATGGTAATGAAAGAGAACCTTGGGTGCAAAAGCAAATGCCTTTTCCCGCTAAGAAACTAAAATCAAAGGAAGAAGAACACTATAATAAATTTTGTGATTGGATGAAACCTTTATTCTTGCAAATCCCTTTGACTGATGCTATTAAATTACCTCCTTATTCAAAGTATATGAAAGATATTGTTACTAACAAAAGGAAAATCCCCAATGAGGAAATTTCCACTATGCTTGCTAATTACTCTTTCAATGGCAAAGTTCCAAAGAAGTTGGGCGACCCAGGTATACCTACTATTCCTTGTTCTATTAAGAATAATTATGTTAAAACTGCTCTATGTGACTTGGGAGCCGGTGTTAGTGTTATGCCTTTTTCTCTTTATAAGAGACTTTACTTAGATAAGTTGATACCTACTGATATATCTTTGCAAATGGCTGATAAATCTACTGCTATTCCTGTTGGTATATGTGAGGATGTTCCTGTTCAAGTTACTAATAACTGCTTGATATTAACTGATTTTGTTGTGTTGGAAATGCCTGAAGATGATAATATGTCTATTATTCTTGGGAGACCTTTTCTTAACACCGCAGGGGCTGTTATTGATTGCAATAAAGGAAAGGTTACTTTCAATGTTGATGATAGGGAGCACACCGTCTATTTTCCCAAGAGAATTGAAAAAGCATGTGGAGTTAATACAATTTCTAATGTGAGAACTATCAAAGTGGGAACTATTGATTGTCCTATATATGAGCCTAAAGAAGAATATCAAACTCTTGTGATTGGATCCATATCAATACAATTCAAGGTAACATGATTGATTTGAGGTTTATTTCTTCTTATGCTATGTAAAATTTATTTGGTGGCAAGACTTGATCAACCTTGTTAACAAATACTTTTTATATGCATAGAGGAGGTAAACAACATTTCTTTCTTCCTCCACTTGCTCTAGTTGCTGTAGCACTTTTATTTTGCAAAGTTCCTTAGTTAATTAGAGATTTCAAAAAATTTCCTGGCCAGTAATAATAAACTTAATACCCAGAAATGTGCATTTTTCAAAGTTTTCAAAAATTCACAAAAATTATACCGTTGGTCCTATTTTTCGACGAGGCACCTGGGAGCACTGGGATGACCAGTGGGGCACCCCAGGGTGGCACCCCACAGCCGGCGGGCCAAAGGGGGGCGCGCCACCCTGTGTGTGGGTCCCCCTTTGCCCCACTTCAGCATCTCTTCCTCCCACACTCTTCTCTCTCCCGAAAAAATCGACACCAGGTTCCTCTCACTCGTGTTTTTGCTCAAGAACTCCAGATTTCTCGATCTCTTTGCTCAGCCCAGATTTCTGTCTGAAATTTGGCACATTTGCTCTTCGGTATGTGACTCCTTCGATTATCCAAGTAGAATTTTGTTTGGTGGAGTATATCTTGCATATTTTGCTGCTGTAGGTAACATGTTTAGTGAGCTTGCATGCTTGTTCTAAGTGGTAGAAACTAGTTTTGATGCATGATTAGTACTCTAGCAAGTTCCTATGGTAGTTTTCTCAATTATATGTCACCAAATCAAGTTTTATATTGTTTGTTGAAAAATTTCAGAAAATGGAAGGGAGTAGGCACCAACTTAACCAACAAGAATTGGAGGTGCAACAGGTCATGAGAGTTCACCGCGAAGAAGGAGTATACCCCGCTTACTACCCGTGCGTGGATTTTATGAGAAGTGCAGGAATCTTGCAAGATGTTCAAAGTCTAATCTCTCGTGCAGGGTTGGATGATTTTGTTGATGGTGAACCATGCCAATATGCAAAACTGACTATGTCAGTAGTGCAGGATTTTAAATTCAATTGGTCACGATCTAACCCCATGGTTCAATACAAAATTTATAATAAAACTGTCAACTTGCCATTCAATGATTTTTGTGCAGCAATCAGAGTGCCGCAATGGGGATCATGCGAGAAGATAAAGGGATCGCCGCAAGAGTTCTTGGACCTCTTCAAGATGATTTGTCATGGAAGAAGCTTCTCAGAGGATGGTGGTAAAATCAGTAGCATTCATTTCCCAGCTATTCGTTACTTTGCTTATTTCATTACCAAGTGCGTTCTAGCAAGAAAGAATGGAAGTAAAATATCTATCCAGGATCTAGCCTTTCTAGCTGCTGCATTACAAGGTAATAGGACTTATAACTTGGGTGCTTTGATAGCCAACAGACTTGCTACTAACCGTGAGAAGGGAGGAATTTGTGGAGGTCTCATCGCCTCTCGTTTATTAGCTATGCATAATGTAGAACCTCACCATCTTGATATTCAGCTCCCCTAGAGAAACTTGACATAGTCTCCATGATTAAGCATGAATTTGTTTCTGATTCGTCTAATTTGAGCAACCTGTCTTATAGAATAACAATTTACAAGAAATCTTGGACAATAACTAAGAAAGTTGAAAAATTAGTAGGATTGCCTGCACCTTCTCTGTTTAACCTTGGTTCCAGGGAGGATTGGTCAGTCACGGAAAGTGCAGTTAATACATACATAGAGGGAGGAAGCCATCGTGCAAGAGGCAACACGGAGGAGGCCGAGGAACACCTCGATTCGTCATCCGATGCAGCAGCTCTTCGCATCCACAAGCTGGGTATGAGGACCCCCACGTTTTTCTTCTGCATCGGTACCTTATTATGACTACTCCATGTATGATCCACCGGCGTGGAACCCAGACGCTATAATGTGAACTCCACTTAGGCCAAAAGCCTAAGCTTGGGGAGGTATACGGCATCACTCATTCTTTGCATATTATGGTTGCTGGATACTTGTACATACTTGTTTAGTCTCTTTGAGTGGTTTTCTAATGAGAGGGAGATGATATTTGGGGAAGTGCTGCCTGAAAACAGATTCTGGACTGTTACTAGAAAAATTCGTGCGCACAGCCGTAGCGTTATTTTGAGCTGCCAATTTTTGCATGTTCCCCAGTTGTTATCTAACTTTCATTAGTTGAACACTTTCGAGCTGAGCAACGGAAGATTTTTGTAAAAATCGATTTCTGTACTGCTGTCAGGTTTTGGCAGATTTTCCATGCTTTTCTGTGTTTCTTTTAGTTTTCATTTTCTTGTTCTTGCTTTGTTTCTTTCCTAAAACACAAAAAGACCAAAATATTTCTGTTGTTTCTCTTCATCATTTGTTTATCTTGGTTTCTTGCATTTGTTTCGCTTATTTGCTATTGCTAGTTTGCTATAAGAAAACCCAAAAAGATTTTGCTTTGTTCGCTTGTTTCTTTTTATTCTTGTTCTCAAATTCGAAAACACCAAAAATATTTGCTGTTCTTCTTTGGTTTGTAAAGTTCATATGAGTTCAATGGTCTTCGGTATGGAGCGTGGTTTTCATTTCATATTATCCAAGCTACACAAGTGAAAAGGCAATAATGACGATCTACGACAATCTGATTGTGGTGAGAGGCTGGTATGAACTCTATTTGTTTTCATTTTTGTACATATACTCATCCATGTGAGCATGCTTAGTTGGTTCATGTGAGGTATATGTCATTTAAGAAAGTCTAGTAGTTCATGATCTCTCATGTTAAGCTCCAATTTATTAATATGAGTAGCATGTCATGGATGTTTGCTTGCATTGTTTTATTCATAGATAGGTATGATATTGTGGTATCCTCCTCTGAATAATTCGTTTGAATTAACTTGGCACATGCTCACGCATGCATATGACTGAACAAAAGTCAATTAAGCCTCGATGATTTACATTGCTTCAGAGTTCTTGTATCACTTTTATGCCTCCGTTAATTTATTTTGCCGCAAGCATGATTATGACAGTTACTGCTCTCTTGATTTGTCGCTCCCTAGTCTTTTGCTAGCCTTCACTTGTACTGGGCGGTAAGGGCTGCTCGTGCTTCCAAACATATGAAAACCAAGTTATTCCAGAGAGTGTCCACCATAAATACCTATGCATGGCATTTCAAACCATTCCAAGTAAATTTCTTGCGTTACCTTTAAACCTTCAAAAATGCTTCTCAATTTGTGTTAATGTTTCTTAGCTCATGAGGAAGTATGTGGTGTTTTATCTCTCAACCTTGTCATTTACTCTGGACGGACTTCATATGGGACTAGTGGCACATCCGCTTATCCAATAATTTTGCAATAGCCAGCAATGGGGTTCCCAGCCCCGATTAATCAACTTCCACTAATAATTCTCTTCTTCACATGTTTTGCTCTCGATTCATCAGTTAAGCAACTTAATTTTGCAAATAGACACTCCTCCATGGTATGTGATTGATGGAAGGCACCTGAGGATTCGGTTAGCCATGGCTTGTGTAAGCAAAGGTTGGGGGAGTGTCACCCATAATAAAACTAAAATACGTGTGTAAACAAAAGAGAAGAGGGATGATCTACCTTGCTGGTAGAGATAATGTCCTTCATGGGAGCCGCTCTTGAAAGTCCGGTTGGCGAGTAGTTGGTGTACCCATTACCATTCGTTGACAACAACAAACACCTCTCAAAATAATTTTACTCCCGCTTACAAATGAAAAGCTCTAGCGCATGTTAATCCATGCTTCCCTCTGCGAAGGGTCAATCTTTTACTATTATGTTGTGTCTCCATCCTTTCTTTGAGCACTTTCTTGAGAGCACAACTGTGTCATTCTTAGTGTAATATGCTTGTCTCAAAATATGATTGATTGTAGTATAACTTTGATGCTTTATCTTTGACAATCACTATTTCTAGTCTTTCTATGAACTTCGAGGTGCCTGAGCATTTATGTTTTGCCGATCAACTACGAAGCCAGATACCACTCTATCATACTCATTTATGAACATTGCAATCCGGCTTATATACATGATTCATGATACTTGTTATTAATTGTTGGTACCTTCCCAGTGATTGACATAGCTATTGGATGATTTTATTTGCATGTATCTTATTATGAATCGCCTAAGTGTTAGCCATAGTATATGAGAATATTTACATCATAAGAACAAAAGTGTTCTCAGAAAGTTCTTTTTATCGTCAATAGTTAATCGAATGCTTTGAGGACAAGCAATAAGTTGCTTGGGGGAGTTGATACGTCCAAAACGTATCTACTTTCCCTAACACTTTTGCTGTTGTTTTGGCTCTAATTTGTGTACTTTGGATGAAACTAATAATTTTACTAACGCTCAAGCTTTAAAGCAGAACCTGTTTCCGGTGTCTCGCTTTTGTGCAGAAATCCAACTTTCAGGAAAACCTCGGGATTTTGGAAGGCCTTATTTTCCCAGGAAACTAACGGAGCCATACAAGTCAGGTGGAGGCTCGAGGGCCCCACACCCTAGGCGGCGCGGCTCCAGGAGTGGCGGCCGCGGGGTTCTAGCGTGTGGCCCCCCTCGGCCGGCCTCCGACGCCCTCCTCTCCTTTCCTGACTAACGCCCTCGACCTAAAACGCACGAGAAGTCGGGGTCGCCAGAAACCCTCCATAACGCCGCCACATCGCGAAACTCCGCTTCCCGGGAGCCGGGTCTTCCGTTCGGCACTACGGGACGGAATTGAGGATCATCGCCGCCATCACCACCACCGCCTCCATCAACCGCCCATGTTTCCCCCATCCATGTGTGAGTAATTCCCCCGCTGTAGGCTGAAGGGGATGGTAGGGATTGGATGAGATTGGTCATGTAATAGTGTAAGATTGTTAGTGGCATAGTGCCTAGTGTCCGTAATTGGTACTTTGATGATATTGTTGCAACTTGTTATGCTTAATGTTTGTCACTAGGGGCCCGAAAGATGATCTCTGATCTGAACATGTTATTATTTCATCATGATATTCATTGTTTATGGTCTAACCTGAAGTTGTATACACATGTCGTCGTCTCAACCAACGGCCCCGAAGTGAGATAAATCGGGACAACCGGAGGGGATGGTAGTGATGAGGATCACATGTTCACTTCGAGTGTTATGCTTTGCTCCGGTGATCTATTAAAAGGAGTGCCTTATCCAGTAGATTCCTTGATGCCCCGCTGCAACGGGCCGGTAGGACAAAAGATGTTGTGCAAGTTTCTGTTGACGTACGACTATAATGGGAACACATGCCTATTGATTGCTTGGTACTTAGACACCGTTTTATTATTATCTGCAAATGCCCTGCTTGATTGTTACATGAGTTTCTCTCATCCATGCAACGCCCGTTATCCGTCCCCTTGCCTACAGTATTTTAATCCTGCTGTTTACTATAATCACTACTGCTGTCTCTCATATCAGCCGCTGTTATTTCACTATCAAGTACTTATAAAACTGTTAACATTGATAACCCTGCAGCAAGTCTGTTTCCCAGGCAGCTGAATTGACAACTCCGCTGTTAAGGCTTTCATATTCTTTGTCTCCCCCTTGTGTCGAATCAATAAATTGGGTTTTACTACCCGCTAAGGCTGCCATCCCCTATACTTGTGGGTCATCACCCTACACCATATATTGCTTGGATATTGTGTAGATCCTGGAAAAAGTCTTGTGATCTCATTGCTACATTGAATTAGATTGCTGCAACCTCATCATTGGGTGGCTCATGTCATTTGCCAGGTGCGGTGGAGTTGCGAACATTATCTTGGGTGGTTGGAGAGCTGCTGGATGAGTTGATAAAAATCAATCGAGAGATCTCGTCATACAAGTTATCATCCACTTCATCGTCGTGTTCCTCCGCTGCCATCACCCGTGATCATCATCACCACCGTTGCTTAGTGAGAAGATCGGGCCACCCCATATCATCTTGGTATCAGATTTCCAGTTTTCCTCGGTAAGCCATCCACAATCCACCCCATAGTTGAGTTGTGAGTGTTTTCCTATCCGGAAAAAGCAAAAAAATATTAGGATTAGGGTTTGCCATAGCCTTAGACTGCATCAATTTTGAGTTTTAGTTGCTGTTCGTAGTCTTGTGTTTGCGTATCTTTTTCGTCCACCTAGTTGTCTAGTAGATTGTCTAGGGTTTGAGATTCT